>CACSLK010027752.1:18264618-18278305 GCA_902706635.1 Striga hermonthica | reverse complement strand
AAAAAAAAAAAAAAAAAAAAAAATCTCCGCTTCTAGAGGAACATTCATTAAGATTATGTTGGTTTTACAGTTGTTCATTTGTTGCACTGCACTGAACATCTCTGTAGTAACTTTTCATGATTTTCTTTAGTTGAGAAAATCTCAAACCACGATGCTCATTTAATGACGTAAGTTTTGTCAAGAAACTAATAAGACTAGGCAATAAAATTTAATGATACACGATTTTTGTGATTAAATTTAATTAAATAATCAGTAAATTATATCCACCTGGTGGATTTTGCAACTATAATGGATGATTATGCTGTAAAGACGAGACACCATAGCATGAATACATCAACTCAATATAAACTGCCGCACCAAAAGATAACAAAAACATTAGCAATTCCCCATTAGTATCAAGCATTTTGCCCTTCATCTTTCATCTTTATATACTTTTTGTTTGAGCCAATGAGTTGTCCAGTCCCAAACACCCCGGCCACAAAGAAGGTGGCCGCCGGCAAGGGCCGCCGGAAAGTCCAGTTGGTAAAAATAGTGAACCAAAACAAACTGCAGGTCACTTTCTCCAAGAGACGTGCCGGCTTGTTCAAGAAAGCCAGCGAACTCAGCACCCTTTGTGGGGCCCAGGCTGCCATCGTCGTTTTCTCCCCCCGAAACAGAGCCCACTCGTTCGGCCACCCGAGTGTCGATGCCATTTTAGACAGATTTCTAAATGAGAATCATAGTTCGCCAGCGGGCAATGCCGAGAAGCTGCTCGAGGCGAACGTGCACCAACAAGAGGTGGAACTCGTCCAGGTTGAGAGACAGCTGAAGGTCCATCAGGAGAAGAAGAGTAAGGATATTGGAGTCGACGTCAAAAAGCTCGACTATTACTCACTCTGCCGACTGAAGGATGCACTAACAAACTTGATGCGTGAGCTCGAAGCAAAAGTGCAGGCCTCCATGTACATCGAGGCTCCACATGATGTATGTATTGCATATGATCCAACGGCTGAGGACTCTCTACCGGTAATACCGTACAGTGGGTAACGCCTAATAATGTACTTGGGTTTCATTTATCTAGTGCAAAAATGTTGTGCATTACCCACCAAGCTATCCTTCAAATCATTACTGGAATAAAGAAGCCTTACAAATTTTCATAACTATTGCTCTTGAGCATTTTAGAGTAACAGAGACAGAAATTAGCATAAAAAGTTCAATCTTTGCTAGCCAACACTTAAAGGTGGGAGCCAAACAAAATTCCAAGTGTATTGATAATGCACGTACAGTGTACATATGGTTCGGGAGGAATGAGCCCGGTCGTTCAGTAAACAGGTAAAATAGATCAAATACACTTACACGGAAATGACCTACCAATCACAACTAGTTTATAATATCAAAATGACTCGGGACTCATTGAAGGCCTGATTTTCGATGGCATCTGCATGAAGTTTTGTAGTCCGCCTCCAAACTTACTGCTCAAGTCTCTAGGCGTAATAGACATTTTGTCCAGGGAATATTCAAATTCATCGGCATCAGAATTTTCCTCCTCATAACTCCTCCGACTCCCATTGTCCGGAATACTCATTCCATCTCCTTCATAGGCCCCACCAACATCTTCATCTTCATCTTCATCGCTCATACCTTCTCCATCATCGTCATCATCATAACTACTTCTTACCATCGACCAATAAACATAATTTGGCCGGATATAGCTTCAAATGGGAAAATAAAGAAGCCCGAGTCAAAAAGAGGCGAAAATAACTAAAAGGGGGACAAAGACTGGTTTCTATCCTGAGCATATTACTGAATTGCTAGACAACTACGAGTGTTTTCTCAAATAGAGGCTTGAGAACAAGAACCGAATGAAACAAAACAAAATGTCAAAAACAAACCTGTCACATTTCTTTAATAGGCAGGGATCGAATGGAAAAAACATGTCCAATCTTTTTAGTCCGCCAAACGCCATTGAATTTTCTGATTCAAGGAGACCAAAGTTAACGGGACTTTGAGGCAGAGAAAATACACCATTTGCCTTCACCAGCCGAAGAAATTCTTCTACTATTGATGGCAGGCATACCTGCACAGGCAACCAATGTAACATTATATCAGAGATACTAATTACTATGCCAGTCATTAACAAGGTATAGAACACAAAGCAGGTTTTCCAGAGCTCTCGAAAGCAATGGTAAACATTTAACACAGATTTTCACCTGCAATGGCCTTAATGGGTGTCTAATGACATCTTCAATACGCATGAGCAGTAGCTGGGACTTGAGGCGGGGTATGGCCACAATTTGTCTCATCCGGAAACAGAGAACATACATAATTGCCTGCACAAAGAAAAGCAAACATTCAGAGAAGTACTAGTGACAGATTTTGAGTCAAATCATTTTCAGCTTATGTCTCCTTTCTCTTAACTAGTGGCAGATTTCGAGTCAAAACATTTTCAGCTTATTTCTCTTGTTCTCGATCATTTTCAGTTTGCTAGCTATATTAATTCCAATTTTAACAATCAGGAAATCCAGCATCAGACAGAGATGCTATTCCTGATTCCTTATCAAGTCCATGGCGAATAATAGATTTCAGGTTCACTTCATATTCAAATGTTCAATTACAAGTAACTAAATCCACAAGTAATTATATCCTAATTTGAAGTTTATGATACTTGGGAAGTCAGTTTTCCATCACATACCTGGCAACCAGCATAAAATACTTTATGAGCTTTTGGATTAATGTCACCATCCTGGTTTTTGCAATATAGGAAACACCAGCTCACCACACTGGAAATTGGGGCAAAGATATGAAACCGAGTCATATATATTCTCCTTTGACTTTTCAAAATTGAACAAATAGGCATATGAATAAATATCTGATGTCACACCTTTCCAGTGTGTCAGCAACAAATGATACCGGCACGAATTTAGCACGAGCTAAATAACTAGCAAGATATGCAACAGCACCCATTCTGCAATAGAAAAACTAAATGTTACAGACTAACTGCTACGTGTATTTAAATAGTTACAGCATCTTCACACTAGAAATGCAGATGGATGAATTTTAAGGTCCTTCCATTCTCAGAGCTTATAATTTCTGAACTGCCATATCAGATGACAGCATGCTGACATGCACTGGAGGACGTTTAGCAACATTGTACGACTGAAGGGAGTAGCTCGAGTCAAATTAACAAACCGTAACCTGCAGAAATATTCTTAAGGCTCTCATGCCTCAGATCCTTGCTTGATTCAGTTGGGTCTCAAATACTAAATTGTTTTGCTAGTAGAAGATATAGAACACAAATATGATTACCATTAGGAACCAAACAAATTTCAACATACTGAAGAGAAGTGTTGAATCATTTAAATCTGCTATTTGAACGTATATTATGAGTTTCCATGCACCCAGGTCAGTATAATATATAAATTGTAATGTTTCTCACTAGCATCAACTGTAAGTAATTGGAACTGTGATCTGGTGTACATATAAGTATACAATCATATAAGCAAATGAAAATATGAAAAGACAAAACCTGTTCTTACACAAGAATAGAAATTAATGGTGCACGACTAACAAATAAATAACATCCTTACCTCCACTCGGGATTGAGACTGCTCAGAAAGATATCTAGAAGCATGTTCAGGAACATCTTTCCACAATTTTCAGGATCCAGTGAGCAAGCGTAGAACATGACAAACTATAAAGCATTTATAGCAAATTCAATTCAGAGACCCGGTGAATTACAACATAAATAGTATGTATGAGACCATGAAAATAGTTTCCCCAACAAGAGAGAACGAGAACTAGATAGCAATTGTTTTGACGCCTTAGGATATCCTGGGGGAAAATAGACAACATATATACCTGGGTAAATTTTGCTTTATACGCAGTCAAAACTGTTTTCTGAAATGATTGGAGAAGGATCTCAAACACCTAGATCAACATTGTACAACGGCAAGTAAGAATTCATGGCACCATCATGTCAGACTGAGAAATACAATTAGAGAATTACCTGAACCAGACGTCCACTCTCAAAACAGGATTTAATGTGTTCGAATGTGAGCACCATCAGGCTATCTAACTTTTCAGCAACTAAGTTTCCACTAAAGAACCTTTGTATTAAGGCTTCCCGGGTAAGCTGGAAATGTAAGTATGGTATTAGACACTAAGGTATCGTAGTAATGTTTTAAATTCAAACAAATAGCAAAGAGTCCAGATAGAAAGCAACAGGCTAAGTCTATTCCAAAATCACTACTTTTTGGTCACTGTCCTGGCGTTGATCTAAAGTATAAGCCTCTTGCAAATTGCACTTAAAAAGTTTCTTATCAAAGTAAGCCCACTAGATTCTTCAAAAATCCCAAGGTAAGCTAAATACCATTGTTAGTATAGGTTTGAATCAAATAAATCAAGTCGCTAGGCAACAAATTACTTGTATCACCTCTGTACAGGCAGCAGACAACTAATCCCACCTCAGAAGTCCAATTTATAAACAGATGCCAACTAGAATGATAGGCAGATATTCAACTCTTGTCTTATCAGATTGGATGTCGAAGGGCTAAAATGACTCAACTCTATTTGTCCAAACCTGACTATCTTCAGAGCAGAAATCCCTTTCACAAACTCCCTAGTTATTACTTTCACAATTACAAAGCAATGAATTGTAGTTTCTTACAATCTTCAAATTGTGGGCATATTCACCATTACTTTCTACTTAATAATCACCCCCTGCTCCCTAAACAACTTTGCGCTTTATCCAGAAGAAATAGTTTCACACCCAGGGGAAGCAACATCTATGTCCACTTCCAAGCACCAATCAATGCCCTAACGCACTTAGTAACTCATCAACGATGAAACTTAAGAAAACCTACTCTAGAAATTACCCAAAACTTGTAATAAAAAAAGGGGAATACAAAATTCTGGAACTGCATGAGTATTAATGCGGTGAAAACAAGCTTCGAGGTACTAAATCTGAAGACCCAGCATTTTGCAATGAAAACCAAGAAAGATGGTCATGGCCTAGTGTCCAACGGCCAAGCCAACACAAATTAATGACCTGGGACCCGGCCATGCAAGGTGACTAGAACAAGTTATATGCTTCTACTTCTCCAATGATCAACTGGGCAAAATACAAAAGATCAAATAAAATACCATGAAGTACAACAAACAAGAATTTGAAATATCAAAAACATAAACACAAGTCAAATAGTCAATAATGCCAATAAGAAGACAACATCGCTGTCAGAAGATGCCTATCTTCTCTCCAAAAAGTGCCGTCTAGGCAGCACCTAGGCAATAAGCAATGGTCTCTTAGCCTAAGTATGGCATAAGCACCAGAGGAACTTCGATAACTGTATGACGCGCTTGCACTGCGCAGATTGCCCATGCATACCCAATTTTTGAAAGATAATTGTGACCTTCTGCATACTGTTTTGGTGATAAAACGCGATCACGCTCCTCAAAACTCACAAAAATGGACAACAAAAGGATTATAAAAATCCAAGAAGTGAAAACAAAGAGGAGGTTGCTGGAAATCAACTAAAAAAAATAAGGCTTCTAGAAACAGCAAAGTATGAAAATCACCTCATTTGAATCTTGGTCGACATCACCTGCATTCCCGTTAAGGTCCTCAAGTTCCATATCAAATATACCTTTATGAAAATCTTCCTCTAAAATGTCATCCCATGCTATTTCCACCTACAGATAAAAAAACAATCATTTTTTTTTTTAATAAATAACAAACATAAAGGCTGTCAAACCAGATCAGTAGAGTGTCTAACTATTAACTTTAACTTGTAAATAAACTTACATCCAACTCAATCAGTCTATCCACTAATGCAACTATAATATTGCTCCCAACAAGTTCGCCCATCACACCACCCTCTAGCCTCAACATATTCTCCACGTACATAACAATGTGCTGCATTAGAAATTTGGAATTAAATAAAAAACAGACTGAACACGCAAATTTAGTTATACATATATTTGATCATGTTACCCCATGTAACATTTGAAATTCTTTGCGACTAACTGAAAAGGTTTTTTGTTGTATCTTACTATGCATGCTTAAATTAGGAAGGAAGACTGTCTTTGATTTATGCAGAAGTTCAATTTTACCATGTTCATCATGAAGTTCAGAAAAGGGTAATAACCTTCAAAAATATTGTATCAAGTGTTCAAGGAATTCCAATACCCCTCACAAGAATTAAGTACACAGTAGGTCTCTCCCAGCCAGAGTTTGAGGACGAAAAGGTGTACCAGAAACAATGAGTGAGAAAATTAATGCCTCATCAGAATATGTGTGCTGTTGTTCAGATGAACTATATAACCAAATGGAATTTGATTTCATAGAAGAAAGGGTTCAACAACATCTACCAACTTTCAAGTATATGACAATACTTTCAGGGGAATAATCCAAAACTTGAACAGTTGTTTTAACAACAAGATTGTCAGTCAATTCCAAACTCCAAAGAGGGAGGATGCTTGAGGGGAAAAAAAAAAACAAGTGCCAAATAGAAGGAAACCAACTCCATTGAGAAGGAAAAGATTAAAAAAGATAAAAAGGACTCAAAGACGGCCCTCTACCGGATGAAAGAAAAGAAAGCATATAATGCACAATACATTGCTGGAAGAGAGAGAATGGAGAAGAAACTAAAGGCAAAAAGGTAAGTGGTCTGCAAGAGAATACAGCAAATAAGAGAGGAGATGAATGGAACCTATGGCCTTATGTGTTTTGACCCTTTTTATTGCATCTGCAAAAGGCGTCTTGTCTTGAATGATGAATCTTTCTGAAGGCTATTGCCTTGACGAGAAAAGGCAGGCGATGTGCACCTTGCATCATGGTGCAGAACCACAGCCTCAGCAATCTTCTTTCATTCAGCCATAGTAGCTGCATCTAATGCAATAACAAGTGCTCAATCATGTGTAAACGAGCAAAGGCTGTCTTTGAGGAGATTCATCTAATTTGAAAGTCCAATTATGGCAAAATTTCTAAAATGAAAGCACGCTGTGGAGAGAACTTGATGTATTGGTGAAAGGCACACTGGTAGTGCTGCAACTCAAATTTGTCAAACCATCCCTCTTCTCACACATGATTTTATTTAAATGTGATAAAACATCGGATAAACATGGCATGAATAGAATTCAGAAACAACTACAATAAACACATTAACAATTCTTACTGGTTCTTTTGCGTATATGTTGGGCATTCTATCCCTCACTATCTTCTCCAGTCTAACAGGTGAAAGTGGGACTACATTTGCAATATCTTTCAAGGTTGAGTGGACCCGGTCAAGAACTTGAGCCTTCTTAGCAAGACCGCCAGGTTTTTTCAAAAGTTCCAGAAAGTTCGTAGCAGAAGGAGAAGCGAATGGAGGCACAAAATTCACAACAAGCATATCCAAGCACAAATCAACATATTCCCCGCTTGATGACGCCTGTAACCAATGTTATATACACAAACAAACACACACACACACACACACACACATAAGAAAAGAGAAAATAAAAGGCAAACTTAGCTAATAAATGGCAGCAACGCAGATGTGAATTGTCAGAACACATTATGAAAATTACCAAGGAAACAAGTAATCCAACCAATGCATCCATCACATCAGTCCCGTAGTTCCACAAACTCATTCCAAATATCTGCAGAGCAAAACAAAACGAGTAACTAAAGATATGAACTTCAGAATAATATCAGTCAAGTTCAGAATCCAAATGGCTGTCTAACAACTCACGGCGGCAAGAAGCGCTCTATGATGAACAATGTCTATACACGAAACGGCTCCCGTGACTGCTTTCAGACACGCCTGACAAGCCATCATGAACAGTTGAAAGACACACAACTTAACTGATGAACTTCATACAAACAACAAACAAATTATTGCCAGGAACAAATTAAATACAAAGAAAAAAAAAACATACCAAAAGAAGAGCCACCTCATCTGCAGCCAGACGATTGTTATGGTGTATCACTGCTACAAGCTGGTTATAAAAATCGCTGTCACCCTACAAAACAGTAAAAGGAGAAAAAAAAACCCTTTTTTAGCTAACTAAATAAGTTGAACCAACCAAAAACTTCAGAATCTAATATACCTTAACAGCAGCTCTAAGAGCATTCCTAACACGGTAATGTAACTCAGAATCAATGAAATTCAGTTCAACCATATCAGGTGCGCCCATTTTATCTCTTCACCAAGCTGATCTTGGGGTCAAATATGGTAACGCTGCTTGTAAAACCTAACCCCTGTAGTGAGCAGCAAGCACGTGAGTTTCGCGTAGAAAATGAATTAGCCACGGCCATGGCTGGTAACCTAAAAATCTGGCAGATTTTCAGATGAAAAATCTGCAAAACTGTAAAGCAGCAATTGAAGAAGATACCCGGTGAAGGAGGAGGCAGCGTCAGGCTCTCAAAGTCGGTGGACCAAAAGAGGGTGCATCATAGGGTTTTTGGACCTAATAAAACACAAAATAATTTACTGTTAATACTCCACGTCATCCAAACTTCATTTTTACTCCTACACTCATAAATCTCAAATAACAATAAACCTCATTTTAATGGTATTGCATGTTCCCCACTTACTTTTTAATTAAGATTACACTGCTATATATTATTAAAATTTAAAACTAACTTCATTCTTATTTTTATTCAATCTAAATGTTTCATATATTTATCATAAAAATATATAAAAAATATTATAAATATTAATTACATATAATTACATTGCATTATTTATTAATTATAGGGTGTTTATTACATACGGATGTAAAATTTTGCTTAAAAAGTATATAATATATTTAAATTATGTTTCATATAATTATGTATATACATTATCTTTTATGTAAGTTTTTGATATTTAAATACTTAATAGGAAAAAAAAATTATATTTATGAGTTTGAAATTTAAGTACTTGTAGTTTTAAATCATGTGGAGTTTAAGATTTTTAAGTTTCCGATTACTACTGAAAAATGAGAATAATATGAAATTTAAGACTTTCAGTTTATGTTTTTACAATTAAAAAATTAAGGACAATTTTCGAATATGTACATGCAAGTGCAAGGAAAAAACCAAAAATAAAAAATAAAAACAAAGTAAAAAGTAAGATGTAAAATGTGAGACCCAATTTTCTCCCACTTGCCCATTGTTTGTTATTATTTTATTATTTAAATGAGGTTTACATAAGGTTTATACTGTCAAAGTTGTGTTGAATTTACAAACCTCAATGTTGTGCCTTATAGTGGTAAAACTTTAAAAAGGAGGTTTGTAAACCTCACGAAACACTACCGTTAAAGATGCTCTTAGTAGGGGAAATTTCGATGCTACACATATGTGCAGTGCCCACATAGACTTTTGTACCATTGATTTCACATACACCCATGTGAGTGTGTGTGTATGTGTGTAAATCAAGGGTGGTGGGGGCATGACTGCACTGCCCCCACCACCAGCATCGAATCTTCCGTTAGTAGGATGCGTTTGTCAGACATTCTTTAATAACACAAATGCCCAAACCTTATTTCTCTGTTCTCAATATATCACATCTAGTAATGCTCATCTATTCATGGTGAACATATTAGTGATTATTTTTTTGAACATATTAACATCATCAATGTGAGCATACCACATAAGCGGTGAATATATTAACATGTGCCCACCGTCAGTAAGAGAGCATTATCCATATCACGTCACTCAAACTTCTATCCACGTAAATCTCCAATAAACGTTTCGCAGACATTCTTTAGTAACACAAATACACCAACCTTATTTCTCTATTCTCAATATATCACATCAGTCAAAACTTCTTCTACCCACATAAATCTCTAATAATAGTAAATCTCTTTTTTGTATTGGTCTCACATGTTTCCTACTTATTTTTATAATTAATATTATATTCTTATAATATTTTAAGATATAACACCACTTTTATCTTTATTTAATCTAAATATTTAGTATATTTTTCATAAAAACATATAAAAAATAATAATATAATTTATATAATTATATTTCATTATTTATAATTATTGTTATTAATTAAAATAAAATTAGAATTAATTATAAATCAAATTAATTTAATTTTACAGTATAAGAACGAGTAAGTATGTTTTCGAAAAAAAAAAAAAGGGAACGAGTTTTTTGAAGTAGAACGAACGTCAAGAAATGTTGCTCGAACAAGATAGAAGTAAAGGTATTTATTTTCGTCAAATTAAAATTTAAATTATTTTATTATCCAAAAAAATCAATTTTATTGTTTAAGAACGAGTTAAATGGATTGTCGGGAAAAAAAAAAAGATGAAAATGAGCTTTTTCAAATTAGAATAAACGCTAACAAAAATTGAGGTACTTTTACAATTTCAAATTTAAAAAAAAAAAAATAAATACATAATATCGCACGTAGAAGTTACGATGAAACAAAACATAGATTAACCATTTTATTATACTCTTGTTTATTAGGTTCATTCCAAATATGCTCAACTAGGTCGTGCCTAAGTTGATGATGAACTTGTCGATCTTGCATCTCGACTCTTATTTGTAAGTACCGACAAAAATTTCTTGGATGGCCTTGTCGTGCTTGGACTGGAGGCTCAGTCTAAATAGTGGACCATTTTGTTGTCTCATCACCCTCATCCTCAACTATCATTTTTTTGAAAATAATATATGATAACATTATTTCATTAAGATCTTCTTTATACCAAAAACGAGCAGGTCCACTTACAATTGCCCATCTTGACTGAAGCACCTCAAAAGCACGCTCAACATCTTTTCTTGCAGCCTCTTGCCTTTGCATGAACTTTTTTTCTTTTTGGATCATGTGGGCACTGGAAGCTCTTGACAAACGTTGCCCCATTCCGGATAGATGTCATCTATTAAATAATATCCCTTATTATATTGGGTTCCGTTCACTGTAAAATTTACCTATGGTGCTACCCTGTGTAAGACATCGTTTAACAATGGGGACTCGTGCAATACATTAATATCATTTCATGACCGAGCAAGTCCAAAAAATGCATGTCAGGTCCACAAATCTTGTGACGCTACAGCTTCAAGCATTATCGTTGGTATACCATGATCTCCTCGAGTGTACGAGCCTTGCCAGTCAACAGGATAATTTTTCCACTCTCAGTGCATACAATCAAGGCTCCCCAACATTCCGGGAAAACCATGCTTCTCCTTGTGCAATGCAAGTAGTCATTGGATTTGTACAATGCAAGTAGTCGTTGGATGTCAGCAGCATTAGGTGAATGTAAGTATTGAGATGCAAATACCTCACACACAGCTTGACAAAACTCCATAAAACTTTTATTTGTTGTTTGTTCAGACATGCGTAAATATACATCACATTGATCGGCAGGTGCTCCGTATGCTAGTTGGCGTATGACCGCAATACACTTTTGGATGAGTGAAAAGCCCTATCTACCGGATGCATCTGTTTTGCTCTTGAAAAATCAGAATAATTTTTAATTGGATCAACAATACTATAAAATAAACATCTCGACATACGAAATCTACGGCGGAAGAAGCCCTCGTGATAGGTGGCTTCAGTAGCAAAATAATGTCATATTAATAAGCATGTCTGACATCACAACCTCAATGGACTACTCGCCTACTTGAATTTTCACCTTGTTCGACTTCTTTGAAGTGATTAATCACAGCTTCCATCAAGGAAAATTCAACCTGCACCAGAGAATCATCAAGCATATTTTTTAAGAAAGCATGATATGCTACTCTGTCATTGGTACTCCTAGACATCTTAAAAGAAGAAAAGTTATAAAGTACTACAAATTATTTGGTGA
Organism: Striga hermonthica; assembly: GCA_902706635.1. Taxonomy (NCBI): domain Eukaryota; kingdom Viridiplantae; phylum Streptophyta; class Magnoliopsida; order Lamiales; family Orobanchaceae; genus Striga; species Striga hermonthica. The sequence goes on along the minus strand of CACSLK010027752.1, from coordinate 18,266,545 downwards.
AGATTTTGTAGTGTGTATGAGAATCCATGAAATGGCATCAATTTATAATGATAAAAGATAAGATCTACTAAGTTAGGTGGGAATCACGTTAGTGTCCATCACCTTACCTACCTTTCCTTTTCTTCTTGGTTGGTTGTCATTGTATTTGTACATAAAGAAATAATGTGTTTAATGCATGTAGAATATGGTACACAAAACAAAATAAAATAGGGTAAAATTTCAAATTAAACACAAAGGAAAAATGAAGTACACAAAAATATAAAACAAGTAGAAATTAAAATTAAGGACAACACAAATTACTTAAAATAAAATACAATACATAATCATCATTAGAAAATCATTAAAAAATCATTTAAGACCCAATTCCTTTTTCAGCAGCAAGAAGCGCATAGTGAGCTTCTAATTCTTCTTCATCCATTGCTGAGATGTTCTCCTTTAGCATTTTTCGATAGGTCTTCCAAGACTCCATACGAACCAACTTTCTAAGTTCAACCTATTATTTTTCATGTGTATCCTTAATATGCCCAAAGACTTCTCATATTTTCAATTTTCTGATTAGTGTTACTTCTCATGCCACATTTTACCATTCTCTTCCCTGCCTTTGTTGCCTTCTGACCAATTGGGCGACGAACATATCTCTCATCATCATCACAACCCTGCTCCAAATCTCGGCCAGATCCAGAAGTGTAATCTCCCGATTCAAACGTTCTAGACTTTTTTCCTCCACGACTTGTGGTTGACGGCCCTTGAAATTTAGAACTATTTTTTAGAATTTCCAAACATTGGAGCCATTTAAAGGCTTCTTTTCGCTTACCATCACTATTCCACTCCATTAATGCATTTTGCAACACAATAGCATCATTTTCTGTAGAACCCCAATTGAATATTATAGGCATCTCATTTATTTTAATAATTTATGCATTATATTGCATAAATTTAAAGATCCTAAGCTCGACAAGTTCTTCGGAATACTTAGACATTAGTGTCTATTTAGTCTTTGAGTAAATTAATTTATTTAGACATTATGGTCTATCTAAATTATTTAAAGAATATTCAAAATTATAGTCAGATTCTCCGATTTCTCGGTTGTAGTCGGATTTGAAGTCAGTTTAGTTCCCTAAAATTTATTTATCTCTCAACTCTTTTGTAAACATCAAGACCAAAGTTAGCATGATTTTTACAAGTCAAAAGTTGATAAATTCAGATTTTATCAATGAAAGATAGTTAAGGCCGAAATATGTGAGGATTTTAATGATTTTGGACTTAATTGTTTTATATGAGTAGTATTATTTATTTTGGAGCATCTAATGCACATGAAAGTGAGTTGTTTCAGCTGGAAGTTCATCCATTTTTTTCTTCACATGGTTGGTCACCTTTTCACAATTAAGCCATGTTATGCATCTTTATTTTTAAAAATCATGTGATCATGATCTAGATGCCATCTAATGTTTCCCTCACATGATGGATTAGTTGTCAATCCATTAATGGAGCTGAATTTTCAGATCATGTTATCACATGGAAGCACATATTTTTACAATTAAAATTTGATGAAGAAGATGCTAATTTGCAACTATAAAAAACCCTCCTCAAGCACCATTTTCATCACCATTTTCCTTCTCTTTTTCATTCAGCTTTTAAGGTGGAAAAATTAGAGAAAAAAAAAATCACTTCATAATCCATTCTTCATAGCCCTAAAATGTTAGTCTAAAGAGTTGGAGAAAAATTAGATCAGAAATCAATTCGAAAATCTTACCAAAATCGAGCACTGAGAGTGTTGCCGAGGAGATACAAGCATCATGTTACCGAAAACATTGTAAGTGTGTGTGTGTGTGTGTGTGTGTGTGTGTGTGTCTTACCATAGAAAAGTTTTGTATAACACCCCGCTTTTCCTTAAATATCAGAGTGCACTTTTTCGCAAAACTTTTCT
>CACSLK010027752.1:18247663-18261220 GCA_902706635.1 Striga hermonthica | reverse complement strand
CTTAAAACTAAAAGCTAGTATTTTCCTTTATTAATAAAACTCGGGGTGTTACATTTTGAGTATTGCATGTGTGTGTGAGCAAGCCAAGAGCAAGAGCCATTGTAGAGAAATAGAGAATAGAGGACAAGTTCTAACGGCCGAAGCCATAAACCGAACCATTCTTCATTTTTAGTAGATCCAAAAGAAGGTATAAAGCTATAACTTCTCTATATATTTCAAATTACTATATTAGCTTACCAAGTCGAGATCAAGTATTCATCGAGCATCGCTTTATTAAATGTAGATTCTGAAGAGTCGAGCCCTCGAGTGTCCACATAAGCGACGACTCTCATTTCAGCGTATCCAGGTGGGAAAGTCTATGCCTTGATCATATTCCCTATAATTTTTGTGGTTATTTATTATTAATGTGTGTTTCACAAATGCTTCTGCCTATTAGACGGCGATGAAATAAGAATGATTCCGCCTATGAGAAGGCGACAAGCTAAGATAAAATAAGAATGCTTCCGCCTATGAGAAGGCGATGAGATAAGATAAAATAAGAATGCTTTCGCCTATGAGAAGGTGATGAGCTAAGATAAAATAAAAATGCTTCCACCTATGAAAAGGCGATGAGTTTTTATTTGTGTTACATACTGAGATTGAAGTAATCCGTAAATTATAATGAATATCTTCAATGTATAGGATAAAGTGGGCACGTGGTTTATGCTCACCCCCCCCCCCACAATTTATCATTTTCAGGTTGAGCAGCTGGGCAACCGACACTGGAGAGAAGTGTGGTGGTTTTTACTATTATAATCATGTGTTATATATGATTATTTCAAAACATTTGCAAACAGTATTTTTCACGCAGTGTGAATTCGAGAAGTTAAAATGGTTTGTAGTATTTTAATTTGAGACAACTGATTTAAGATTGTGTATTCATGATTAGAGTACTCTACATATATCTTAAATTTGGAGCCAGTTCCCTAAGTATCAAAAGTTAGTTTTGGATTATATATCTCAAATTGATCTTAGGGAGTTAGTTCCCTAAGGATCCAAAGATAGTTTTGGATCGAGATAAAGATTTGCCATATTTCATAAAGAAAGAAAAAAAAAGAAGAAGGTTTTAGAAATAAAGAAAGTTTTTAGAAAGAAAGAAGAAAGAATAAAAAAAAAAGAGAAAGTTTTTAGAAAGCAGAGAAAAATAAAGAGTTTTAGAGTAGAGCCCAAGATAAAGAAATTCAGTTTTTTAAAAGTTTAAATAAAATCTGAATATATTATCATTTTTCCGCAAAGATAAGGATGAGCGCTACAGAGTGGTATCAGAGCAGGTCTATGATTTTGTAGACTTGCAAAGTTTTCAAAGTAAATATGAGAATTTTCAAAAAAAAATCTTTGAAAAAGTATAAGTATAACCACCCTCCTCCGTCGTGCAATGCCAGCTCTGAGGTAAGCATATTTATATGCTTAATTTTGAGAAGTTAAGTTTTTTATGTCTAAGTTTTTCATACATGTTATAAGGTTTCATGTATGACTCTAGCATTGGGGGATATGATTTTTCTACCCTCGAGATTATAAAGGACCTTGAACTTTAGCTAAGTTCTGGGTTTCGAACTTTAGTCAAGGTTGGAGTTAAGATGAACGCTAGAAGTAGCATCGTTCAAATTTTGGTGAAATACCTCCAAGCAAGTATATATAGCAACGGAATTCCCGTGTATAAGAGCCACGAGTTCGGGTAAACCATGGAGTCTCGAAATACAAGCCGCAAGTCCACGTAGACCATGAAGGCTTGAATCTGTGAACAAGACCAACATATTTGAGGTGACTTCTACTAGAAGAAAAACAAGAAGATAGAGTAGTAAAGAGAACAATGCAAGAAGCGAGAATAGTGTCAAGAGATAACTTGATGAAAAGAAAGAACTTAAAGAAGAGAAATAGTCAAGGCTTATTAGAGAACGTTGTTTGGAACTCTAAGAAGCAAAAATCAATCCAAGAAGACTTAATTGTATAAGAGTATCTAAACGACTGAAATAATTAGCAGTAAGTTAATTAGAAGCATAGTAGAATCGACAATATACTTAGTACAAGAAGCAAAAGGAAGTACTTCGAACATTGGGGGGTCAAAGACAAGAAAGTAGCAAGAATCAAGAGAATTAGAATCAAGAGAATTAGTAATGTAGCAACTCTAGAAGTCAGTTTAATCTCGACAAGTACGATAGTTATAAATCCTCTTGAAAAATGCTTTAACGTCGGAAAAGATGATGGTCAATGAAGAGCATTAATAAGGAAAAGAAGCTAAGGATAGAAGAAAGTTTTGGTGTGTGTTTTTCTAAGTACCCATGTTAAGTTGGGACTTTGTCTAAAGATATCATATTCTCAGAGTTAGATTGAGATGCAACCACCACCAAGTGAAAGTTAAGAAGATAGTCGTGTGTATAAACGACAATAATAACTCAGTACGAGCACCACGATGTTATAGCAATACCTTTTGAGTTAAGAAATACAACAAACATAGTTATAGAAAAATTAAGCATCGTGGTTATAGATTATGCATTTGTTACTTGAGAAAAGCTAAAGGAGCATTTGAAGATGATGCTAGAGGCATTTAGAAGAGAGAAAAGATTTAGTAGTATAAATTTTGGTTGAATCAAGTAGATTTCTCAGTCAAGTAGTATTATATCGATGTGTGAATTAAGCATATCACTAGAAGGAGTAAATTTTTACACAATCAATTTATTTGAAAAGATAGAAATTTTAGCACCATTGAAAGTCAAATATGTAGAAATAGACAAATATTGGTGAAGATACAAAGAGGGCATTATTACTGAGGATCAAGTACAGAAAAGATAAGAAGCATTAGATGAGAGGAATACATATGAGAGATATTAAATCCTCAATAATCAAGCAAAAATATTACATAATAGAACTCATAAAGGCAGTGTGCGTTTTAAGAGTACAAGACTCCTTAACTTTGCCACCCATTATGTGAATCTGGGTTCACAATGAGAGATCTAAATGATCAAAAGTCCTTTCTCGCTTGACTCCTTGGGTTTCCACAGAATCTTGAACTAAGATGCCTTCTTGAAGCTTTTTGATAAGTCCAGCGGATGTATCGACAGTCTTGAATATCTCTCTCTTTGAAGGAGATATAAAGATTTGGTATACTCCTTCATTTAAAATCCAAGCAAACCGTTAAAGAAGTTATTGAAATTCAAGAGTTTCAATTTTGCCCAAGAAGCAATGGTAAACATTGTCATTAATGTTCCATAACCACCCGGAAGAACGATGAAAGCGTCACTATTGTTCATCATAGTTATCATACAGTCATAAATAAAATGAGTTAGCATCAAACTTGAGGAATCTTTGACAACCTTTGTTGAAGTTCTATGAAAAGGGATGACACTTCTCACTTCAAGACCAAAACATTTTGCAACCATTAAAATGTTGTCAAAGAAAGTGATGCTAGTACCTCCATACAGTAAGTTGATCTTTTGATTCCCTAGCTCCCTTACTAGTTGATTTACAACATCAATATTTTGAGAAAAATTTACCAGTTTGGAACTACCAAGAACACACACGGTTTTGATTGGTTGAATAAGCTTACTACCTTTAGAAGACTCCAAAGTATCCATATATTTTGAATGACACTTGGCTAAGAAGAGTGACTAGCCTTTTAAAAAGGGAAATTTCTAACAAATAAGGCGTTGGGTTTTAAATGAATCATATATATCGACAGCAATAAGAGTTTCTGTACAATATGTTTTATTAAAATTTACTGTAACTCTTCGTTATTCTAATAGAAAAATACCGAATTATTTTTTCGAAAATCAGAGTAAATTTATCGAAAAACCAATTTAAGATTTATTTAGTGGGCGCTACTCAAAATTTCACATAACAACAGTTAAGTCCACACTTAACAAGCAGGGAATCAACCATCCCAAACAAACATCTCACGGGGAATAAAAAGAGATATAATAGTGGGGGGTGAGTGAACACTTGCTCACCGTGGGAATACCATGCAGTATAATCAACATAAAGACTTAAGATCATAATCGCAGCATGAACACAAATTGACTATTCTACCCTCCCTAAAACAGCCACGCTCATGTGATCACACCTCTACTCTATCAATCCTGACAAAGATAGTAACAAGCCGTCAATCCTGACAAAGACGGGAGCCGTCGACACAACGACGGGAGCAACCGCTGATATACCATCACACGGACTAAGCTCTCTAAAGCTAGAGTTAGGCTTCATAGACTACCGATTCACATGCATACACTGATTATCAAGTCAAGCATTTATAGAAATTAACATACATGGTAAGGTTTATCAACACCCACCTGATTAGTTGCAAAAGATTAATCACACGATTGGTTGTAGGTAGGCTGAGACTCGATTCCTCAAACAACTATAATTTAATCAAGATAATATTTCAAAAACACTTATCTTGAAAATCGGAAATTCAAAACAAGAATTCATACTTAGTCAAAAAATCGTCGACTAAGTAGCTCGTGGAATTTTGTGGAATTTGGAACTCTCTGATTTAAGGAAAAACGACTTGTAAAGACGTTCACAAGGCTAAGTATAGATTTTTCCCAAGGCATAAAAGTCCTAATACGACATCAGATGAGAGTTCTACAGTTCCACAATTTATCACATAAAACGCCACATAACAAAATCTAATAATTAAACTGAACAAAATTCTTAAAAAGAATTTTAACATTGTCTTAGAATAATTACCGCTTTTTTGAGAATCTACAAGCAATGAGTCACAGTTCGGTAATCGGGTCAATGCTCCTTCCAAAACAAATTTTGATTTAGCCATAATTATATATCCTTGGCCCATTCATACTATGGCCCAATTCCAACTCATAAGCCCAATTAATTTTTGTTTCTTTTCCTTCTCCCTCCTCGTTTCTTTTTCTTCTCCCGCACTATTCTTTCTTCTTCTTCACAGAAGATCCCCAATTCCTCAATCCATTGCCCTCAAATTATTTCTTCTTCCAAATTTCATTTCATGGTACAATCCACATATACCAACAACAAATTTCCACATCAACACTCTTGGCCCCTCCCTCGGCAAAAAGTGGAACGGCGACCAGAGGCAGCCATTCACGGATCTATCCCGACTGCGGCTCAGTGCGCATCTGTTCGCGAAGCTTCGGTTTGCTGCTCGCGGCTCACATGAGGAAGCTCCTCTCGGATGGAACTCGGTTCTCGTATGCTTGCTTGCGGTCAGGGGCGGAGATAGGATTTGAAATCTACCCGAGCTAGAATTATGTTTGCCAAAAAAAAATATGTAGATACATACATATATATATAAAATAAATGATTAAAAATAGGTATCTTTACTAAGCATAATAATTACTAAATATTATAATTTATCCAACATGATAAAAATATCTAAAAAAGGGGAAAAGCTCACCTCATTATTTAGAAAAAAAATGGTGTCGCGGGAAGGAAGTCGAGTAGTCAAGGAAGGGAGCAAGACTTCTACTCACAAAATCTGCATAGCGTAATAAGAACTGAACAAGGGAATCCTTTTTTTTTTTTATAGGTAAAATCCTTCTCTTTATCTGCTATATATGTTATGTGTAAATGGTATTATTGTTAATGTTGAATTCAATTGATGTCTATGCGAGCTTCCCCGATTACTGAGTCTGTGATTTCATTGGTTGTATTTGCTTCCATCTCGAAATGAGGTGAGAAATTAAGAATAAAGAATGATTTAATGGGCCCCTTCCCTTATTGTAATATAATGATGAGAAACTGAATGTGGGTGGGCTTAATTTTTTAAGTGGGCTTGGCTGTGTGTGGGCTAAACTAATTGAATAGACTGGGCTAAAATACAAAAGGAACAAAAAATATATATAAATATATGAAGTGTTGATAAAACTTACCTGGGCTATTGCCCATGTACCAACAAACGTAAATTCGCCCCTGCTTGCAGTGGCTGACACTCCTCAGCGTCGGCGGCTTTCTCCTCTCGGCGTGCGACGGCGACTCGTGGCCGAGGGCAAGTGACGGTCATAAGTTCGCGGAGGTGCGACGGCCGGTTAGCGCGGTAGCAGTTTTGGCAGACGTCTGTGGCTAGCTCGTGGTGGTCCTGAGCATGCGATGGGGCAGAAGGAGGCCCCCTGGTTGCTTGTGCAAGCGAATTCCGACCAGGTATTGTTCCCGCGCTCACGGTAGCGGTTAACGATAGTGGTCTGGCTCGGACGAATGAGGGTGTGGAAACTGGAGGCGAGCAGACGTCACCGATATCTCGGGTCAAGACAACGGCGGCTGACGGGGCCCATCGGGCTCTGATTGGGGAGGTTTGAGAGTCGTCGGCTCCGAGGAGCAGCGACTCGAGTTATCGATGGCTCGTTAACCTGATTTGTAATGGTCGATGGCCATGGTACAGACGGGGCGGCCGATGGCTGCTCGTTGCTCAAGGCTAAAATTGCAGATCTTCAAGGTGTGTGTGGGGCGATTATGAGAGCTTATGGACAATGGTCCGGCCAAATCCAAGGCTCAAGAAACGGTTGAACTCAAAACAAAAAATGGACAATTTTTCCAAGGCTTAAGAGTCGGGATTCACACAACATGAATGTCGGATATAAAGTTCAATAAGTCGGATCTAAGGTTCAAATAAAATAATTGAGAAGGCTTGAAAAATAAATCTACACGATTAAACTGAAAATTATCGAGCGAACTAACTAATAAGCAAATTTAATTCAAGCCATACTCATACATAGAGATGAATTCATCACAAAATAATATAAAGGCAACGGAATTGAAATAAACTATGGCAATCACATTAGAACGAGCTATTAATAGAATTAAATGGAAGTAATAATAAACCGAGCAAACAATTTGAACATCAAATCATGCATATAACATACAAATAAATGCAAGCATATATGAATATAAAGGAATTGGATGCATATAGAAATGAGGCAAGAACAACAAGACGAGTAGATAATAATATTCAATAATCGGGCAAATAATATAAAGCAAAGGAATAACCAAATAACATGCCAATAAATAATAATATAATATTTAAAAAAATCTAATAAACGAACGGAGCGCTACATTTACTAACAAGAACAGTTTTTTACAAACCTGGTCTTTTGAAATAATATTTTTGACACTATATCATTTTTCTTCATTTTTGAACCGAACCCATAAAGACATAAGCTCACGATGTACATAACCACTAGGATGTGTCTCAAGAATCTGCTGAAGTGTTTGATCTATAGATTTTTTGCACAATCCATCCTTTATAAAAGATAATTTATCTTCTCGATTTTTGGACACGAACCCCACTGATTTACATTGTGTGTCACAAGTCTATCGAGCTCATTTGAAGCATCCACCTAATCTTTTTGGTCTTCGTTTCTTTGCAAAAGTAATTTTACTCGTACTTGGCATATTTGTATGAATTAAGAAAATCTCCAAATAATCGAACTTTTGCTTCAATCAACTATCGGATATCATTTGGAATATTATTGATCATATCACTCTCAATATTTCTACTGAAGATTGATAAATCCTTTTTATGGTATTAATTGGAAGAAAGGAACAAAATTTACTGATACTTGAGAATGTTAAATCTATTTATGATTTCGGACCATTGTTGAAGAAGATTGAAGGATTTAACGAACAATTTATAGAGGCGTATGAGATACGACTTAAGTCTGTGTGTCAGAGGGCATGATACACATGTGATAAGATTTGGGTTTTAAGCTAAGGAAGTACGTGATTTAGCAAGAAGAGGTGGAGAACTCTCTTACCCACGTTCACAATCACTTATACATAGAATTCCCAGAGAAAAAAGAAAGAGGGCTAAGGAAGATCAAATGCTTTTTCGTAAGTTAGTGGGAATTTGTGTAAGCATCATCCCTCGACTTCTTCGTTGGAGCCAACAGGAAAAGACTTGTTGGAGGCTCAACTTGACGACAGATATGAAGAAGAGATGGATCCACTGGCATCACCTTTGCCTCGAGTGAGAAAAATGTCTGGTGTTAGAATCAGCACCTAAAGTGCATTTATTGCAGCCGAAAGAAGATGTGAGATGTTGGTAATAATGGTATCACAATAATTTATTATGATGCTTACCGGTCTTACTAGTGTCGGTTTGTATGATTGACGATAAGAGATGTTCACTCTCGAGCGGTGAATATGTGGTATACTCATTATATGATCGGGAAGAACCCGATCAGCCTGACAAAGTAGACCACACTAGCAAAATTACAACTTAGTTCTCTAGCCTTATTGACTTTAGTTAAGTCAATAGACTAGCCTATAGGTTGGCTCTGCCGCTGGATTTTTTAGGGAATACAAGAGGTGTTTCACGTATATATGTTGAGGAGATATTTGCACGATTCCGAATAAGTAGTAGAATTAAGCAAGTTTTAGGTCAGGAGAACCTGAGAGAAGTACATGTAGCAGTTTTGGACCGGAAGGTCTATCAATTGAGGAACCATGAAGTATAGCTTGTTAAGGTTTAGTTGAGTAGCCATGGCGAGGCCGTTGTGACTTATGAGAACGAGGATGAGATTCGAAAGAAGTATCCGAATTTTAAGTTTTGAGCTTGACTTTAGTATGATATAATTTTGAATTTCTGAGGTTGGAAATAATTTAAGGAGGGTAGATTGTAGAACCTCAATCGAACGTTAGAGACATCTCATTTATTTTAATAATTTATGCATTATATTGCATAAATTTAAAGATCCTAAGCTCGACAAGTTCTTCGGGTTAATTAGATGTTAGTGTCTATTTAATCTTTGAGTAAATTAATTTATTTAGACATTATGGTCTATCTAAATTATTTAAAGAATATTCGAAATTATAGTCAAATTCTTCGGTTTTCGGTTGTAGTCGGATTTGAAGTCGATTTAGGTTCCCTAAAATTTATTTTTCCTCTCAACTCTTTAGTAAACATCAAGACCAAAGTTAGCATGATTATTACAAGTCAAAAGTTGATAATTTCATATTTTTATCAAGAAAAATAGTTAAGGCCGAAACATGTAAGGATTTTAATGATTTTGGACTTTATTGTTTTATATGAGTAATATTATTTATTTTGGAGCATCTAATGCACATGAGAGTGAGTTGTTTCAGCGGGAAGTTCATCCATTTTTTTTTTTTTCACATGGCTGGTCACCTTTTCATAATTAAGCCGAGTCCATGTATCTTTATTTTTAAAAATCATGTGATCATGATCTAGATGCCATCTAATGTCTCCCTCACATGATGGATGAGTTGTCAATCCATTATTGGAGCTGAATTTTCAGCTCATGTTATCACATGGAAGCCACATATTTTTACAATTAAGATTAGATGAAGAAGATGCAAATTTGCAACTATAAAAACTCCTCCTCAAGCACCATTCTCATCACCATTTTCCTTCTCTTTTTCATTTGGTTTTTAAGGTGGAAAAATCAGAAAAAAAAAAAAATAAAATCACTTCATAATCCATTCTTCATAGCCCTAAAATATTAGTCCAAAGAGTTGGAGAAAAATTAGATTAGAAATCAATTCGAAAATCTTACCAAAATCGAGCACCGAGAGTGTTATCGAGGAGATACGAGCACCATGTTACCGAAAACATTGTGAGTGCATGTGCGTGTCTTACCATAGAGAAGCCGAGAGTATTGCATGTGCGTGTGAGCAAGCCGAGAGCAAGAGCCATTGCCGAGAAATAGAGAGTAGAGGACAAGTTCTGACGTCTGAAGCCATAAACCGAACCATTGTTCATTTTTAGTAGATTCCAGAAGAAGGTATAAAGCTATTTCTTCTCTATATATTTCAAATTGGTAAATTAGGTTACAAGTCGAGATCAAGTATTCATCGAGCATCGCTTTCTTAAATGTAGATCCGAGGAGTCGAGTCCTCGAGTTTCCACATAAGCGACGACTCTCATTTAGCGTATCCAAAGTCTATGCCTTGACCATATTCCCTATAATTTCTGTGATTAGTTTTTATTAATGTGTGTTTCACAAATGCTTCCGCCTATTAGGCGACCACGAAATAAGAATGCCTCTGCCTATGAGAAGGCAATGAGCTAAGATAAAATAAGAATACTTCCGCCTATGAGAAGGTGATAGGCTAAGATAAAATAATAATGCTCCGCCTATGAGAAGGCGATGAGCTATGATAAAATAAGAATGCTTCCGCCTATGAGAATGCGATGAGCTAAGATAAAATAAGAATGATTCCGCCTATGACAAGGCGATGAGCTTTTATTTGTGTTACATACTGAAATTGAGGTAATCCGTAATGTATAGGCTAAAGCGGACACGTGGTTTTTGCTCACCCCCCACAATTTATCATTTTCAGGTTGAGCAGCTGGACGGCCGACATTGGAGGGGAGTGTGGTGGTTTTTACTATTATAATCATATGTGTTATTTATGATTATTTCAAAACATTTGCAAACAGTATTTTTCACGCAGTGTGAATTTGAGAAGTTAAAGTGGTTTGTAGTATTTTAATTTGAGACAGTTGATTTAAGATTGTGTACTCATGATTATAGTACTCTACATATATCTTAAATTTGGGAGCCAGTTCCCTAAGTATCCAAAGTTAGTTTTGGATTATATATCTCAAATTGATCTTAAGGAGTTACTTCCCTAAGGATCCAAAGATAGTTTTTAATCGAGATAAAGAGTTAGCATATTTCATAAAGAAAGAAAAAAAAAAGAAAAAAGAGAAAGTTTAAGTAATAAATAAAGTTTTTAGAAAGAAAGAAGAAAGATAAAAGAAAACAAAAGAAAAGAGAAAGTTTTTATAAAGCAAAAAAAAAAAAAGAAAGAGTTTTTGAGTAGTAGCCCAAGATAAAGAAATTCAGTTTTTGAAAAATTTAAATAAAATCTGAAGATATTATCATTTTTCGCACAGATAAGAATGGGCGCTACATTTTCACCACTCTTCTGGTTAGCTCGAAACCTACTTATTGATGCATTGAATTTTGGATAATCTTCATAAAAAGCATAAAAATGAGATTTTGCCGACTCCATGGACCTTTCAATAAAGTTCCGAGCTTGAGCATTTTCATTGTAGTATTGGGTGATTACTGATTCGCCTCCAGAAGCCATCTGAACTCTGTTGAGCCCCAGCAATCGGGCCACTTGAGATAGTGCAAAAATCTCGACAAATTTGGCTCAACTTCCTTATTTTTTTCAATACCTTGTTAAGATAAATGTGGTCAAGTACTTCAACCTCTTGTCCAGTACTAGCTTACGACATCTTGTGAGCCTGTACTCATCGTTGTTGGCATGAAACTACTTTGTTGAAAAGGCCTGCCAAATGAGTTTGGCATATTATATTGGGATGTCATTGACCACATATACTGAGATTGTTGTTCATAGGGTTGGATGATATAAGAAGGCGTTGATTGATATGGAAACTTTGGAATTGGGGTTGCAATTGCATTCTAGGAAATTAACCGAGCACAAGAGACATGTTTCAACTATAGCGGGAATTCACAAAAGACAGGCTATCATCTTCAGAAGAATTATGCATATCAAAATTGGGAAAATTCGGATTTCTGTCCATTAAAATGCAAGGTAGAACAAGATGTTTTTCAGTTTTTGTTTGGGTGGGTTTTCATCAACCAAATGTTTGGTTATATAATACGTAATAATTGTTATTTTATAGAATACATCATATTCTAGATAAGACTAGATAAGATAGAAGACACACATTTTTAAGTTTTTTTTTTTCAGCTTTTCTTTGAAATGACAAACATATTATTATTTTAATGTATTATTATTATTATCATTATACATATTTTACTTTTTTTATAATTATTATATGTTTGGTAAATTATTTTGTTATGTACTTTATAATAATGAATAGAGAAAAGATAAAGATATATTTTATCACACATTCATTAATTGATCAAAATACTACTTCTAACAATTAAGTTTATTCCAAATATGTTCAACACGGTTGTGTCTAAGATAATGATGCACTTTGTAGCTTTACATATGAAATTTATAAATCTAAATTTCTAATTCATATTAAAAGGAAGAAATATTTTTTTCTTAGGTTAATTTATATTAAATTAAAAAATACATATGTGAATTATTGCAACTTTCATAATACATAATATATAAGTTAATTAACATCACCAAAATCCTCTTAATTAGAAAAAAAAAAACAATAAAGAAGAAAATAATATACAAAAGGGAAGTAGGGGTGGTTCATGGAAGGAAAAAAATGAAAAAGAAAAACGAAAGAAATAAAGTTAGTAGGGGACAAGTAGGGTCTTTTTTCTCTCACTCTATTTGAGTGCATGAGAAACATACAACAATATGCTCTAAATGATATGTGATACATACACACCAACTAACTTTTTTCTTTTCTTTCTTTTATTTTCTATTTTACTTTACAGGTTTAAAGTGAATTCCCGGTTTGATTTCTCAAACCTCAAACTTCATCATTATAATTGAAAACCTAGAGGTTTAAAATTACAAATATGTTCCAAAACCTCCTATAAGAGATGCTCTCAAGACAGAAATGAGGGTATCCACAGACCAAATACACAACTTCCATTCATTCAATAAAAATTAACAACCTCTCACATCCACATCATCCCTACATTCCTATCAATTCATTTAAAGACATATGTGGGACCTATTATCCACTCATTCTATATAAATTATAATATTTTACTCTCATAAAATAAAAAGGTTTAATATTTTTAAATTATAATAATAAATATTAAATGCATGAAAATAAATGAACACTACAAGACCAAAATAATTTAAATTAAGATTACACAAGAAAAAAAGTAGTAGAATTACAAAAATAACTTTTCTAGTAGTAGAAAAATGAATCTAAATATGATCAACTAAGTCGGCACAAAGTTAATGATGCATTATGTTATCTCGTATCTCTGAACTTCTACAAATATAATTTTGAAATTATCAATTTGAACCCTGAACAGGTTGTGCGGGCTCTTCATCCTCGTCATTGTGATGTGTTACTACATCTCATCTTCAAAAATCATATTGTGTAGAATAATGCATGTCAATATAATAAATTTTAGTTTTTTTCTATACCAAAACCGAGCAGTACCTCTTACAATTATCTACCGAAAATGAAGCACCCCAAATGCTCTTTCAACATCATTTCGAGCAGCTTCTTGTTTGCCGACTACATATGCCCGTACATTGTGTTACGGGCTAAGAATACACAGCAAATACTGAGATCTAGATTATTTAATTGGTCAGTATAAATGGGTCTGTTCTATACATCTTGGATGTACTAGTGTAATCCATTAGTCTAAGATCAACTAATTCCAATATTCACACTACAGTCTTTCACGACAGGAAGTTCAGTTCCCGTCTAGACTATGTCTATATTTTACATCGAACCGATAATATGATCTTACTGTCTCAGACTCGCAACCATATTATCCACAATGTAAATAAAGGAACAATGTTTGCATAAATAAATTAACTACGAACATCCACTTGACTGAAAACACATCTCATTCAAAATAGAATTGTTGAGTAACACGAAACCGAGCTTTTACAGTATACTCTACACGCACCCCTTGGTTGATTATATAACTTCAATAG
>CACSLK010027752.1:18198465-18232015 GCA_902706635.1 Striga hermonthica | reverse complement strand
TTTTTTTTTTTTGATTAATGTTTCTATCAAAACAATTAGTTTTGATATTTAGTTACCATAACTTATTAAGTTCGAACTTCGAGTACCAAAAGCGAAAATGAGGTATACTTCGAGTATCAAAAGTGAATTTTTCCCCTTTCGTATAAATCATTTCACCTGCTGTAACAGATTGGTCGTTAGTCAAAGACGACTAACCAACGAAAAGTACCAAAACTAATCGGCAGACCAATAGAGTATGTAAAAAGTGAATAAACAAGATATCAAAGTGAAAAGAGGGGATAATTAGGGTCTAAACAAAACTAGTATTTGATCATGTTCACATGCACATATGCAAATAAAAATTTATATGTTATATATGTGTGTATGCAATAGTTAGAATAATAAGTTAGATAATGAGCATATCGCATTTTATATATTTTAACCTTAGTAAAAATTAGTGATAGAAATATAATTATTTAACTTACATATTAATCTTTATATTGATCGAAATAATATAATTTTTACAATCTTGATTGATTATGACTATTAATTAGATAAAATAATATCAATTGTACAAAATTTTATGGAGTTTGGTTATGCCAAAAAAAAAAAACAATTAACTAGTCTTAATAAAAAAAACTTGTTTAGTGAACTTAAAAAAGATAATAGTTTAAATAAATAGTTAGTCTTTTTTAGAATAGGATATCATTTAATGTGACTTTATGATTAGTTAGTAGTGGTAATTATAAAATAAATAAATAAAATTATAATTACTTTATTAATACAAAATAAATTAAGGTGCCAATTAATTACTTATTATCGTTATTATTTTTCCAAATAACGAATATTATATTAAAATTTATGCAACAATTTTGTTGGACAATGTGATTTCTACAAAAAAAAAAAGAAAATAATAATAATAAAAAATTGATTTGTCATGGAATGATTTATGTTACACATTTAATTGACCAAAGCTTTTTTTTTTTTTTTTCTGTGTTTAACATATTATATATATAGATTAATTATGTATGTTTTCTGTTACAATCCACGTGCACAAATTTGAAAAGAACTGGATATTTATTTTTAATTTGTCATTTAATTGAGTTTGTATTTTGTTTGTAGTGTAATAATAATGTATAATTCATTTACACCTTTTTATAACATAAAAGAAAAATCTGAAAGTAACAAATAATTTTTTTATTAAATTAAATCGGTTGGATTAAATTTGCTAATATATGATTTAAAACCAAAAATTATAAATAAAATAAAATTAATGTTCAGTAGGTGACAAAACACAAATGACTAAAATTATGTAAGAATATTAGAAATTATATTACCTATAAAAGTTGAATAATAGGGATTATAACATTTAGATAAAAGTGTAATAAAGTGAAAAGAAAAATTATTAATGATAAGAAATGTTATATACATGTATACACTCTATTAAATGTTGTAACTATATCACATTAAATATGATATTTTCTAAGAAAGTATTTATATTGTAAAAAACGGTTTTGCTATGGAGCTATCGGATGACTCGACTTATGGAGTCATCTATAATTATTCACAAATGATGTATTGACACGTATATTTTAAAAAATACACATCGAACATATGTCAGTACATCGCTCCATAGAATTTGTGTTGTAAAAAAATATATCAATCTAATCAATGATTAGATGGCGAGAAGACTTGCGTCAATATGGGAGTGTTGTGTTGCGATAGAGATTATGTTCGGACACAAATTGGAGTGTCAGTATGCTTGTGATTATCAATGAATTATACTTTTCATCAAGGGCCTTTTTATAAATACATAGAAAAGGATACCCTTCTCCTTCTCAATGTAGTGTTACTAATCACGGTAGATAATTGACAACGATAAGAGTGTGATTGTATATAAATTCAATAGTAAAAAAATCTAGTCAAAACTCAAATTTAACTCAACTTTAACTCTACTCACTATCTTTAATATTAATAATATAATTAAATAATATCAACCAATCATTCTTACACATCACATCAACTTTAATTCACTATTCATCCGCTCACATAATTTTAACTAACTATCACTTCCAATCATTTTTCTCATACTTTACATCAAATCAACTTTAATTATTTTATTTAAATATCTCCAGCAAAATTGGACCTTTATTGTCGTAATTTTTACACGAACTTCGGATATGTTGTTGCCCGGAAGGAGAGCTACACGATGACGTAAAAAGTTTTCAATTTCGGCGAGTTTGGGTTGTGGTCGGTGGCGGCGGATGGCCGAAGTTCAAATTTGAGACAAAATTGCAATAGTTAATAAAGGTTGAGATTTATTTGCAAAATTAAAAAGGTTAATATTTATTTGCAATTCAACAAAAGGTTGTGATTTTTTTGGATTAACCCTTTAACTTTTTCTGCCCAACTAAGTTAGTTCGACTCAATTTTGCATTGGTATAAAATGGCTTAAACAATTGACCCATATCATTATTTATCACCCAAACAATAATTTTTTTAATTCTTTTGTTCGATTTAAAACCCTAAACCATATGTCGATGTGGTTATAGAAAAAATATAAAATTATTTACACAATTAAAACCATTTTATGTATAAGTTTATTACATGTACCATTGATTTGTATATCACAAACAATGTGGTTTGTTATATTTGTCCAATTTTCTTTTGTGAAAACCTTATACAATGTTATATTTGACATTATTTAATAAATATACTTTATATATTCTCAAGTTGAAAATTAACTTTTTAGTGCACATTAAAACTGCATAAATTGATTATTTTAGATATGTCATCCAACGTTTCTACGTAAACACCTTTGTGCCAAAGACGGACATCACTATAATTTGCATTCAGACATTCAACTTCCTGGTATATTTTCATTTTTTTTACTTTTCATTATCACTTATCGCTAATGTGATTAGAAGATTATTGGTTCTTATTAATTATTAAAATTATTTCGAGTTAGATCTTTCATCCGCAAATTAACAGCGACCAACTCAAAAAAGTTCTAAACAGTTCTATAATTGTCATTACTAATGCTTCATGGAACGATTTTGTGCTTGTTTGAAGATAATGATTTAATTATGATTTTGTAATTATATTTCTTTATTTTTCCTCTATTATATTGCTATCCGTGCAAATGCACAGGTTAAAACTAATACACATAGACATGGCCAAGGGTCACCCAGCCCGGACACGACACGGACCCGGCCCGGTCAAACCCGTTGTCCACGGGTCCGGGCCCGACACGGATTTCAAACGGGCCGATCAAGGGTCATGTTTTTTTCAACCTTGACCTGGCGGGCCGGGCCGGGTCCGTGCCAGCACGGAAAAATACACTGTTTTGAATTTTTTTTTTTTTAATTTTTTAATGTGGCCGGGCCCAAACCCGGGTCGGGCCCGGCTCGGCCCGCCGGGTCGTGGACCCCGCACGACCCTAGGTCCGTGCCGGTTCAGGGTCGCCGAAACCTAACCCGTCGGCCCGCCGGGCAGGGCCGGGTCCAGACCCGGCCCGGGATTCGGACATGTCTATATACACATATACATGTTTGTATCCCCTCGAGAAAACGAAAAATTCAAATAAAAAGAAAAAAAAGGCAATGGATCCCACCGATTTAAAAGGATTTAAATGTAGGTTCCTTCGCATTTCAATTTGTAATTTAACTAATGTTCCGTAAAGTACTATCATCCAAAAACAAATCTAACAATGAAGGGCAACAAACAGAGATATCAAATCTAGCTAAGGAAAAGTGAGGTAACGTGCAAATGGGCCAGAAGATCTATCGCCAAAACAGCTAAAAAACAGCGCTCTAACCAAGTCCGTAATATCAGGCTCACGCTGATCGAGTACTCCACGAGGAAAAAGAAAGTCTCAAACCTGTTCCCAGGTGGAAGCAAAGTTGTATCCTTTCGAGATCGCGCCGAATTTTGGGACGTTGGACTTTTCGGCACCACCACCAGCGGCCGCTGTCGCCATCTCTGCACTCTTCAGATTGAACCTCAAATTGGATCAATTTTAAGCTTTGTGAACAAATTTTCTTCCCCCAACTCTAGTCCCTCAGCTCACGTCTTGATGTGATCCTCGCACACAGAATCAACGAGGTGAGGGAGCCATTGTCGGCGAGGTCTTGTGCATCAAAATTAAAGCTCCTAACTGGAAACAACACAAACTGTCTCCTTTTCTCAGTTTGACCGTCAACAGTCATACTTCCAAAGTCGGCTATTTTAGCGAGTGGGCTATAGAAACCCGGAATCTGATCCGAACCCATATCGGGTTTTTGGTTGGGCGGGCTTGGCCCGCACAAGTGTTTTAAGGAAAAAAAGCTACATGGTACTGTCGAGCAATACCAAATCAAAAACTTCTTCAATTTTAGAAAACTGAGAAAAGGATAGTTTGTGCTGTTTCCAGTTAGGAGCTTTCGCAGTAGATTTTGATGCACAAGCCCTCGCCGAAAATGGCTCCCTCACCTCGTTGATTCTGTGTGCGAGGATCTACCACTTAAGTTCAGTTATGAAATTATACTAGTACAACTCCTGTGTATTACACGGGTGCTTGACAAAAAATTATTTTAAAAATTTTAAATTATTGAAAAAATTATTTTAAGTTTTATTTACATTTTTACAAAAAAATATTTATTATTATATATTTTAAAATGACACTTGTTGCTTGTGCAACTTACATGTGTTATATTATAGTAATTTTTATAACTTATATCATATAACTACTTGAAATATAAATATATTAATTGATAAATAACGTTATTTTTCTACTTAATATTAAAAAATAATTTTATTTGTTATAAAGATAAATATAATTTATTTTTCTTATACATACACTATGGATGTTAAATTGACGTTCATCAAAAGATAATCAATTTATTACTCCAGTTGGGGTCTTTTTGAGTTGTTCTAGTTGTTTGTGTTGTGTGTTAGTTTAGTTGCGAGTGGTTTATAATAGCATTGCTAGCGGGGTTTCTAGGCAGTCTTCTGACCTGTCCTCCCACTTTTTCAGTTGTTGGTTGTTGTGTATTCAGCCGTTGGCTGCTGTGCATTCGCACATTTGTGCATTTTGTATTATAATATTATCTATCACTTTGACAAAAAAAAATTGAAGTTCATCAAAAGATAATTCATTTGATATATTATATATGTAAAACTGATATATACTACAAAAGTTATTAATTTTTAAAATGCATTTACAATTAAATGATTATAATGATTAATACGAAATGATATTAAAATACAACTAATACATGTAACATGACCATAAATAATCATGGATTATCCGGACCTAATTATTAAATTAAAATCTATCGAAGCAAGCATGTAATTTTGCCACATAAAATCTGAAACATACGAGTATGCCAGTTAGACTCAGCACATTCTGAATTAAAATTAATATATAGGGGAGGGGATATCAAAAAGTTATTAGGAAAAACGAGTTTTTAATATCAAGAGAAAGGGTAGAAAGCCCTAGCAAAACTGAACTGCAGTTCTGCAAGTCTGAGACTCCAAATCTCGAGGCGAAATAGAAAGAAAAATTCCGAACAAAAAATTTTGAATTGAAACAAGAAAATGGGGAAAGAAATGTCTAATCCTCCGACCAACCAGAAGCATAAGTCTACGGTGGCGTACACGGTGGAGCAGCTCGTCGCCGTCAATCCCTACAACCCCGACATTCTCCCCGATCTCGAAAACTATGTTAACGAGCAGGTATTGCGCCCGTTGTTTTGTTCTCTCTGTATAAAATTAGAGTGTATGATTTTGTTGGTTTTTGTGGGAATGAGAAAGTTTGTGTTTTGATGTGATTCTTATGTTGATGTAATTGCTGGTCTCATCCAAATCTACAGTTTGGATCAGTGTTTTAAAAAGCGTATTTTCGCGCGCTACAAGCGTGCAATAGCGCACTTTTGCTTGAAAACGTGCTGTAGCGTGTAAAAATTCGCACAGTTCCTAAAATAGGCACGCTTTTCATGACGTGACACGTTTTTCTCGCGATTTTTTACGCTATTTACACAATAGCGCTTAGAGCATCTGCAATATTTTAGGTCTAGTTTTGTCTATGTGGAATGTAAATGAACCTAAGTCTTAGATGACATGGACAAAAATATATAAAATTAACAAAATCTACTCCAATGCAAGGAGACTAAGTCTCTACTTGGATCTAAAATGGATTTAAGGTTAGACCGGATCTCCTTTTCTTGCTGCTACATCAACAAAACCTAGTCCACTTATACATTGGAGAACATATTTTTTTAGACCCACTTGCATTCAATTTTTTTTTTGATTGAAACACCAAAAAAGAAAAAAAAGCAAAATCGAAGGCAGCTCAGGGGTTCAATCACGAAACCCTCATTTCACATTTTCACTTCTTCATCTTCTCACTAGTTCCACCACCGCAGCCTCCAAACCCTCCACCTCAACCTCCACGGCTCCTCCACAGCGGCACAGCCCGACGAGAGTAGGATCTCCGCCGCCTTAGTCTACTCACAACCAACTTGCTTCGCACTTTCACAGTCTCCCTATATCTCAGCATCTCGCGCACTCCAATTCCCTGCTCCTAGGCTCTCGCCATCCCGACATCCCCTGCTCCTCAGTCGACTCCGAAGGTAATATTTTGTTCTTCATTGGAGATTAAGGAATTGAAATTGAATTTGGGCCTCTTCTTCATTCACTTGATTATTTTGATTTTTTGTTTAATTGGAATGATTATTTATTAAATTAATAGAATGAGAATGAGATATAAATGTGTTTGAGGTTGCTGATTTGAGGACTCTGATGGAATTTTAAAATTTTATTTCTTGATAGAAAGTGTTACTGCGTTGGATTGAGTGTGTATGGTCAATTGAATCAATTGAGTTTGTTGTTGTTGTTTTTGATTTTTCCTATATAAGAGGCTGCACATGATTGTTTTTAATTAACCTTGCCATTGAATCCTTGCCATTAACCTCTGTTTTTTATTAAAATGGTTCAAATAATGTTTTGTTTTATTGCTGTTTATCATTAAGGCTAAGAAATGGGATCCAAAAATAATTGAAGGGTAAAGAGGTTATTGTGTTGTGCTGTGACTTGTGATTACTGTCAAATATGCAATTATTGTTGTGATTTGTGAACATGCATGATTTTTTGGTTCATAAAATTTGTTTTGCAAAACGGAACTGCAGTTCTGCAAGTCTGAGACTCCAAATCTCGGGGCGAAATAGAAAGAAAAATTCCGAACAAAAAATTTTGAATTGAAACAAGAAAATGAGCAAAGAGATGTCTAATCCTCCGACCAACCAGAAGCATCAGTCTACGGTGGCGTACACGGTGGAGCAGCTCATCGCCGTCAATCCCTACAACCCCGACATTCTCCCCGATCTCGAAAACTACGTTAACGAGCAGGTATTGCGCCCATTGTTTTGTTCACTCTGTATAAAATTAGAGTGTATGGTTTTGTTGGTTTCTGTGGGAATGAGAAAGTTTGTATTTTGATGTGATTCTTATGTTGATGTAATTGCAGGTGTCATCGCAAACCTACAGTTTGGATGCAAATCTTTGCCTTCTGCGTCTCTACCAAGTATGATTTTGTCGTTGTTGTTATCTTGTTCAGCTGAAAATACTGATTCCTTTTGACTGTATTTCGAAGTTGATAGTTTTTTGGTTGGTTTCTCTTTGATTTCTCAAAAATTGCAGTTTGAGCCTGCACGAATGAGCACCCAGATTGTTGTTCGCATTTTAATCAAGGTATGCCCTGATTACAATTATAGTAGGATAGGATATGTAATAGAAAGTTTGAAACTTTTGAATCTGTGTGATACAATCTTCTCTAATTGTGCGAAAGAAGAAAAATTCCAAAAGTTTTTCGTTTTGTTGTTTACTTTTTCTTGTTTATTCTTACATTTACTAATCGATATTTGGTACTGTTTGTCAGGCTTTGATGGCAACGCCAGCGCCTGATTTCAGCCTCTGTCTCTTTCTAATTCCTGAAAGAGTGGTATTTGACTAATTCTTGGGCTCTATCCTATTACAGTTGCCCCATATGCCTCGAGCATTTTACTTCAATCTGAAAAACATGCTTATGTTAAGAAAAATGCTTCGTTTTTCTCTTTTGTAAAAAGTCATGCTTCAAAAGCCAAGTTGTTGTTATCTTATACTTTGTAGGAAACCACCCATTGATGACACAAAATATTTGTTGGGATTTTAAATTTTTATTTTTTCTTTGTTGATACGATCTAATTTTCAGCTATTGGTATCAATGTAGTAAGAAAAAAGAAGTTGTTATAACATCTATAAATCATCATCTCGCTTACTGAAGCTAATGTGATGGTCCCAGCTAAAGAACAGCTGCAACCTGAAATCTATTATCAATTTTATATTGCCTCATTTTCCCGTGGATGAGAAGTTGAAGTTTGCTTGCTAGTTAAAAATATAGGAACATGAAAAGATGCATAATTGATTTTCTGGCGGAAGTAACTTTCATTTGTTGACCAGTATGGACTACGGACATTCAGTATCCTTCGTGGATCATTTTGTATAATTTGGTACATGTTTCTTTAGTTAGTGATTTGGACTATGTATATGATCAGAATTTTAGATTCCTCAAGCTTGATTGTCTAATGCTTTATGCACTTCCTTTCTTGTAAACTTCGTGGCTTTTTACTTTTCTTTACTGAGATACCTAGAAACATTTAATTTAGTTTACTTATTGGTCGTCTCATGTGCGATGTGCCCCTTGGCAATTAACAGCAAATGGAGGAGCAATTTAAGACACTGATTGTTTTGTCGAACTACTTGGAGGTACTTGAAAAGATATCACTTTATTTTTTACTTACCATTGCAGATGAGTAAGTGTGTTACTGTGAACCTTTCTTCTCTCTCTACAGACTGCCCGATTCCGCCAGTTTTGGGATGAAGCAGCTAAGAGCCGCCACATCTTAGAGGCTGTTCCAGGTATGTATATTTAAACACAGTTTACCTTTTTGGTTGCTGGTCAATCCAATGACTATAACAATGGCATGAAGATTTGTCTGCTAGAACATTTTATTTTGAATACATTATGTTTAAACTTGTGCCTGTTGAAGGAAAAAAACACAAAAAAGAGAGAATTTGGAAGAACGTAAGAACTACTTTTAGTTGCTTTTTGGACGCCTTTAGTATATTGACCAGATCCGCAATATATTAAGTGTTGTACATGGAACGTTATAACTCAGGAACTGCATGTTCCCTAATAAAATTTCCGTTTGTTATAAGGTCATAAATGTTTGTCTGGAAGTGTTCGCTTATGAACTTCCGGACTGTTTTCCTTTGCTTGGAAGTCTGGTCCGATACTATGTTTATAAGAGACTATGCCAATGTTTCTTAATAGGCCGATTGGTGCTTAAAAGATACTATTGTTATGGTGGGCTTATTTAATTCTGCATTAAATAAATAGTAATAGCTGCAGCATTCTCGTCTGTAGTTCTTTCTCTGTTATATTCTCGAATTACACAATTTATAGCTGACAAACATGTTACAATGTTATGTTTAAGGCTTTGAGCAAGCCGTTCAAACATATGCAATTCATGTCCTTTCATTGACGTACCAAAAAGTCCCGAGGTCTGTACTAGCTGAGGTGTGTTTCTCTTCTTTCACCTCTCCCATTTCATTTTCTTTTAATCTATTTATTATTATTTTGGCCAATGTTTAATAACCTTTGTCAGTTTAGGGGGAAAAGAACTTATGCTATAATGAAATAAAATCTTCAGGCCATAAACATTGAGGGCCCCTCTCTGGACAAGATAATCGACTACCACACTGCAAACTCTGGTTGGCAATTTGAGAAGAAGGAGAAAACGGGCCCACTTATTATTCTCCCCTGCAATGAATTCAACCATCCCCAGCTCAAGAAAAGTGCTTCAAATGGCGTACCTTTGGATAAAATCGCACGAATCATCCCCATTCTTGGTTGATCTTGCGCTAGGTAGATTGACAATCACTTTGTGTTGTGTGTGATGGCAGCAGGATTACATTTAAAATTAAAAGTTAGATTTTGACCCTTTTTAAGTTGCGACGGGAAACAACTGGATAAGATTTTTAAGTTCTGATTTGAATTTTCACCTGTTTAAGAGATGATCATTTGGAATTTGCATTTTATCTTGAGTAATCAATATCTTGGAAGTTGGAGGAGCATGGTTGCTATTTTGCAGAAGATTTGATTCTACCGATATAAGTTGGATTGATATAAGTTGTAGTTTTTATCGTTGGATTGACACAATCCTTCTGCATATGTTTAAAACTAAAACAATACTTCACATCTTGGGTTGACATAACTTACTGTACTAAACTGGTGTGTATATTATACTTTTTATATATGGCAAAGCCTGAAAATAATCTAATACTAACTAATTGATGTGTCTGTTACAAGAGGTGAAACTATCAAGTAAATGCCATATTTATAAATTCACATAATTCATTAACCAGGTGAAAAAATAAAAAATAAAAACATATAGAAACAGGATCTTTCTGACAGCTGGCTATTTACTCTTTCAGACTACACTAAAAAGGGGGAAGAGAGATAAGCTATCCTATACTGTAGTTCCCATGATTCGGTCATTTAATTAGATGAAAAATGTTGCTTTTGAAATGATTATTTTCTCATTCATCCTAGCTAGATTTCAAATTGCAACATTAGCTCCCACACTGTAGGATTTGCATAAACTAAATGGATCTTCACAACGACACAGTGTTTCTCCATTTGTCAGCCAGCTCACAGAACTGTCCGAAAATTCGCCAAAAACTTCCGAATCACGAGCTTCATCGTAATACAAGTCTGTTTTAATTCGATCATTTCCCAACAAATTTTGAAGAGTTTCACGAATCTATAATGTACACACATGCACGTGAACAAACAGATGAACATACAATAGAAGCTCGACTGCTTATTCACATTAGGAATTCAACTGCTACAACAGAACAATGACAAAATGATAAGCATGCTATCTCTCTAAGATGAGTTTCTTTCATTTAATCATTTCATTTTTTTTAAGCATTTTGTGATGCTGAAATTTGATAGGAGAAAGGGTAAAATTTACTAACCTTCTCGCTCGATTCACATTCACTGGTAGATGAGGTTCGGTCCCCAATCAGGACATTTTCTGATGACATGTGCAGTGACCTGAGCATACAAGAGTTGATTCCGCTTCATGATACAAATTAAACTCATTTCAATTGCTAATATGAACAAAATTTTAAACAAACTACCTCTCCAACAACTCTTCATCGAATGAATTTCTGGAGGACGAGAGCCAATCTACGTCAACAAAGTTAGAGCAATCGATAGCGTTCCAATTTTGATGTTCGATGTATCTCTCTTTGCATTTCCGAGAAAATCTCTCTAGTAGGCTGAGTGCATCTACAGTAATAAAAGTTTTTTTTTTTTTTTTTTTTTTTTTTTTTTTTTAGAAAAGCCAATTTTGTCCAACAAAACAAGTCAAAATAACGTAGTCCTCTCATGACGAGTTCGCGAGCGCACGTCTAAGGAAGAATATCTAACCGACCACTTACAAAATTAAAACATTCATTATTAAGGAAAGTAATATACCTTAAATATGCTAGCTGTTTTTCAGAAGTCGACACATTTGGTGCCAAGTCAGAAAGAATTTTAATACTTCCTTCATACTCACTGGAGAAATTGGCACTCAGAATACCTTTATGTAAATCAGAGGGAGATGTGGATGAGCGTTGTTCACGAAGAATGTGACCTTCTGACCATGATCTTTTAATCGATGACCTATACATGTAGAAGAACAGTAATGTGAAATATCGCATTGCATATGATTATAAGGTCACATTTAAAACACCAAGCAAATCAAAGGTTATACATGTAGAAAATTTCATCTGATAACCGAACATCTGTAACTTCTCTAGAAAACACCAATTTAAACGGGTTCATTCCTTCGCATATTAAGTTGATCAGAATGAAAGACTTGACAAGATGGATTATCGAGAATTTAATATTACAAGACTTCACATTTAACTTCAACCTATTTGTAATATCTTTCAACATGAGGGATTCCAAGAGGCACATCCAAAATTGTAAGCACCACACTTAAAACATATATAATTGTGTTTTGCTTCTCAGCATCCACATAAGCATGGGTGTATTATCTTTGTAGAGTTGGAAAATCTAATGATATAATAAAGGTACAAAAGTGTCAACAGATGCACCAAAAATTGCTTAAACTGAAGTTAAATGGATACAAACAAAGGCTCCAAAACTCAATTAGTTTGAAAACACTGCATTCATTCCCCAACAGTTGATCACAATTAAGTTCAACAGGCTGCTAACATTGTTCATAACCAATCTACACACAGACGCATATTATAATCACCCAACTCATCCAAACAGATATTCAAGTATATCAGAGTAAGAATATATATATATATATATATATATATATATATATATATATATATTTATATTCCAACATTGTATCACAAAATTACAAATAAACCGTAAACAAAAAGAAAGAAAAGGCTTGCATTCTACTTAATATACCTTGTTGTGAGCAGTTGATCCAATCCGCATTGATGTGCAAGAGTGTCGTCGATTCTCTCATAAAAATCCATTAATTTAGGATCATCAAGGTCTAATTTAGTCGACCCCAAGGCACGAAGCTGATGATGTCCTAAACCACACCCCTTTGGACCTTTGGCGGTTTGTCTGAAGGATAACTGTTGGTCAAAGTGTTGCTGCATCCACTGGACCTTTTTTCCCAAGCCATTAATTGTTTATAGTTTCAATAGTAAAAAAACTAGTTTTTATTTGGTTTATTTTTAACTATAGTTAATTTTGAAAAAAAGTGGTGTGGTTAGTTGTTAGTGGATATATTAAAATAATATTTAAATAAAATAACTAAAGTTGATTTGATGTAAAGTAGGAGAAAAATGATTGGAAGTGATAGTTAGTTAGAATTATGTAAGTGGATGAATAGTGAATTAAAGTTGATGTGATGTGTAAGAATGATTGGTTGATATTATTTAATTATATTATTAATATTGAAGATAGTGGGGTAGAGTTAAAGTTTAGTTAAATTTGAGTTATGATTAGATTTTTTACTATTGAATTTATATACAATCACACCCTAAAATCTTCCTTCTCATCAAAGTTATGTTTCGCGATATCTGTTTCAGAATGGACGATACCATTATATAGTGACACGATTGATTACGATACGAAAATAATTAGATGCTGCAATATTCCTTCCTTTCACTTGCCGAACAAGAAAAGTAGAAAACCATAACAAATGTCATCTGGGCTCTAAAGTGTCTCAATAATCTCTAGAGCCAGTTTGTCAGTCCTATTCATTTGGTCTGAAGAGTGGATCAATAGCAAGATAAAAGTACCAAAGAGAATGTAAACAGAACATTTTAGAGTGCAATTGGTCCAATTGGACATGAAACTTTTAATATTTAATAATGTGAGAAATTTGTATAAAAGTTTCATGATTAAAACATATGATGATTCCATATTATTATTTTTGGTGCATGATATAGCCATATCATATACTGGTTCAAGTGTTAGTCATTCGACTGGATGACAAGTCGAGTGACTCGCGAGAAGATTGAAACTACATATCTCAAGTCGACATCCTGAGGTCGATATCCCCAAGTCGACTCTCTATATGACACCACGCTAGGGGGAAGGTGACTTTCTATGTTCGATATCCGAAAGTCGACATGCTCATGTCGACCTCCACAAACTGCTCTAATTAAAGTCGACTTACTCCGTTAAGAGGACGAAAGCATTCCAAGGATAGGTCATGGAGCCTCCCGAAACTCTTCTAAACTCTAAGTTGACCTCTATCCACTCGAGGTCGACTCTTTACACCTCGAGATAGGGAACAAGCGATGACTCATGGTACTCCAACATGTTCAGGTTTATTTGGTGGGTAAGAAGAATATTTAAGGATAAGATGGAATCTTAAAATGACCCAGGTATGACTAAGAGGTGATTATGACGCAAGTAAACCGGGCAAATAGGCCGGTCGACCAGGGGCATTCTGGGTACTTCAAGACAGGTATTTCCCACTATAAAAAAGGAGAGGTAACACCAACCCTTACTTTAGACTCTCTCTATTCATTTCCCAGCTACTGCTGCTCCCACTGAGCAGAGCTCTTTCATCCATTTCTCATACTAACTAAAGCGTCAGAGGCTCTACGCCGGAAACACTTCCGGCGTTGAGTTCTTGCAGGTGTTTGGAGGTCTAGTGGCGATTCGAAGGTTGTTCTAACAGAACGGAGCTCATATCCCCTAGTTCACTCCAGATCTAGGAGGAGACCCATCAGTGCCTAAACGGGCAAACCCTACGAAAATAACTCATTTAATATATGTGTTTCGTGCATGACATAAGCTATATACTAGCTCAAACAAAAAGTAAGAGACAATGAATATATGTAAATGTGATATTAGGGCTATATTCGGAAAATATTCTGCATAAAGTTTAGAGGAATTTGAAATATGCAGAGAAAAAGGACTTTTTTTCCCTTTAGGATTTTGAAAATGGTGAGATGAAATTCTGAAAGATTAGATTTTGCTTAAAAAAGAAAAAGAAAATTACTTAAAAAAAAGAGTGCTCTCTTGAGTTGGATTTATGGGGCATGTGAGTTGGATTTGTGGGGCAAAATATAAGGCTGGTATTTTTTGACCAAAACTGAAAATCGAAACGAACCGAATCGAGCTGAATCGTTGGCAAAATAAACTAAATCATACAGGCTCACTTGTAAATTACTATCGATTCGGTCTCCATTCAGAACCGAAACGATAAAGATAAAAATATAAAGTATAATATAATAACTTAGTTAACTTTTTTTTAGGGGGGTGTATTCAATTTAGACGTTTTAAGACTTTTAGAATCCTGGTGTATTCAATTAAAACTTTTACAGACTTTAAAAAAGTCTACATGTATTCAGTTGAGACTCTTGAAGACTTTTTATAAGTCTCTAAAAGTCTCAAGGTATTTAATTAAAACTATTCGACAGTCTCTATAAGTCACCGAGTATTCAAAATATGAAAACTTTATGAGACTTTTTAAATTATGAGACTTTTAGAGACTTTTGCAACAAAATTACAAAGAGAAAGTCCTAGCAAAAACCTCATCAAATTGGTGAGATTTTGCTGGACTTATGCAACTTTCTTCATACTCTCCTTCTTTTGCTTTCTAACACGACTTTATATCTCTTATCACTTCATTTCCATTTTTCACTCTATTATCTACTCATTTATTTTGATACCGTTGACACCAGATTTGGCATAAATGCAAACAAGCGACACGTGTCATCCAGATCACTTAACGACAATTTCTAAGTATCAAAGATTATGACGAGATTAATCAGCTTCAGCATCACATTCAACAACTTGAACAGAAATAAATAGACTCAAAACCAAAGCGTCCAACCTCCGTTATCATAGGTCGAACTATAAGAAATGACTACATGGAGATCAACCCAACGCAACACTCGTATCACACGACATAAGAAGATCGATCGGATTTTTCCTAAGGTCAGATTATGACGGAACATTAAATGTGGAAAAGATATGTATCAGTTATCCTGTGGAAAAGCCACCGGCTGACATGGGACCCACC
Source organism: Striga hermonthica (assembly GCA_902706635.1). Lineage (NCBI taxonomy): Eukaryota > Viridiplantae > Streptophyta > Magnoliopsida > Lamiales > Orobanchaceae > Striga > Striga hermonthica. Next base: position 18,216,428 of record CACSLK010027752.1, on the reverse strand, counting down.
AGGTGGTTCTGCACGTGACCATCGCATTGCATTAAATGGTAATCATACCAGTAACATGCCAACCTCGAACATTGTACCCATAGGTTTCATAGTATATATACCCCACTATTATCATAAAAAAAGGGATGGATGCTGAGATTATTCAAAAAAGAAGCTGATGTTCATTTATTTAACACCCCCAAACATACACTATTCGTAAAACACAATGATCCGAGCTTTTAATATATATAATTTAAAGGTAGTCCGACCTCGAGATGTTTAAACACTTACCTTATTTTGTTCACACTATGATATTTACAGTATACGCGATAATTGCATGATAAATTCGACATAAAATTCTTCTTAATCTTAGGGGATTTCCATAAACCCTTTTTTGCATAATTTGCATAACAACAATTTGGCGCTAGAATGAAAGCATCATAGTTTGATTTGGAGTAATTTTTTACGTGAAACACCACAAATAGCTCACAGAAAATATTACTGTCGTCAAGCTAAGAAGTGGAATCTCAATCCCAACTGCCTGAACAACCGCGTGTTCAGCTCCACCACGTTGAATCTTCGCGTGCTCAACCTCAAACGATGGTATGAGTGTGTGCACTGGCTTTGGCACTACCTTCTGCCGTCGACTTCCCAATGGTATTCCAAAACCCCGAATTTTTGAAGGGCATAGCCAACTTGTGATGCAAGTATTGCCAGCGGCATCTCCGGCGATGCCACCACAGCCGACACCGGTCGTGGATCTCCTCAAAACCCCTGCAAGTTATAAGAGTAAAGTCCCAGTCCAATCTAATGTTGTCGTTCAACCGCCTGAGGATGCGACGAACCATCGGGAGAAAGCTACAAATTGGCCCGAACATGGATGACGGGGGAAAGCGGATTAACAACTATTCTCTAGGAAAAATTTCATAATCCTTCATTATTTACACGACTGAGAAGAAAGGAAGTTGATCACGATCTCAGGCAAAAATCACAAGGGATCACGATATTTTTTATTAATTAATTCAGAATTGGGACACATGACATGAATTAAATGGGTACATGATCTTAGGTATGTACGAGGTTGGTACGAGACGTACTTGACAGTAGAATCACCCTACTCGTTTGTTCCCATTTTTCATACATTCTAGGGCTGCTCATTCGGTCGAAACTGAGCCGAACGAATTTTTAATTAACCGAAAATTAGATTTGTCCATTATCATAATCTAAAACTGAACTGAAATTTACAATTTGGTTCGGTTTTTAATCGAAATCCAGCGGTCGGTTCGATTTGGTTTTCGGTTAACCGCAATAAATAATTAATCATTGAAGTTTTAACCGAACAAAGAATTTGATGTTTTATTCGAAAAAAAAAATGATTTTTTTATCATCATGTTTAATCTATACTTATATAAAAAGTCATCTCATTTACTAGAATTAGTAGGAGGAAAAGTCAACTCATAATTAATTTCACACTATATTTAGAAAGTTTTTAGATTTTGTAAATCATAAAATAGGGTAGCATTAAATACCCCTAAAATTATAGGTTTTGTTGAATTCATTTTTAATAAAATCTGCATCCAACTTTAAGTGTGGTTTTGAAGTAAAATTTTGAAATTCGAAATCTCTTCTCAATTTATTTACAAGAAAATAGTGTTGCATTCAACACTTGGACCAATTTAAAAATTATTCCTTAAATGAAGGGATTTATAGATAATTATTATCTCTCATCAATCACATGATTATTTTCTATATAAAAAGAGACATATTACAAATTAGTGAATCACATATTACCTAATTCAATATCTTAACATTAAAGAATAAATTCATAGTATTATGTAAATTCGTATCTCATATTATTATATCATTAAGAATATATTATAGTTATATTATCAAATCATAAAATGATATTAAATCCATATTGTAAAAAAATAATTCATATTATTTTATAACAATTATACTACACTATTTAACATTATATAATAAAATAATAATTAAATATTATATGGTGAACAATAATAAGTAAAACTGTACTTTCTCTTATACCAAGGGATAAATTTATATCCTAAAATGAAATTTTTATTAGTATAAATGTTTTAGTGAGATAATATATTAATTATTTTACAAGCTAGCCCTAACATGTTCAGATTGAATGTGTAACACCCCGCCTTATCGTAAAATCAGAGTGCGAAAATTTCGCAAAGTTATTTAAAAATAAAACCTTTTACTTTGCGAAAACTGATTCGGGGTGCTACCGTTAAAACGTGACTTAATTGGAAAAACCGTTATCTTAATCTTTAATAAAATCATACGATTACTAAAAGCATAATTTTTTCAAAAGTCCAGTCAAAACATAAGTTCGTCAAAAATCATCATCAGCGGAAACGTAAATCGTCATAATATACAGTCAAAACATAAAAGTCCTGAAGCCTTCGTCATCTCACGCTCCCGGCCCGACATCCTGACCTGCAAAAACATGATAAAAGTGGGAAATGAGCACTATGGCACTGTGCTCCGTTGAAACTCATACTAATGTAAACATTGAAAATAATAACAACATCACGATATCGGCATATACATAACCTCAACATGAAACCGGTAATAACATGAACATGAATTTGATATCGTCACGCCAACGTGACCCTGACCGTTACCTCATCTGCCGGCAAGAACTAATGCCGGACACCATGTGCACACTCTAGTGGGCAGACTAGAGCCGCTAGAACCCAGAATGGACCGGCGACCATTCCGAGCGGATACATGACATGAAATACATACCTCAAACATGGTACCGTAATTATAATCAATGTAGTACTTAGTCTGAGTCCCCACCTGATCCGTGAAAATAAAGGCAGTACTGACTGTCGTGACCTGATCAAACTGAAATATAATATAAACAATTACTAATGACTATGCTCAGGCTGTTAACTTAACTGATTAATTTTGTTAAGACGCTCTATTGAACGTGACATGATATTTAGACTTAACCGGAATAACCGGAACTGAACTGACATGAACTTGATCGGACATGAATTTACTGAACTGAAATTGTCCTGGAAATTTAACTGAAATGGAATCTTAAAATGCGAACCGGGATTAAAATAATGTTATTTGGGTCAAACGGGTATTAACCGGTCTGAACCGGTCTGACCGAACCGCCGGTCTGCTCGGGGTCGGCTGGCAGCTGACTCGGTCCACGGCCTTGCCATGGCCGTGGTGCGACTGCATGCTGAATTGGGCGTGGGCACGACCGCTGTCGGGCCTGTCCTGGCCATGGCTGGGGTGCTATGTGCACCTGGCCACGGCAGACGCGCGATAGGCCCATCAGGGCATGACTTGGGGCACGGTCGTGCGCTATATGCGTCGGGTGCCTCTGGTCTGGCACAGTTCGGGTGCTGCCATGCACCGCAACGTGCCACTGGGCGCGCGTCGGCACTGGACAACGTGACTGGCACCATGCGACCCGCTGCCGCGCGACATCGCGTGCTGGCGTGCGTTACCGCATGCTGGTGCGCTTGGCTGGGCGTTGGCGTGCACCGTCGCACTGCCAACGACTACTCGCAGCGGGTACTGATCACACGCAGTACCTGCCACGCATTACTTGCACTACCCGCACACTGGCCGCTGTGTTGGGTGACTACTGAGCGTGGCTGCCGCTATGTGCGGACAGCGCGGCCTACGGCCGACCCTTGCCGGTCATCCGGCACTAACTCCCGTGCATTCTGACCTCGCTTAACATAATTTAATATAACACAAACCTGATTGCTGAATTAACTTAAAAATATTACTTTCGCACGATGAACTGAATAGGCCGTGGCGAGCGCGCAGCGCCGCCGACGGCGATAGGCCGTCACCCGACCGACTCAACTTGATCCTCGGCAACTCAAGACCAACTAAACATGAAACATCATTTTAAAGCTGTTGAGACATAAATGCACGGACAATCTTAACTACAACAGAAAATTTCATAACATGACATGGTAGTGCCCGCAGCGTGCGCGACGAGCGCTGCCGACGGCTTTGAGCCGATTCAGGGCTAAAACGAAATTTTACCTCGACCATCCTCAAGTAACTGAATATAAAATGAAATAAACTGATCAATTAAACATGAATTGCATGACAGTTGCCGGATAGAAAAGGACTTTACTCGGTCATGGCCTACAATAGCTTAAACCGAATTCATTATGGCATACTCAGGAAGTTTCAAGTTATAAGCTGAACAACCTCACACCAACTGAACTTATAACGTGAAAGAGAGTTGGAGATGAGAGTACCTCTCCAAATGTTCGGCGGAAAACGAAAGATGAGCGTGATTCTTGGCTCCGTGTGCGGTAAGGTATGGCCGTGCGGTGCTCGGAACTTGGCTTGTGCGTGGAGTACAACAAGGGCTAAAGCAAAAGCTATACTTATTTATTTGCTGAACATTATCTATGGGAAAGGTGGAAATTTTCCCAACTCTCCATCCATTTATAGTGAAGGCCGAAAGATGTGGATGATGTAGGTGGGACGTGGCTCTCTTAAAGCTTAACATTTGCTCCTACATGAGATGTCTTAGGATGACTAATCCTCCTCAAATGATCCTCATAATGCCACGTACCCCATGCTTAAAAATAGAAGGGAAAGTGTTCCTTAATACTTAGGAAATTGTTTATGGAAATTTGGAACCATTATACCATAATCCGCACGGCTTTATTTAATGGACCAATTGGAACATAAGCTTCGGCTTTTAGTTCCATTAATGTGATTAATGTTAAATTAATCACCTACTTATGTTTAATTATTTAATTAAACATAATGCTTAATTACCAAAATTATTCCGAACGTCAACGGTACGTCGAAAATAATTTTCGGTAGTCTCGACTGAAAATAATTAATTCCGAAAATAATAATTGATAACATTATTATATTGGAACTAAAACATAATTTATACTGATAAAATACCGGGATATTACAATCCTCACTCCTTACAAAATTTCCGTCCTCGGAAATTCAAAACATAACTGATAATACATGAGCTATGTACATGGAACATAAAATATGTACATCAGAACTGAAAATCTGGGAAACGAGCGCGAATATCGGACTCCGCCTCCCAAGTAGCTCCGTGGCGATCCCACTGAATACGCACGAGGGGAACATCTCGCTTCCGGAGCCAACGAACCTGACGGTCCAGTACAGCTACCGGTCGCTCCTCGTACTATAAATCTGGCTGAACCTGAATATCGGTATGAGGAATGATATGATCGGGGTCGCACACGTATTTACGCAACATAGATGCGTGGAAAACATTATGAATGCCTGATAACTCGGGAGGTAGGGCTAATCGATACGCGACCTCGCCTACTCGTTCGAAAACCTCAAACGGACCGATGAATCGAGGGTGCAGCTTTCCTCTCTTTCCGAATCGAACGACTCCGCGAATCGGACGAACTCTGAGAAAAGCTAGCTCGCCAACCTCAAACTGAATGTCTCGTCGATGATGATCGGCTGAAGATTTCTGTCGACTCTGAGCCGTCTTGAGTCTCTGCCGGATCAACTCGACTTGTTCTGCTGTCTCCTCGATCAGCTTAGGACCGAGTACTCGTCGCTCTCCGACGTCGTCCCAATAAAGAGGGGAACGACACTTGCGACCGTAAAGTGCCTCGTAAGGAGCCATCTGAATGGAATAATGATAGCTGTTGTTATACGCGAACTCGGCGTACGGCAACAACGACTCCCACTTAGCACCCCTGTCAACAACCAAAGCGCGAAGCATATCTTCAAGCGTCTGAATAGTCCGCTCGGACTGACCATCTGCCTCCGGATGGTAGGCTGAACTGAACTCTAGCTTCGTGTCCATCGCCTCATGTAAACTGTGCCAGAATCGACTGACGAATCTGGGATCTCTGTCTGATACAATCGTAACGGGCACTCCGTGGAGTCGAATGATCCCACAGGTATATATTTCAGCCAACTTGTCCAGAGACATCTTCATCGAAACGGGTAAGACATGCGCAACCTTAGTCAATCTGTCGACCACGACCCAGATAACGTCGTGATGTTCAGACGACCTCGGTAATCCCGTAACGAAATCCATCGTGACTTCCACCCACTTCCACCTCGGAATCGGTAGTGGCTGCAGGAGGCCGATCGGACTCTGATGTTCGGCTTTGACTTGCTGACAGGTAAGACACCTCTTGAAAAACTCGGCGACGTCCTTCTTCATGTCGCGCCACCAGAACGACCCTTTCAGGTCGTGATACATCTTCGTGCTCCCGGGATGGGCCAAATAGGGTGTGGTATGAGCCTCGGATAAAATCTCCTTCCGCAACGCCTCGACCTTCGGGACCACGATCCTGCCTCTGAACTCTAGGGCACCATCGGCCCCTAGCTGAAAATCCTCGACGCCTCCGGCACGAACCTTGGCCTCCATAACACGAATGAACTCGTCAGAAGCCTGCTCTCGCCGGATTCTCTCTCTCAGCGTCGGCTAGAGCTGCATAGCACTGACACTGGCACTGGTACTCCCCGAAACGGCTATGGGAAGTGCATCGATCGCCTAAAGCTACATCCGGGAAAACTCATGAATCAACGGACTCTGCTGAGTAATGACGTACGTCAAATCACCCCTCACCTTTCGGCTCAGGGCGTCAGCAACAACGTTCGCCTTTCCCGGATGATACTGAATAGAACAATCGTAATCCTTGACAAGCTCGAGCCAACGGCGCTGTCTCATATTAAGCTCCATCTGCGTGAAGACGTACTGCAGGCTCTTATGATCTGTTGCTATCGATTGGCCCTTCTTCATCGCGGCATATCTCAACCTGTGGTACCTGCAACTGTTTACTTCCTCCGAGGTTAAACTTAACCTCAAAAAGAAGTCCATCATGAATGAATATCTCCCATGATTTCTCAGATTCTTCCGAATTTGAGAATCGAGGCGCTGACATACTGAAAATGATAGATAAGTCTTGTCTTGTTAGACAGACTATCCTTGATCTTAACATGACTGACCTGAACATTCATATAACTGAATGACCATGACTTGACTCTTACATGACTGAATCATCTTTGTCTGAACGCTGAAAGCTTATCCCGAGACAACTAAATAGTCGCTTCGGAGATTTGTAGCATGACATTTACTGACTCACTTAACTTGATAAGGTGCGACTTCAAGTTTCCAGGTAAATTTGGACTAATGGTCTGTATATCAGACCGCCACATTTAACCCGGCTGAATAACTATTATACATTGACCTTACATCATGAATATAAACTGCAAATCGTGAACATGAATTTATAACTCTGTACTGTATAGGGCTGCTCGAGTATCAACTAGTCCCGCAAGTACAAAGTAATTAGCTGATCTTGATCTTGAAAATCATAACTTGAAATATCATGACTGATAAAATATCTGACATGACTGACTTGAAAGGTTATTATTACCTGAAATCATATTACTCCGGTTTCAGCTTCAAGCCTCCATGGTATACCCGGCTGAATGGCTCTTATTTCAAGCCTCCATGGTAACCCGGACTATTGACTCTTATACACTGGAAACCGTTACCTTAACAATGACTTGAGAATTATAACAACCTTTAACATGAAAATTTTTGCCTTGAACATGATTTACTGATCTGACTTAGGAAATTTGAGTCTATTCCTCGAATTGAATCAAGGAATTTCTCCCTGAAGTCTGCCAATTGATTGGCAAAATGGCAGTTTTTCGATAGAAATATTCGAGAAACATGATTATTAAGATTTGTTTAGCATAAGTGTTTACAAATCTCCTGACAAGTTGCTAACTTGACTTGAATAAATCTAGAATTGAATCTAGAGTTCTCAAATTTAATCTCTTTCTAAGGTTCTGAATCCACTCTTTCACGATACAGGGATCTCCCTGCCCGAAAAATTTCTCAGCATGATAGTCGCGAAACTGTGCGATTACTATGGCCTGAGTAAGAACCGGGTAATCGGGTTCCCTACGGGGCGGCATCTGATCATTGAGAAAGTTCAACATTATTGAACACATGATAATATACTCTGACTGATTACTAGGGCACACAGATCTCTTGACGAGTTGCCAAAAATGGCCGATAAATACTGACATGAATCCTGAGGAACTCTAGAGTCATATCGGAAGATACTGAATTCTAGAGTCATATCTGAGTTCTAAAGTCTAATCCTGATTCCAGCATCTTAACGAAGTCCTGATCCATAATTTCTGAGCAAAGACAAAGTAATATGTTTATAACTGAAAACATAAATCAGCACTTACCTGTAGTCGGCGAGGCGTGAGCATGACGGTTTAGGTTTTTCTGAAAATTACTCAGAGACGCAGAAACGTGCTCTGATACCAATTGTAACACCCCGCCTTATCGTAAAATCAGAGTGCGAAAATTTCGCAAAGTTATTTAAAAATAAAACCTTTTACTTTGCAAAAACTGATTCGGGGTGCTACCGTTAAAACGTGACTTATTTGGAAAAACTGTTATCTTAATCTTTAATAAAATCATACGATTACTGAAAGCATAATTTTTCCAAAAGTCCAGTCAAAACATAAGTTCGTCAAAAATCATCATCAGCGGAAACGTAAATCGTCATAATATACAGTCAAAACATAGAAGTCCTGAAGCCTTCGTCATCTCACGCTCCCGGCCCGACATCCTGACCTGCAAAAACATGATAAAAGTGGGAAATGAGCACTATGGCACTGTGCTCCGTGGAAACTCATACTAATGTAAACATTGAAAATAATAACAACATCATGATATCGGCATATACATAACCTCAACATGAAACCGATAATAACATGAACATGAATCTGATATCGTCACGCCAACGTGACCCTGACCGTTACCTCATCTGCCGGCAAGAACTAATGCCGGACACCATATGCACACTCTAGTGGGCAGACTAGGGCCACTAGAACCCAGAATGGACCGGCGACCATTCCGAGCGGATACATGACATGAAATACATACCTCAAACATGGTACCGTAATTATAATCAATGTAGTACTTAGTCTGAGTCCCCACCTGATCCGTGAAAATAAAGACAGTGCTGACTGTCGTGACCTGATCAAACTGAAATATAATATAAACAATTACTAATGACTATGCTCAGGCTGTTAACTTAACTGATTAATTTCGTTAAGATGCTCTACTGAACCTGACATGATATTTAGACTTAAACGGAATAACCGGAACTGAACTGACATGAACTTGATCGGACATGAATTTACTGAACTGAAATTGTCCTGGAAATTTAACTGAAATAGAATCTTAAAATGCGAACCGGGATTAAAATAATGTTATTTGGGTCAAACTGGTATTAACCGGTATGAACCGGTCTGACCAAACCGCCGGTCTGCTCAGACCGGTCGGCTGGCAGCTGACTCGGTCCACTGCCTTACCATGGCCGTGGTGCGACTGCATGCTGAACTGGGCGTGGGCACGGCCGCTGCCGGGCCTGCCCTGGCCATGGCTGGGGTGCTATGTGCACCTGGCCACGACAGACGAGCGATAGGCCCATCAGGGCATGACTTGGGGCACGACCGTGCGCTATATGCGTCGGCTGTCTCTGGTCTGGCACAGTTCGGGTGCTGCCATGCACCGCAACGTGCCACTAGGCGCGTGTCGGCACTGGACAACGTGACTGGCACCATGCGGCCTGCTGTCGCGCGACATCGCGCACTGGCGTGCGTTACCGCATGCTCGTGCGCTTGGCTGGGCGTTGGCGTGCACAGGCGCACTGCCAACGGCTACTCGCAGCGGGTACTGATCACACGCAGTACCTGCCACGCATTACTTGCACTACCCGCACACTGGCCGCTGTGCTGGGTGACTGCTGAGCGTGGCTGCCGCTATGTGCGGACAGCGCGGCCTACGACCGACCCTTGCCGGTCGTCCGGCACTAACTCCTGTCCATTCTGACCTCGCTTAACATAATTTAATATAACACAAACCTGATCGCTGAATTAACTTACAAATATTACTTTCGCACGATGTACTGAATAGGCCGTGGCGAGCGCGTCGTGCGCCGCCGACGGCGATAGGCCGTCACCCGACCGACTCAACTTGATCCTCGGCAACCCAAGACCAACTAAACATGAAACATCACTTTAAAGCTGTTGAGACATAAATGCACAGACAATCTTAACTATAACAGAAAATTTCATAACATGACATGGTAGTGCCCGCGGCGTGCGCGATGAGCGCTGCCAACGGCTTTGAGCCGATTCAGGGCTAAAACGATATTTTACCTCGACCATCCTCAAGTAACTGAATATAAAATGAAATAAACTGATCAATTAAACATGAATTGCATGAGAGTTGCCGGATAGAAAAGGACTTTACTCGGTCATGGCCTACAATAGCTTAAACCGAACTCATTATGGCATACTCAGGAAGTTTCAAGTTATAAGCTGAACAACCTCACACCAACTGAACTTATAACGTGAAAGAGAGTTGGAGATGAGAGTACCTCTCCAAATGTTCGGCGGAAAACGAAAGATGGGCGTGATTCTTGGCTCCGTGTGCGGTAAGGTATGGTCGTGCGGTGCTCGGAACTTGGCTTGTGCGTGGAGTACAACAAGGGCTAAAGCAAAAGCTATACTTATTTATTTGCTGAACATTATCTATGGGAAAGGTGGAAATTTTCCCAACTCTCCATCCATTTATAGTGAAGGTTGAAAGATGTGGATGATGTAGGTGGGACGTGGCTCTCTTAAAGCTTAACATTTGCTCCTACATGAGATGTCTTAGGATGACTAATCCTCCTCAAATGATCCTCCTAATGCCGCGTACCCCATGCTTAAAAATAGAAGGGAAAGTGTTCCTTAATACTTAGGAAATTGTTTATGGAAATTTGGAACCATTATACCATAATCCGCACGACTTTATTTAATGGACCAATTGGAACATAAGCTTCGGCTTTTAGTTCCATTAATGTGATTAATGTTAAATTAATCACCTACTTATGTTTAATTATTTAATTAAACATAATGCTTAATTACCAAAATTATTTCGAACGTCAACGGTACGTCGAAAATAATCTTCGGTAGTTTCGACTAAAAATAATTAATTCCGAAAATAATAATTGATAACATTATTATATCAGAACTAAAACATAATTTATACTGATAAAATATCGGGATATTACAGAATGTCCTGGCTAAAAAAATAACGTTGGTTAAAAGATGTGGAAAAAAACTAGTCAATCTCCTTGATGCCCCATAAAAGCCCTCAACCAGCCTGAAAGCTTATAACCCTATTGTTTTTTAGAACCATTTATAGAACTGCAAGAAGAGAAACGTACCAAAAAAGTATGATCACTAAGGAAGAGCCCAAATATATATATAAAAAAATCAAATTAACAAGAAACGAACAGGAAAAAGAAACTTTGATGAATAATAAAAAATAGAAATATATCTCCAGGAAATTACATGACCTTGCAATTACATATTAGACGATATTAGAGACAACGACTACATTGATCAATAGAACTCAAATATCAAAGTGCGTGAACTAACCAAGTTAATATAAAAACAAAATTGATCATATTCTGAGAGAACATGATAATTAATTCATATAAAATGCACCCGATTGGTGTTTACCAGAGCGGCCTCCATCGCCGCTGAATCATCTGAGGTGCTATGCTTTGTTGAAATAGACAGACCATTTTCACGTCCAGCTGCTTTCTCTGGTGCCTTATCCAATAAACAAGAAAAGAATAACTACAATTCTTTTCAATTTCATGAAGACAGGCAACAAAGAAACAAAAATTATATCAGCAATAGCCTCTACCAAATTTGGAGGAAATGGTCGTTCGACAACAACATGGGATAGAGCGACAATTGCTGCCTGCTGCTGCTCGGTCAATGGAGCATTCTATTAATTGACAAAGAATTTTGAGTTAGAAGTGTGTACAGTTTTACCAACTAATGCATATATATATATATGTATATATATATATTTACTGGCTAATATCATTTAAGAAAACCTATTTAATTATACCTAGATGACACTTTCCCGCCAAAAACCGTTACTTTTCAATTTTATTTTTTATTATTCTATTGTAAAAACATAACTGATTTGTATTAATGTGTTTACCATGTTAATATTGGCCAAAAACCTTATTTAATGTGTAGTCGTTACATTTCTCTTTTTTCTTTACTTATTACCTTTAATACCTTTAAAATTCGAAAATATATTTTTTTTATCATCAAAAAAATTAATTCACTCACAATATTTTAGCTATTTATTCTCATTAATTTATTGATACTTTGTTTTTTAGTAACTAAAATTGTTTTTGATTTTCCTCAAAAAATTAATAATGTAGCATAATAAATAATTTAGTAAAAAAAAATAATGTATAACAGAAATTACAACACATAAAAATGGAAAATTCACTCTTTATAATAAAAAAATATTTCATCAACTCCTTAGATACTTCAATTTCAACCTGCAAAGAGAGAAAATCATTGCTCTTTATTTTAAAAATGTTATTTATAGCGAAAAACAAAACATCATATGTTCAATAAAAATATTATCATTGTATACATAAATCAATTTTCAATGAGATTTTAGTTGAATTCAATGCCAACCATTGCCTAAAAAAAATCAAAGCTGTAAATTACCAAAAAAAAAAAAAAGGCACCATGATTATATGAAGATATTCAACAACAATCATACTCCTAATTTGTTAGCATTTACCTTATAGAATTAATGTTCCATAATTACTTTATAATTTTTTAATAATATTTCTGTAATTGCTTTTAAATAGACTATGTATCTGCAAACCAGGAAAAAAAAATTATCCAAAAAAAAAACAGCCAAATCGAAGTTAGTATTAAAACTTAATACATAGTGTTTTCAATTGAAGGTAAATAACATAGACATATATGTTTTTGTCTTTGCTTTTTTTTTTTAGTAAATAGAAAAACTGAAGTACTAAGTCTATTAAATATTCAAATTGTTGTTTGTAAAAGTTGCTGAATGGTCCAATCTCTTAAAGTATCGTGTATCTTAAAATGAATAGCACTCATAAATAATGTACAAAAATTAAACTCGGTTTGAATCAAACAAATTATTCAAATCTAAACGTTTAATTCTTCAACAACACTGAAACAAACAATTACATACTGGATGCAAACAACTTAACACAAAATTGTTCAATATTGATTATTGATGTTCATGCAAATTTATGTTACACGATAGTTATCCTACGAGCGAGTAAAAAATAACAACAAACTTTAGTATCAGGAACAAACCAAATCACCAGTTAAAACTAAAATTTGATGGTAAATTGAAAGAAATAACATGACAACAATATAGAAATTCTTACACCGTTTTGGTAAGCATGAGAGGCGTGTACTCTGGACGTCACCGTCTGACTCGGCGCGTACGCTTGATGGAAGTCTCTGTCTACGTGCATAAATTGGGCAACAACCTTTGACTAGGTGCGTAAATTTGGGCAACAACACGCATCCACAATAATCCAGTTAATTCGGCCCGTAAATTTGGGCTATTTAAAGCACCCATCAGTCTTTTAAATTTTTTTGGCCTATCGAAATATTTCGGCCCTAAGTTTATATCTAAAAATCATGTCCAAAAACCTTTAAATACCAAAGAATTTTTCGGCCCAATTATTCAATCTCTGACACAAGCTAAAATATAATTTGACACCTTTTACTTTGGGTTAATTGACAAAAAAATCACAACCTTTTGTTGAATTGTAAATAAATCTCAACCTTTTCAATTTTGCAAATAAATTTATTAACTATTGCAATTTTGTCTCCAATTTGAACTCCTGCCATCCGCCGCCACCGACAGCCGCCCAACCTCGCCGGAATTGAAAACTTTTTAAATCATCGTGTAGCTCTCTTTTCGGGCAACAACATATCCGAAGTTCGTGTAAAAATTACGACAATAAGTGGTCCAATTTCTCGGTAAAAGCAAGTAGACCGCCGCCGGTCTCGGGAAAAATTGGACCCTTATTGTCGTAATTTTTACACGAACTTCGGATATGTTGTTGCCCGGAAGGAGAGCTACACGATGACGTAAAAAGGTTTCAATTTCGGCGAGGTTGGGCTGCGGTCGGTGGCGGCGGATGGCCGGAGTTCAAATTTGAGACAAAATTGCAATACTTAATAAAGGTTGAGATTTATTTGCAAAATTGAAAAGGTTGAGATTTATTTACAATTCAACAAAAGGTTGTGAATTTTTTGGCAATTAACCCTTCAACTTTTTTTGCCCAACTAAGTTAGTTCGACTCAATTTTGCATTGGTATAAAATGGCTTAAACAATTGACCCATATCATTATTTATCACCCAAACAATAAATTTTTTTAATTCTTTTGTTCGATTTAAAACCCTAAACCATATGTCGATGTGGTTATAGTAAAAATATAAAATTATTTACACAATTAAAACCATTTTATGTATAAGTTTATAAAATGTACTATTGATTTGTATATCACAAACAATGTGGTTTGTTATGTTTGTCCAATTTTCTTTTGTGAAAACCTTATACAATGTTATATTTGACATTATTTAATAAATATACTTTGTATATTCTCAATTTGAAAATTAACTTTAGTGCATATTTAAACTGCATAAATTAATTATTTTAGATACGTCATCCAATGTTTCTAGGTAAACACCTTTGTGCCAAAGACTGACATCACTAATAATTTGCATTCAGACATTCAACTTCCTGGTATATTTCCATTTTTTTTTTATTTTACTTTTCATTATTACTTATCGCTAATGTGATTAGAAGATTATTGGCTGTTATTAATTATTAAAATTTATTTCGGGTTAGATCTTTCATCCGCAAATTAACAGCGAGCAACTCAAAATAGTTCTATAATTGTCATTACTAATGCTTCGTGGAACGATTTTGTGCCTATTTGAAGATAATGATTTAATTATGATTTTGTAATTATATTTCTTTATTTTTCCTTTATTATATTGCTATCCGTGCAAATGCACGGGTTAAAACTAGTACACATAGACATGGCCAAGGGTCACCCGGCCCGCCAACCTAGCCCGGATGTTTATTGTGTTTTTGTCGTTATTTTTCATGTGTTTTGTGTGCTTTATTATATAGTTTTAGGCTCATTTTAGTGTCGACCGGTCCATTTTATCTTGTTTTGTGTATTTTTGTTATTGTATAGTGTTTTCATATTTTTGCGCGTTTTCTCTTTTGTTTTGGTGTTGAATAGGTCCCAACGTGTCGAGAACGAGGAGACGAGCCGTCCGAGCTGACCGAGCCGTCCAACCCGAAAAATCTGACCAAGCCATAGCGAGACGAAGAGAATTCAATGAGGAGAATTTGGTCCAAGTTTCATGCGAATCGGGGTTGTGTGCGAAAAGTTAAAGCGAAACAAAGTCACACAACCCGCACGCCACTGCACTCGCGAGCCCGCCGAGAGTCCCGCGAGCTCGAGAGTGTCCCTCACCCAGTTGCCTGCGAGCCCGCCGAGAGTCCCATGAGCTCGAGAGTTCCCATTCCCCGCATGCCTAGCGCGCCCGCGAGCCCGCGGAATTGGCTGCGACATCGAGAGTGTCGCCATCACCATGCCCGCGTGCTCGCGGCAACTATGGCGGCCTCGAGAGTGTTTTCCTGCGCCCCGCACATCCGCGCACGCGCGCATACACGCGCAAGCCCCGCGCACCCGTGCGCCACGCCAGTCCCCGCCCACGGCCTCGCAGATCCGCCTGCGAGCTCGAGAGTGTCTCCGCGCCTGACCTCCCATGCCATTTGTTCCCCGTGTGCCCACGAATCTCGTGGCGAGCTCGAGAGTGTCCAAATAAATGTGTGTGTTTTTAGTGTATGTTTGAAGTGTAGCTATAAGTAGACATTTTGCTTTGTATTTTGGGAATAACCCTCATTTCCCAACTTTTAAGTTGGGAAAATCCTCTATATTTTCTTTTTTCTCTTTTTATATTTTGGTTTGGAGCATATGAATCAAGTTTTCCGGTGAATTTCCGGCGACATTGTTTCGAGTAATGTTTCGAGATTTTGACTCTGTTTCTCCTTCCAAGTGCATGTAAGAGTGGGTACTTAGTCTTAAGCCTCATTACTTCGTATATCTTTGTTTGCTTTTGTGAAAATTGATATTGTGTTTGAGTTGCTTAGAGGAAAAGATTGAATCTTTGGATCGTAAATGCTTGACTAAGTGTGATTAGGAGTTAAATGCTTGCTCGTTTTGTGCTAGAGTTTGGTTTAGCTACCTAAGGTTTTAGCTAGCATGACAATGTTCGGTTATTTGTTCGTGTTTGATCATAGAGACTCCGACGAACCAAAATCTCTCTTTCCCCCTTGATTTCTTTCATCTTCTTGCGTGCTTTTTCTTACCTTGTTAAGTGCTTTCAATTGCCCTCATTTCGTAGATTAGTTTAGCTTAAATTCAAACCCCCAAATTGCAAGTAGCATGTTTAGGACCTTTTTGGTTGTGTGATTTGGCGACTAGATAGTGAACGAAGCTCCGAAGAGCCTTCCTTTGAGAACGACCCGAGTCCGAGTAACTCGGACACCAATTGCCCAAAAATATTACAAACAACGGACCCGGCCCAGTCAAACCCGTTGTCCACGGGTCCAGGCCCAACACGGATTTCAAACGGACCGGTCAAGGGTCATGTTTTTTTCAACCTTGACCTGGCGGGCCGGGTCGGGTCCGTGCCAGCACGGAAAAATACACTGTTTTGAATTTTTTTCTTTTTTTTTTTTTTTGATTTTTTAATGTGGTCGGGCCCAAACACGGGTCGGGCCCGGCCCGGCCCGCCGGGTCATTGACCTGGCACGACCCTAGGTCCGTGCTGGTTCAGGGTCGCCAAAACCTAACCCGTCGGCCCGCCGGGCCAGGCCCAGACCCGGCCCGGGATTTGGACATGTCTATATACACATATACATGTTTGTATCCCCTCGAGAAAACAAAAAATTCAAATAAAAAGCAAAAAGGCAATGGATCCCACCGATTTAAAAGGATTAAAATGTAGGATTCGTAATTTAACTAATGTTTCGTAAAGTACTAACGTCCAAAAACAAATCTAACAATGAAGGGCAACAAACAGAGAGATCAAATCTAGCTAAGGAAAAGTGAGGTAACGTGCAAATGGGCCAGCAGATCTATCGCCAAAACAACTAAAAAATAGCGCTCTAATCAAATCCGCAATATCAGGCTCACACTGATCCAATATTCCACGAGGAAAAATAAAGTCTCAAACCTGTTCCCAGGTGGAAGCAAAGTTGTATCCTTTCGAGATCGCGTCGAATTTTGGGACGTTGGACTTTTCGGCACCACCACCCGCCGCCGCTGTCGCCATCTCTGCACTCTTCAGATTGAACCTCAAATTGGATCAATTTTAAGCTTTGTGAACAATTTTTCTTCCCCCAACTCTAGTCTCTCAGCTCACGTCTTGATGTGATCCTCGCACACAGAATCAACGAGGTGAGGGAGCCATTGTCGATAAGGTCGTGTGCATCAAAATCAAAGCTCCTAACTGGAAACAACACAAACTGTCTCCTTTTCTCTGTTTGACCGTCAACAGTCATACTTCCAAAGTCGGCTCTTTTAGCGGGTGGGCTATAGAAAACCCAAATCTGATCCGAGCCCATATCGGGTTTTTGGTTGGGCGGGCTTGGCCCACAAGTTTTTTAAAGAAAAAAATCTACATGGTACTGTCGAGCAATAACAAATAAAAAACTTCTTCGATTTTAGCAAACTGAGAAAAGGAGAGTTTGTGTTGTTTCTAGTTAGGAGCTTTCGCAGTAGATTTTGATGCACAAGCCTGTTGGAAAAATCAGTTGTAAAACTTGGGTTTGACCCAGGTTTGACTGAATTTTTGATGGCTAAATATTTAATTTGAGTTGAATTAAATATTGTAGAAAAATTCTACGTTCCGAGTGGATACTCGTGGTATGTTTATTTTCTCAAAACTGATTTTCGGTGAGTGAGAAATAAATTGTTAAAGTTAGCCATAAAAGGGCACGTAAAACGTT
>CACSLK010027752.1:18177383-18190700 GCA_902706635.1 Striga hermonthica | reverse complement strand
AAAAAAAAAAAAAAGCAAAATCGAATGCAGCTCAGGGGTTCAATCACGAATACCTCATTTCACATTTTCACTTCTTCATCTTCTCACTAGTTCCACCACCGCAGCCTCCAAACCCTCCACCTCAACCTCCACGGCTCCTCCACAGCGGCACAGCCCGACGAGTGTAGGATCTCCGCCGCCTCAGTCTACTCACAACCAACTTGCTTCGCACTTTCACAGTCTTACAATATCTCGCATCTCGGCACTCCAATTCCCTGCTCCTAGGCTCTCGCCATCCTACATCCCCGGCTCCTCGGCTCTCTCTTGCCGACATCCCCTGCTCCTCAGTCGACTCCGAAGGTAATATTTTGTTCTTCATTGGAGATTAAGGAATTGAAATTGAATTTGGGCCTCTTCTTCATTCACTTGATTATTTTGATTTTTTGTTTAATTGGAATGATTATTTATTAAATTAATAGAATGAGAATGAGATATAAATGTGTTTGAGGTTGCTGATTTGAGGACTCTGATGGAATTTTAAAAGTTTATTTCTTGATAGAAAGTGTTACTGCGTTGGATTGAGTGTGTATGGTCAATTGAATCAATTGAGTTTGTTGTTGTTGTTTTTGATTTTTCCTCTATAAGAGGCTGCACATGATTGTTTTTAATTAACCTTGCCATTGAATCCTTGCCATTAACCTCTGTTTTTTTATTAAAATGGTTCAAATAATGTTTTTTTTATTGCTGTTTATCATTAAGGCTAAGAAATGGGATCCAAAAATAATTAAAGAGTAAAGAGGTTATTGTGTTGTGCTGTGACTTGTGATTACTGTCAAATATGCAATTATTGTTGTGATTTGTGAACATGCATGATTTTTTGGTTCATAAATTTTGTTTTTTCCTATTTTCAGTTTAAATGTCGAAAAATAGAGATATCGGCTGGAAATATGGATTTAAAGTTGACGGGGAGAAAACCATTAAATGACAAATATGAGTTGTTTGTATGAACTTGTATTTGGAAGTTGTTTTTGAGATTTAGTGTCCAAGTTTATGGTTTAAGAATATTTCAAATATTTATTTACTTGTATGGTAATATATATTTTTATTTTTGGAATTAAAAGTGAACTGCTCGAATAGCTTACGCAATACGCTACGGAATATAATGACCAAAACGCGACGCGTTGCGCGAAGCGCGTTTTAAAACACTGGTTTGGTTGCAAATCTTTGCCTTCTGCGTCTCTACCAAGTATGATTTTGTCGTTGTTATCTTGTTCAGCTGAAAATACTGATTCCTTTTGACTGTATTTCGAAGTTGATAATTTTTTGGTTGGTTTCTCTTTGATTTCTCAAAAATTGCAGTTTGAGCCTGGAGAGATGGCGACAGCGGCGGCGGGTGGTGGTGCCGGAAAGTCCAACGTCCCAAAATCCGGCGCGATCTCGAAAGGATACAACTTTGCTTCCACCTGGGAACAGGTTTGAGACTTTCTTTTTCCTCGTGGAATATTCGATCAGTGTGAGCCTGATATTGCAGATTTGATTAAAGCGCTGTTTTTTAGCTGTTTTGGCGATAGATCTGCTGGCAATGTCTATGTGTATATGCATTAGTTGGTAAAAGTGTACACAGTTCTAACTCAAAATTCTTTGTCAATTAATAGAATGCTCCATTGACCGAGCAGCAGCATGCAGCAATTGCCGCTCTATCCCATGCTGTTGCCGAACGACCATTTCCTCCAAATTTGGTAGAGGCTATTGCTGATATAATTTTTGTTTCTTTGTTACCTGTCTTCATGAAATTGAAAAGAATTGTAGTTATTCTTTTCTTGTTTATTGGATAAGGCACCAGAGAAAGCAGCTGGACGTGAAAATGGTCTGTCTATTTCAACAAAGCATAGCACCTCAGATGATTCAGGGGCGATGGAGGCCGCTCTGGTCAACACCAATCAGGTGCATTTTTTATGAATTAATTATCATGTTCTCTCAGAATATGATCAATTTTGCTTTTATATTAACTTGGTTAGTTCACGCACTTTGATATTTGAGTTCTATTGATCAATGTAGTCGTTAGTCTCTAATATCGTCTAATATGTAACTGCAAGGTCATGTAATTTCCTGGAGATATATTTCTATTTTTTATTATTCATCAATGTTTCTTTTTTCCTGTTCGTTTCTTGTTAATTTGATTTTTTTTTTCTTTTTATATATTTGGGTTCTTCCTTGGTGATCATACTTTTTTGGTACGTTTCTCTTCTTGCAGTTCTATAAATGGTTTGCTGATCTTGAAGCAGCCATGAAGTCAGAGGTTATCACATTTCTCTAATCAGGTCATGTTTCCTTGTCTGAAAATGATTATTAATGCCATTGATGCCTCCTTTTCGGTGTATAGACAGAAGAGAAGTACCAGCATTATGTACGGACATTAACTGAGAGGATACAAACTTGTGACACTATACTCAATCAGGTAGGATATTGCTGTTATTGGTACATGTACTTTACAGACTGCCTCAATAATTTGGCCAAATTCTGTTTCTGTTGCCATCTTCTGTATGAACTAATTATGGATGAATAACTTTCTGGGCAGGTGGATGAAACCCTCGATTTATTTAATGAATTACAGCTACAGCATCAAGCTGTAGCAACAAAAACGAAAACTCTGCATGATGCATGTGATCGACTGGTATGATTCTACTTCTGTATTGCATGTGCTGAAGGTGTGATTGAAATAAAGAAATTATAGACATGGAAAGATGTGGCCATATCGTTCTATCATATTAATAATATATCCTGGTCTGTTTGATATCCATATTGCAGCTTTTGGAGAAGCAAAGGTTAATTGAGTTTGCTGAATCACTCCGTGCTAAGCTCAATTATTTTGATGAACTGGAGAATGTAAGGTTTGAATGTAATTTATTGAATTTGACTTCCATAATATTCTTGTTATTCAGCCATTGTTGTTGGCCCATATTTGGTATTGTACACCGTCCATGGGTCACTAATCATCTCCTCTTAAGTTCAAACATGTATGCTAGATGAAATAATATCTGACAAGGTGTTCAAAGGGTCAGTATTCATCATTTTTATTTTTTCCGTTTATTAGTTGTGGGTGAACTGGAAGAGAGAGGGATAAAGAATTATATAAAATATACTGTACATGGTTTGAATCTTGGTGAACACGCTTTTAAATGGTAAATGACACCTTTTTATCTACATGGTCGTAGTAAAATAAAGATTACAGTTGGTCAGTGTTCATTAAGTAGTCGTTAATGTTTGCATGACCGGGCTACCCCCCTGACAAGCAAAATGAGATGTGCCAGAATTGAACCAGAAATATTCTTCTCGGAAAGCTTGATTGATTGGGTCATATCATCCATGTGCTCCTTCTGTTTCCTTGTATCCCTAGTCAGGATATTGATAAAGTGTTCCCTCTTTGCCTTGTCATACATGTCTGCTTACAAAGGAACTTGTGTGACTACTGTTACATGTCTTAAACTGGAACTTTTGCGACTTTGTACATTTTCATGATTGACATTTACACCTATAATATGCAGGTTGCTACCAGCTTTTATTCTCCAAGCATGAATGTATCACATGAGAATTTTCTTCCTCTTCTAAAAAGACTTGATGACTGCATATCGTAAGTAACATTGATTAAATGCAGCAAATTTAATTTTGTTGCACAAGTTATTAAATCTACTTGTGTACTGCTTGAATATAGTTTTCAATTTAAAAAATATATCAAACGACGCAATGCACCTTGGGTCGCTACGGAAACAGCCTCGTTGTATAATTACAAGGGTAAGGTCTGCGTACAACTGACCCCCCAGATCCCAACTTGTTGGGAATATACTGGGTATGTTGTTGTTGTTGTTTAAATTTGAGAAGTTAGTAACTTGTATACCAGATTGTGCTTTTCTAGGCATTAATATCCATCTCATGATTCTGAAATATGTTAGGTTACTGTTGAAATGCAACAATAGGACAAGACCTATTATAGCGATATTTCCTATATTTTTTGTTAGGTATGTCGAGAGTAACCCACAGTATGCTGAGTGCAATGTTTACTTGGTAAAGTTTCGACAGCTTCAGGTGTGTACGCTATACAATTCGATGGCAGTGAAAAGCTTTCTATGTGTTATTTTAGTAATGGATTATCATACCTGCCTTCTGGGCTCTAAAATACATAATTATTTTCTGAACTCGGCGCAGTCCCGTGCTCTAGGAATGATTCGTTCTCACGTACTCTCTGTTCTTAGGAATGCTTCCTCTCAGGTAAATTTCAGCTTTACCTTTTCTTTGTACTTTGGATCTGTGTTTTCAGTTAGCTGAATAATGTGTGCCACAATTTTCTTGTGTCACTCTTTAGGTCCAAGCGGCAATAAGAAACAGCGCTGGAAACAAAGCATCTGTCTCCGAGGCTGTTGAGACATCTATAATATACGTCAGGTTCAAGGCAGCAGCGAACGAGGTGAGTCTTGTCTCTGCATTTTCTTTTCCTTAAACCATTCTTCAATGTGTCGATAAAGGTTATAAGTGGGATGAATTTGTAAGTTTTTTGTGCGATGACTAATAAATTGTATAAATGCAGCTTAAGCCAGTATTGGTGGAAATTGAAAGTAGAAAGCCAAGAAAGGAATATGTTCAGATTCTTGCTGAATGCCACAAACTTTACTGTGAACAAAGGCTATCTTTGGTTAGTTGAATTGCATTCCTGTATACCTTGCTACCCTCCGTGTCTTAGAAACTCATTCATGGATTGGTTCTACTCAAGTTAGTTATTGTTCGAACCATCCATTGGGTACTCTTTTATAAATGTATCTTTATTTGTCTTTGGATTTAGGTGAGGGGCATAGTGCATCAGCGTATCTCTGAATTTGCCAAGAAAGAAGCCTTGCCATCATTGACTAGATCTGGTTGTGCATACTTAATGCAGGTTGTCTTCGTAACGCTTTTATCTGAGTTTGTAACTGTTGAATGATGAGTTTTATTTTTGGGTAAAATGTAGAACCTTTTTTCATTTTCCCTTTTTTATGTCACATCTGTCTCCGTTATGAGAATAACAAAGTAGAAAGCTGAATATTTCTGTGCTCTCTTATAATCAATTATATGATTTCTAGCTCTCAACCATAAAAGAAGACGAGACCTCACAAAATTTTTTGACTCAATAATTGAAATGTTACTTTTTCTGTGATAAGGAGAAAAGCTAGTCAATAGCTAGTTTCTCAAGGAAGCAAGAAACCCATAGTGAAGTTGATATGGACCTACTTTTGTGTCATTTCCCAGTTTCCTTTTGGTTCATAGTTGTTACTGCATTCCTTTCTTCAGCTTCTGTTCAATGAAATATCACAAATCTAATTTGTGCAAGATTTAGTTCCAAGGCTTTCATCTTTTTCCACTTTCACTTGGATGGGATTTGTTAAAATGATGTATACATGCAGAAAATATGCGGTATTTGGCCAATTAAAGTGGTAAGTGGTAACTTAGTGCTTAATCATTTATCATGATGGAAAGCTTTACGGTGTTAGGTCGTACACTTTGAAATTTTAGTATCAATTGATTTATTCATCTGAATGAAATATTTCACTAAGTTGAATAGTTACTTAAAATACCCTTTAATTTAAGATACTGTAGTGGTTCTTATTTTTTTCATATTATATCTCTGACCATTACCTCAAGAAGAGAATAGAGAATTTAGTTCATGTAGACTCAGAGATATTTTAACTGCAGATGTGTCTGCTCGAGCATCAACTTTTTGACCATTTCTTTCCTTTATCTTCAGAGGATGTTTCAAGTTTGGCCCCTCTGATAGATCCACTGTAAGCTACTTCTGTTTCGTCCTTTATTTTTATGCGTCTTAGTTTAATGTCATCTCCGGTTTTTCTTTTTTTCTTCAGTGTCCTAGTTAACATAGATGCTAGTGCTGATTCTTAGGTTCTTAAACTGTCTGTTTCTATTGAGCAATCTCTGTCTTCGACAAGTATAGCTAGAGAATATTAGTTGCATCTCGTCTTAAATTGTAATGGTTGGCCCAACGAGCTAAAGCGCACATAGCTGAAACCCTTTTTTCATATTATAGTAAGAGCCTATATTGGTTGGAAGTAGGTTTTCTTTATAGCTGATCAAATTTGAAGTCCTGAAGTAAAGTCTTTTCATTAATGCCAAATTGGATTCACTTCATAAGGTTAACATATAAGTCTAATATCATGTCTATGAGTTAGAAAAATGAATTTGATGCCATGGCCAATGCTTTCTTGTTGATGCACGTATAATAAGATGAAATTAATGTAATTTAGCGTGATGTAAGCTTTGACTGGTTCCTTTGCAACCCTTAATATGGAATGTGTTCTAATAATATATGACATCAATTGTACCATGCTTTGCAATTCAGTAATTATCTCTCATAACCTTGGACCATGTTAATTCATATAAACTTTGAGTTTCAGTACCTGAGTTTCGAAGATTCTACATTACATGCATCATCAACTCAAATCCTTCATTCAATTTTGGCAGGTGTACATACTTATATGATACATTACGTCCAAGACTTATCCATGAAGCAAACCTCGATGTTCTCTGTGAGCTTGTTGATATTCTGAAAGTTGAAGTGCTGGCGGAACAAGTAAGTAGAAGAGGAGAGTCACTTGCGGGATTACGCCCAACACTGGAAAGGATATTAGCAGATGTTCACGAGCGTTTAACTTTTCGTGCTAGAACTCACATTCGTGACGAGGTAACTACTGTAGCTTCAGTGATTTATTGGCTTAGATCGTAGTTCATGTTTTTACACACATATGTTTAGTTTTACTCTTAAGAAGAAAATGGAAAAAACGAACCGCTTGATGATTCTACACCTATGTGCTTCCTGATTTTGGATGAGCAGAAAGAGGATATGTAATCAACATCTAGTGTGATTAAAGTAATTCAAGTTCTAAAGAAGAATGAGTTCGGATTTGATAAAATTAGTTTGTTGCTACCTGTTTTAGACCTTAATTTTGTTGGATGGACCGGATTCAGTAATCTGTGTATGTATGGTTGAGACAGTCAATTTCTAGTAATTTAGTTTCACATAATTATCAGTCTTTTCTTTGCTTGAGAGTTTTTTTGTTTTGTTTTGTTTTGTTTTTTTATATGTATGTGGATATCGTTATATTGATTATGTTTTCGTTCAGATTGCAAATTACCTTCCTTTGGATGAAGACCTAGACTACCCTACTAAACTGGAGCAATCAGCTGAGACAAATTCAGAAGCATCCTCTGTAAGTGTTCCTAAATTTTTGTTGTATGTCTTCAAGAGTTTTTTTTTCCTGATTTGATATTTCTCGTTGTTCTTTTGTCCCACTGTACAGCTTGTTATTGAATTCTTATTATTTATTCCATTTTTATTTTTTTGTTCTAACTTGGCTGCAAGCTTTTCTCTGACCTTTTTGTCTCATGTTACTTTGTATTCTCATATGAAATTTAAACTTGGTTCCACACAACGCTTTTCATTTCTGCCCTACTGCTGTTTTGATTTTTGTTTTTATTTCTTTTATCACATATCTTTTTCTATATAGCTTGTCAACTTTAATTATTTATAATGTTTTTCTATCTGACCGCAGAGTGTTGATAACCCAGATGTTTCTAGGACTTGGTACCCTCCACTTGAGAAAACTATAACCTGTTTGTCTAAACTGTATCGATGTTTAGAGCCAGCAGTTTTTACTGGTTTGGCCCAGGTATTATTATTGAGCTATCTTTCCTTGTTTGATAATATGTTTTACTCAATTTTGTTGCCCACTTCTTATTACTTTCATTTTTCCTGATTCATTGTCTATATCAGGAAGCAGTTGAAGTTTGCTCTTTATCCATTCAGGTGAGTGCTTTGAGATTTTTAGCTTATTGGATATTGAGATAGCGTCGGGGAAGACATTGGTTTTAATATTTCAAAGAAGCACATTTCATGTGTCCATAGAATTGGGTTTAAACTTTAAATAACATAGTTAATTATGAGTTTTCATTCCAGTTTATATCTCATTCACTTGTTGTGTGTCTTGAAATCGTGGGCAATAATTATGATAAAGTCTAATTTTATGTAGTTATTTCATTTGGTACTCTCATTCCTTGCATCTGCTTCTTCACAATTCCTTCTTTCTTCTTATCTGACAGAAAGCTAGCAAACTTGTTGTAAAGAGATCATCCACAATGGACGGACAACTGTTCCTCATAAAGTTTCTTCTTATTCTCAGAGAGCAGGTCATGTTCTAACTCTAATTTTCAAACAATTATTTTCATGTATTTTTAATATTTTTCTTTTCTGTAACTAATCAAGCAGTTCATCTGCAGATTGCACCATTTGATATTGAATTCTCAGTTACACACAAGGAGCTTGACTTCTCTCATTTGCTGGTACTGATTTTACACTGATGTTGATTTGACATTAGACTTGTTTTGCATGCAGATCAATGAAAATATCATCATCTCTTAAAACAGTTGTCTTTTCCCTCTGCGAGTTTTAAAGCAAGACCTATTATTTATGAGAACTGACCCATTTAATGTAGCACTGGAAAGTTCCTGCCTTTAGTTTTGAACCATCATAGGACCTGAATCCATGCTCTAAGTACAGTGTTCTTTATGACACTAGAGTACATTCAGTTTATAAGACTATTAAGATCATTTCATTTTAATAAATATTGTCATGTAATTTTTTGAATGCTTCTCGGCTCTGGGGAAAGGCACAACCATTATTTGAAATGTGTTAACCTTTTGAAACTGTCGACTGAAATGGTGCAGTCATAGAGATTAATTCAATTTTTGATCTTTGGTTATGATTATATTGAGTTAGTTGATTGCATTTCCCAGGAGCATTTGAGAAGGATTCTTCGAGGCCAGGCATCACTATTTGATTGGTCAAGGTCTACATCCTTGGCAAGAACACTCTCTCCACGAATTTTGGAAAGTCAAATAGATGCGAAAAAGGTAAGCCTGGATTATTAAAGGGAGCTTGGAGGTATATAGTCTTATTTTCCACCCAAATCTATAACTCAACAAGTTTTTTATATTTACTCATTTGTCTGATTGGGTAGGATGTATGGAATATTTTATGTTCCATTTTTATTCTACATGCTTCCTCTCCTTTTTCTCTAAACAATGGAACTAAATTGTTTCTGGCCACTTTTGGGTTTATGAATTAGCTGAAAACTTGTTGACCGGTCTTGAGAGGAGGGTCCTTTATGTGATTCTGTTTGCAATCCAAACTCCTTACCAATTTCCGTTGTTTTGTCGTCAGTAGTCTTTTACACTATCGATCAACTTCATGTCCGCATTTGATATCTCACTTCACGTGCAGGAATTGGAGAAAAGCCTTAAAGCCACATGCGAGGAGTTCATCATGTCAGTGACTAAGCTGGTCGTAGATCCTATGTTGTCTTTTGTCACCAAGGTCGGTTATTTATAATTTTTCGATTCAGATACCTATCGCAATGGAACTTATGTATTGTTTTCAGCATATGAATACACATTCATATATGTGCTAGTAGTAAGCTTGTGTTATGAAGGCATCTGCAGAGATATTCATGGGTTAGGCAATAGACACAGATTGTAATGGAATGATGTTTTGAAATTTAGCGTAAATTGTTGTACAAGAGCATGCTCATGGATACCAGAGATTCATGAGTTTACCGAGTATTTACTTACATGACCCTTTTTTAGGTATATCTGTGTAGATGCAGTTAAAATTTCATAATCCCATATCTCCAATTGCGCTGCTTAATTTAAGTGCTACAGCTCAGCAATTTTTTTCTGCTAATCATTCGTCGGCACAGGTCACTGCTGTCAAAGTGGCTTTATCCTCTGGCAGTCAAAATCAAAAGGAGTCTGCCATGAGTAAGCCACTCAAGGATCAAGCTTTTGCTACTCCTGAAAAGGTTGCTGAGATTGTCCAAAAGGTATATGATTTTACTTTGCTTTTTTTTTTTTTTTTTCTTGGATTAACATGGACCACTCTTTAGACTCGTGGCATATATTGGGGGGTAAAAGAAAAGAAAAAAGAACCATATAAGTGTCGAATTTACAAAGGATCGGTTGGCGTGTGATGCTTTCTCATACTTCCGTAATTTTCCAAACTTCCGTAACATGTTCATCTTCTTGATATTTGTCATCTTCTACTGAACTTGAAGACCAAACCAAATTCAAGAAGTGGAGATTAATTTTGTCGTCTACTTATTTTCACGACAGGTGGGTTCGGCTATTCAAGAAGAGCTGCCGAGGGTAATGGGTAAAATGAAGCTTTATCTGCAGAATCCGGCCACACGCGCCATACTTTTCAAACCAATAAAGTAAGATATCCCAACTCGATTTGATAATCAACATTTATCATCTTAATTCAAATTTATTTCTTTCATGACACAGTTTTCATAATTCGTTCCCCGTCTTTAATTTGCAGGACAAACATAGTCGAAGCCCATATTCAGGTGCAGACCTTGCTTAAAACGGAATATTCTCCCGAAGACATACAGAGCATTGTCAATATGGTCACGATACAAGATTTGCAGGCGCAACTCGATAACCTCATGTGATCCATTTCTGATGCATTGCACTTGCTTTTATTATCGACACAAAAATATGGCTATTTTCCGAGTAAAATTTCATAAAATACCTATAATTTTGTAGATTCAAATTAGAATCTTGTGGATTACTTCTTTATGTACTAAGGACTGCGAGCTGGTGCAACTGAAGGTATTAATTTTCCACCCATATATTCAGATGTTCTTAGGGATATGCTGACAAATACCCTTGAGGTTTGATCCAAATACTAGAAGAAAGACAAAAAGGAAGAAATGGCTTAACTTTCAAAACAAAAACTTGATGTAGTGTTAGAATGCAGGGGGTTAAATATAGTGCTACTATAAATGTGAGAGAAGTTTTTAGAATTTATTTTTGCTTATGTGAAGATGGTATGTGAGATGATTATTAAATGTATTAATTTGTTAATTTAGTAGGTCGGTTATGAAATGTTATTTTTTAATATTATTTTTAAAATATGATATTTCAGTTCGAACCACCTTTTTGGAGCCGAAATTTTAAAATAGACATCAATTTTAAAATCATTATCAAAGAATTCAGAAATGGCTAAAGCAAAAACTATCCACATCTAGAAAAACCATTCTCAAAAACACCTTATTTAGTCTCCTTTAACAGTTAAATCCTAATGTAATCCAGTCCAATGATGCATAGCAAACTTGGCCTCAGTCTACTAAGTCCATAATGTCATATATTAACATCAACTGCATCATATTGACCGGGAATAGGAGCTCAATTTAGTGCTTGCATTGACGACAGTAACGCTCTATTAGAGGAGCTCCACAGTTGTAACAAAAACCATGTTCACACCTACAATCAAACAAAGCAGTACAATGGAGCAAAATCAGAATAGATCTGAGAAGACAATCGTCGTGTATCAAAAGCCCAGCTTAGAGAGTTAATGAAAAAAACATATTTGCCCACTTGAAAGTGTAGAGCTTGCAAAATATTTCGAGCTTGAACAGCCCGATCCTGTTTTGCCAATTCAAGAAACCTGACTGGCTTGGTCAGGCCCATCCCTCAACATGTTGTACGATACAAACAGTCGGCCCACCAGACTGGCTGAGACAAGTATTTTTCAGACCTATGAAGAATAGCTGATAGCCTGGGAAAGATGTTAGGCCGTGTAAATTTCATAAAAATGCTCAAAAGACACATGTTAGTGATTACAGTTGGAGCAATATTTATCTTCTGAATTGTATAAGAGCATGAAAAAAGTTTGTATAGATAAAAATCCCTCCAATCTTTATAACATCGATCCCTATGTCATTGCATGGAGGACTACTCACGAAATGATTCTCCCAACTGTAAAAAAGATTCTTCTTTTCACAAAATTCAAATTCCAACATGTTTCCCTCTTAAGCGTCAAGTCAAGTTACACTGAATATTCGACCTTACCCCAGTGGACAATGCCCCCACAAGGGTTTTAGCTGGTCGATCATAGTCGCACACACACACACACACACTCATGTGGGTTTGTGTTGATCGCTGGTTAAAACTTCCAGCTATACTTTGTTAAAAAGTACTGTCACTGAGCCCAAGTGCACAAAATACCAACACAAAATTCACATCAAAAAGCAAAATATATAGGCACAATAACACTTAGCAGTCACCACTAAGCACGATCATTTTTCCAAACCTCCTACAAGCAAAGATCCAACTTCACCACACAACTCAACAACATCTAGTAGCACGTCAACAAACACCACAAGCAAGCAACTGTTAGAGCAAGAACACAAGCAATGCACGTTCACAAGAACTAAAATCCACCTAAAACGAACCCATTCGCCAAAAATAGCCAGAAATATCAAAGAAGGCCAAGAGAAGAAACAGAAATATATATTTTTTAGGGGAAAAAAAGACCAACCTGCATTGCATGAACAAGCAGCCTTTCGACTTCTCAACATAGAACCTGCACTTGGGGCACCTCATCCACCTCATATTCTTGGCTAAGTTCACCAGCATTATATCCTCACTACCCCTCTCGTCCGCCTTCAGCTTCCTAAAATCATCACAAATAATCCCAAAATGCCAAGGCACCTTACACTGCACGCAAAGAAGCCTGTTACAATTCGGGCACTCCGACTCAGCCATAACCCCATTCCCCCCACACGAGTCGTCCACCAAAGGGCCGAGCAATCCTTGAACGGGCAGTAGAATTTCTCGGAAGCCAAGATCAAGGCCTCACACAGGGCATCCCCCAACCGGTTGAAAACTCGGTCCGGCAGTATCGACCGGCAGTGCTGAGGCACGAGGGTGCCTTGGCACCTAGAAACAGGGCAGCCTATGGTGACGACGTTGTTTATTTTCTCATGCAATCGGAGCAGTAGCTGTGACCGCACCCCAAAATGCTGAACTTTTTGCGATTTGGCTTCTCGTCAGCGCAGATCTCGCACAGAAATTGGTGGGCCGCGTCGTTGTTTCCCATTTTCGATCTCGAGCACTCGCCTGTGAAAACCCTTTTACGTGATTTGGGGAAAAAGTAGAGGATCTTGAGATCATCACCGTCGGCGTGGTGAATTTTGTGTTTGGGGCAGTAGTCCTCGACTGATATGGCGTCGGATTTGGTGGCGCCTTGCTTGGGACGAAACGTAGTCGCGTAGACGACGGAGATTTCGTCGTCGCCGCCACCGCCGCCGGTTTCTGGGGGTGCACCGTCCGGGATGTGGATGACTTACAGAACCTCCGCCGCCATTTGGGATCGGTGGTCGCCGGCCAGCCGTCAGTTTTTCGGTGGTGGATTTGGATATGTGTTCGGGCGGAAATTTAATTTTGTATTTGGGTTTT
>CACSLK010027752.1:18159208-18177356 GCA_902706635.1 Striga hermonthica | reverse complement strand
AGGCTAATTTTTCGGTGATTTTGTGGGTAATTAATTAATTATCTGCACTAAGAATTCGGTCCAATCCGTGAGAATGTAGTAGGAGGCACAAAGTTCGGTTAACCGAGCCGAATCGACAAAAACCAAAAATTTGGTTTTGATCGAAACTGAAACCCAAACCGGATATTTGGTTAGGTTTTCGGTTTACAGTTTCTTAAAAATTCGGTTTTCGATTCAGTTTGGGTAATTGAGAGCAGTTAACCGAACCGAACCGAAAATTGATTTATACATATCTATATATATACATTTTTTTTGTACATATAAGTTATAAAAACATTAATTTCCTTCAATGTCTAATGATTCTCAAGCGTCAATTACCCCTAAAATGGCTCAACCATTATTTTTCACTAAATATTGACTTCGTCATTATCCAAGTCACGGTTCGGGTCCGAGATCTTCCTTTGAGAATTTAGAATTTATTGAGAAGACTAGTACGTACCCCGTGCGATGCACGTGACATAGATATTAAATGAGTTATTTCCACAACCTTGTCCGTTTAAATCTAAAAAGTAATAGAGTTATTATCTATTTTGGAACTCTTTTAATCAACGTTAAGTCTAAAAAACAATAGAGTTATAAGTTTTTTTTCCACATCTTTAAAACCAACGTTATTTTTTTAGCCAGGACATTCAATATGAACATGTTAGGGCTAGCTTGTAAAATAATTAGTATATCATCTCACTAAAACATTTATACTAATAAAAATTTAATTTTAGCATATAAATTTATCTCTTGGTATAAGAGAAAGTAACAGTTTTACTTATTCTTGTTCACCATATAATATATAATTATTATTTTATTATATAATAAAAAGTAATATTGTTAAATAGTGTAGTATAATTGTTATAAAATTATATGAATTATTTTTTTCACAATATGGATTTAATATCTTTTTATGATTTGATAATATAACTATAATATATTCTTAATGATATAATAATATGAGATACGGATTTACATAATACTATGAATTTATTCTTTAATGTTAAGATATTGAATTAGGTAATATAATTCACTAATTTGTAATCTGTCTCTTTTTATATAGAAAATAATCATGTGATTGATAAGAGATAACAATTATCTATAAATCCCTTCATTTAAGGAATAATTTTTAAATTGGTCCAAGTGTTGAATGCAACACTATTTTCTTGTAAATAAATTGAGAAGAGATTTTGAATTTCAAAATAACCACACTTAAAGTTGGATGCAGATTTTATTAAAAATGAATTCAACAAAACCCATAATTCTAGGGGCATTTAATGCTACCATATTTTATGATTTACAAAATCTAAAAACTTTCTAAATATAGTTTGAAATTAATTATGAGTTGACTTTTCCTCCTACTAATTCTAGTAAATGAGATAACTTTTATATAAGTATAGATTAAACATGATGATAAAAATTCAATTTTTTTTTGTTCGAATAAAACATCAAATTCTTTGTTCGGTTAAAAATTCAATGATTAATTATTTATTGCGGTTAACCGAAAACCAAATCGAACCGACCGCTGGATTTTCGATTAAAAACCGAACCAAATTGTAAAGTTCAGTTCAGTTTTCGATTATGATAATGGGCAAATCGAATTTTCGGTTAACTAAAAATTCGTTCGTTCAGTTTCGGCCGAATGAACAGCCCTAGAATGTATGACAAATGGGAACAGACGAGTAAGGTGATTCTATTGTCAAGTACGTCTCGTACCAACCTCGTACATACCTAAGATCATGTACCCATTTAATTCATGTCATGTGTCCCAATTCGATTAATTAATAAAAAAATCGTGATCCCTTGTGAGTTTTTGCCTGAGAACGCGATCAACTTCCTTTCTTCTCAGTCGTGTAAATAATGAGGGATTATGAAAATTTTCCTTAAGAATAGTTGTTGATCCGCTTTCCCCCGTCATCCATGTTCGGACCAATTTGTATTTTTCTCCCGATGGTTCGTCGCATCCTCAGGCGGCTGAACGACAACATTAGATTGGACTGGGACTTTACTCTTATAACTTGCAGGGGTTTTGAGGAGATCCACGACCGGTGTCGGCTGTGGTAGCGTCGCCAGAGATGCCGCTGGCAATACTTGCATCATCAAGTTGGCTATGACCTTCAGAAATTTGGGGTTTTGGAATACCATTGGGAAGTTGACGGTAGGAGGTAGTGCCAAAGCAGTGCACACGCTCGTCCCATCGTTTGAGGTTGAGCACGCAAAGATTCAACGTGGTGGAGCTGAACACGCGGTTGTTCAGGTAGTTGGGATTGAGATTCCGCTTCTTGGCTTGACGACAGTAGTATTTTCTGTGACCTATTTGTGGTGTTTCACGTCAAAAATTACTCCAAATCAAACTATGACGCTTTCATTCTAGCGCCAAATTGTTGTTATGCAAATTATGCAAAAAAGGGTTTATGGAAATCCCCTAAGATTAAGAAGAATTTTATGTCGAATTTATCATGCAATTATCGCATATACTGTAAATATCATAGTGTTAACAAAATAAGGTAAGTGTTTAAACATCTCGAGGTCGGACTACCTTTAAAATTATATATATTAAAAGCTCGGATCATTGTGTTTTACGGATAGTGTATGTTTGGGGGTGTTAAATAAATGAACATCAGTTTCTTTTTTGAATAATCTCAGCATCCATCTCTTTTTTTATGATAATAGTGGGATATATATACTATGAAACCTATGGGTACAATGTTCGAGGTTGGCATGTTACTGGTATGATTACCATTTAATGCGTGCGATGGTCACGTGCAGAACCACCTGGTGGGTCCCATGTCAGTCGGTGGCTTTTCCACAGGATAACTATACATGTCTTTTCCACATTTAATGTTCCGTCATAATCCGACCTTAGGAAAAATCCGATCGATCTTCTTATGTCGTGTGATACGAGTGTTGCGTTGGGTTGATCTCCATGTAGTCATTTCTTATAGTTCGACCTCTGATAACGGAGATTGGACGCTTTTGATTTGAGTTTATTTATTTCCGTTCAAGTTGTTGAATGTGATGCTGAAGCTGATTAATCTCGTCATAATCTTTGATACTTAGAAATTGTCATTAAGTGATCTGGATGACACGTGTCGCTTGTTTGCATTTATGCCAAATCTGGTGTCAACGGTATCAAAATAAATGAGTGTAAAATGGAAATGAAGTGATATGAGATATAAAGTCGTGTTAGAAAGCAAAAGAAAGAGATTATGAAGAAAGTTGCATAAGTCCAGCAAAATCTCACCAATTTGATGAGGTTTTTGCTAGGACTTTCTCTTTGTAATTTTGTTGCAAAAGTCTCTAAAAGTCTCACAATTTAAAAAGTCACATAAAGTTTTCATATTTTGAATACTCGGTGACTTATAGAGACTGTCGAATAGTTTTAATTAAATACCTTGAGACTTTTAGAGACTTATAAAAAGTCTTCAAGAGTCTCAACTGAATACATGTAGACTTTTTTAAAGTATGTAAAAGTTTTAATTGAATACACCAGAATTCTAAAAGTCTTAAAACGTCTAAATTGAATACACCCCCCTAAACAAAACTTAACTAAGTTATTAAATTATACTTTATTTTCTTATCTTTATCGTTTCGGTTCTGAATGGAGACCGATTCGATAGTAATTTACAAGTGAGTCGGTATGATTTAGTTTATTTTGCCAACGATTCAGCTCGATTCAGTTCGTTTTGATTTTCAGTTTCGGTCAAAAAATACCAGCCTTATATTTTGCCCCACAAATCCAACTCACTTGCCCCATAAATCCAACTCACGAGAGCACTCTTTGTTTTAAGTAATTTTTTTTTCCTTTTTACGCAAAATCTAATCTTTCAGAATTTCATCTCACCATTTTCAAAATCCTAAAGGGAAAAAAGTCCTTCTTTTTCTCTGCATATTTCAAATTCCTCCAAACTTTATCCAAAATATTTTTCGAACATAGCCCAAATATCACATTTACATATATTCATTGTCTCTTACTTTTTGTTTGAGCTAGTATATAGCTTATGTCATGCAAGAAACACATATATTAAATGAGTTATTTTCGTAGGGTTTGTCCATTTAGGCACTGATGGGTCTCCTCCTAGATCTGGAGTTAGCTAGTGGATATGAGCCCCGTTCTGTTAGAACAACCTTCGAATCGTCACTAGACCTCCGTAAACACCTGCAAGAACTCAACGCCGGAAGTGTTTCTGGCGTAGAGCCTCCGACGCTTTAGTCAGTATGAGAAATGGATGAAAGAGCTCTGCTCAATGGGAGCAGCAGTAGCTGGGAAATGAATAGAGAGAGTCTAAAGTAAGGGTGAGTGTTACCTCTCCTTTTTTTATAGTGGGAAATACCTGTCTTGAAGTACCCAGAATGTCCCTGGTCGACCGGCCTATTTGCCCGGTTTACTTGCTTCATAATCACCTCTTAGTCATATATGGGTCATTTTAAGATTCCATCTTATCCTTAATTATTCTTCTTACTCATCAAATAAACCTGAACATTTTGGAGTACCTTGAGTCGTCGCATGTTCCCTATCTCGAAGTGTAAAGAGTCGACCTCGAGTGGATAGAGGTCGACTTAGAGTTTAAAAGAGTTTCGGGAGGCTCCATGACCTATCCTTGGAACGCTTTCGTCCTCTTAACGGAGTAAGTCGACTTTGATTAGAGCAATTTGTGGAGGTCGACATGAGCATGTCGACTTTTGGATATCGAACATAGAAAGTCACCTCCCCCCTAGCGTGGTGTCATATAGAGATTCGACTTGGGGATATCGACCTCAGGATGTCGACTTGAGATATGTAGTTCCAATCTTCTTGCGAGTCACTCGACTTGTCATCCAGTCGAATGACTAACACTTGAACCAATATATGATAATATGGCTATATCATGCACCAAAAATAATAAGATGGAACCATCATATGTTTTAATCATGAAACTTTTATACAAATTTCTCACATTATTAAATATTAGAAATTTCATGTCCAATTGGACCAATTGCACTCTAAATGTCGGTTTACATTCTCTTTGGTATTTTAATCTTGCTGTTGATCCACTCTTCAGACCAAATGAATAGGACTGACAAACTGGCTCTAGAGATTATTTAGACACTTTAGAGCCCAGATGACACTTGTTATGGTTTTCTACTTTCCTTGTTCGGCAAGTGAAAGGAAGGAATATTGCAGCATCTAATTATTTTCGTATGGTAATCAATCGTGTCACTATATAATGGTATTGTCCATTCTGAAACAGATATCGCGAAACATAACTTTGATGAGAAGGAAGATTTTAGGGTGTGATTGTATATAAATTCAATAGTAAAAAATCCAACCAAAACTCAAATTTAACTCTACCCCACTATCTTCAATATTAATAATATAATTAAATAATATCGACCAATCATTTTTACATATCACATCAACTTTTATTCACTATTCACCAACTCACATAATTCTAACTAACTATCACTTCCAATCATTTTTTTCCTACTTTACATCAAATCAACTTTAATTATTTTATTTAAATATTATTTTAATATATCCACTAACAACTAATCACACCACCTTTTTCAAAATTAACGTTAAAAATAAACCAAATAAAAACTAATTTTTTTACTATTGAAACTATAAACAATCACCACCTAAACGATTCACTATTCTAGTTTTTCCCCAAATCTGAGCAGAAAGGATAACAGATTAAACCCTAAAAATTTTTCCCATATCTAAACAGAAAACAGTACTTTCCTGTCCGTCTCTCCTCGTATTCACGTAAGTACGCACTTCCTTCTGCGCTATTTTCTGCTTCTTTCAGTTAATGAATAGTAAAAGTTGTAGGTTTATTCTCAAGTTTGTTGGTCTCTCTTCATGCTTAGTTGCTCTGGGTTTTGAAATTCTTCTGAAATTCAGATTCGTTTTACATTGGGATTTATGCTCTGCCGTAATAGTGAGCTTGCTTAGTAAGTGGGGCAAACTGAATGAAAGGCCTATAGGATCTTCCACTACAGCTTTACTGTTTTTTTTTTTTTTTTTCATGAGGAATGAACTAGTTTATGGGTCACTAAAAATCAATAACTTTGTGCCGATATTCCGATGTTTGGGGGCAAAGACATTTATAGTTGTCAACTAGTGTGCGGTTTGTTATAAAATTGGTGAATTTGGAATCTTATGTTCTGTAAGACCAACATTCTGTTCTATTCTAGTTAAGTGAATCTGGAAGTTACTTGATGGTGGTTGTTAGTTCATGGATGATTCTTGGCGATGGCATAACGTAGACCCATTTTACTCTGGGTATTTTCTAATTGAAGCTGGCTCAGCTGGAATCAGACAGACTGGTGCTGCATTGTCTATTTTTCATTTTGATGGTCAAATTTAATATTAAAAAAAAGTGCCCCTTGCCCAGTAGGCTGCACATTGAAATTTGTATTCTAAACTGTAGATAAGGCTAGCAGGATTCTATTATAAGCTCACACTATACTGTATATTGAGTTTTGTGCTTTGGCTGCTTTATTAGCTTTGGAATCACAAAGTAAAGAAAATAATTTGTGTCCACTAGCTCCTATCCTAGTTAAACTACTGTTTTCATATGTATAGCGAGCCCTTTCTCGAAACAACAAGATTTACGTTATTTGTTTTTTTTTTGGTTATCATTCTCTCTTTCATTTTCTTTGTTTTTCTGGTTTTTGTATATCATGTTTGTGATGGCTCATGGTAAGACATTTGGTCTTGGCTTCTGTTTCTGTCTATTTCTTTTCCTCTTTTAGATTTTTTTCAGTTATTCAACATTGATATATTTAGGGGATGCTACTCGAAGTGTCATATTTTTTAGTTTGGTGTCCAGAATTATATACATGTTTAGATAGGACTAAGAGGATATTACACGTCTATCAATACTTGCTCTCAGGATATTATGTAGTTCCTCTTCCTTGTTTCTTGGAAACATTTTCATGTATATTATATGAGTTATAGATGACCTAGGATTGATTAGCCCGATATACATTTGTACTCTTTTTAATAAAAGAGAAAAGGGCTTTCGTGAATGTACGTCCAATGGCCAATCACTTAGCTACCTATTTTAACTGTACACTTATTTTCACTCACAGAGGCCATACTAGAGTTAGTTGATCTGAAATTTCGGCACAGAACTTTTGGCTACATTAATACCGCCTTTTCAAGTGCCTTCAAATTGTGTGGTGTATGATTGCTGCTATTTTGTTATTCCTCCATTATCGGATTGCACATTTTGATTGTTCTGGCAATAAAAAATGCTTGGGGGTATCTAGTAGCAATATTTAGCTTTTGAATGTGACTGTGCATAATTATTGACTACTTTTTCTATGCAGATCACATGGCTGAACTGGATCAGAATTTTGAACTTGAACATCCTCGTGAACTCGAATGCCTACCTCAACATGATCTTTTGCATGAACATAAAAGCGAACATGAGCTTGAACAAGTACATGAACCTGAGTATGAACCAGTCCATGAGAATGAGCTTGTACAAGTACACGAACATGACCTGGAACAGGAAAATGAACATGACCTCGAACATGCACGTGAACATGACGTCGAACACGCACATGAACATGACCAACATAATGAAAAAGAAGATGCAACACCAGAGATCTCACATCCTGATCATAAGCAGAACATTACAGATGCACAGACACCAGTTGCAGGAGGTGGGGAAAAATGGCCTGGATGGCCTGGGGAGAGCGTTTTCAGGATGTTGGTGCCTTCCCAGAAGGTGGGAAGTATAATTGGACGTAAAGGGGAGTATATAAAGAAAACATGTGAAGAGACAAAAGCACGTATTAAGATTCTTGATGGTCCTGCTGGAATGAGAGAAAGAGCTGTAAGTAACTTTATTTGTTGTGGTTTGCGTCTAGAGACAACATTTAGGGTAGTTATATGTCAGAGATCTACTTTTTTTTTTTTTTTTGGTAATATGAGTTTTGTTGCAACTTCATTGATAACTAGTACAACGCCCGTGTATTACACGGGTGCTTGCTAATTTTTTCGTTAAAATCTAAAATTATTGAGAAAATGTAGTTGAAAATTTAAATAACTTTTATAAAAATATATATTATTATATATTTAGTATGACACTTTTTATTTGTGTGACTTACTTGTGTTATATTATAATAATTTTTGTAACTTACAACATGTAACTACATTAAACAAAAATATATCAACTGAGAAATAATTTTATTTTTTTAATAAAATTTAATAAATATTAGTTTTTATTATTATAAAGGTAAATATTATTTATTTATTTTATATATACAATATGGATGTCAAATCGAAGATAATGAAAAGATGATTAATTTGATATATTATATATGTAAAATCGATAAGAAATACAAAAGTTATCAACTTTTAAAATACATTTATAATTCAATAGCTAATTGAAGGAAACAAATCAAAAGTCAGGGATATATTAGTAACTTAGTGTCTCACTATGTAAAATTACAAAGAATTAAAGGGTTATATTAGTACAAGTGATATTAAAATACCTAAGTTACTTAAATAGTATTTATGGAATGTCCGAACCTAGATATTAATTATTAATATATCAATATTATTTGTCCGAACCTAATTACGAAGCATGATTCTTCGCCAAGTAGGATTCCGAAACACCAGAAGCAGCCACGTAGGCTCAGCGCATTCGGGAATTATATATAGGGGCGATTTCAAAAAAAACAATGATTGTTTAGGACTAAACATGCCGGCCTCTTACTTCCCACCTATGTTACATTCGTGCCATCTCTGTGGGTTATTTCTTGAATTTGTTTTTCGATTTTTTAGCTTTGCTACTACTGTATACCATTTGTGATAAGAACCTTAACATCTGCAGGAATATTAAGATCATCAAAGTGCTTTAGCAATTAGCATCTTGCAAGCATGCAGCACTTTTATGAATATACTTTTTTTAAACTCAAAGTATTGTTCTCTTAGTTTTAGTTTTTCCTCGTTGATACTTCTTTTGTTCATAATGAAGGAAAAAAATAAGAGAGAAGTTTAGTTGGTCATCTCAACCCTAGATACTGAAGCACAAATGTCCCGAATTCATTCTTCTTGATTAGCTTATCTCTGGTCTACTGTATTTCCCTCAAGCATTAGTTAGTTGATTAACTTACTGAATGTTGTGCATACCATGTAGTATCATTTAAAGAAAATATATTGCAGTCTGGACTACAGCATGTCCTGACTCGAAAAACCAAATTAGATGAAATATCTGATTATTTGCTGACTCACCAATGGTTGGCATCTTGAAGGTTTTTGCTACTTTAACCTCTTTATTTATGGATAATGATCTACGATGTTCGGAATAATATTGACTACACAGGTTTTGTTTCGTGAAAATAAATCAAGTTTGTCTAATGTTATGTATGAAGTGTACTCTGAAGCTTTAGCACTCTCATAAAGTAATGAAGTGACTTTTGACTGCATACAGGTTATGATATCTGCTAAAGAAGATCCTGATTCACTGCTTCCTCCTGCCATGGATGGTCTTCTTAGGGTTCATAAGCGTGTTTTGGAAGGACTGGAAAATGAATCTTCTAATCCTTCATCAGGTTCAGGAGTAAAGGCCTCAACTAGGCTTCTCGTACCAGCGGCCCAAGCTGGTAACTTGATCGGGAAACAAGGCACAACAGTCAAATCTGTTCAAGAAGAGTCTAACTGCATTGTTAGGGTTCTTGGATCAGGTTCTTCTGACTTACCTGTCTTTTCTTTTGGGATAAGAATTTCATATGTGCATATTTGATCTTTTAAGAAATATCGTTGTTACTGTATTGCTGCAGCTGTTAGCGATACTCAAATATATATACTTGCTTATATATGTGTATATTCAATTTTTGGCATGACATTGCAGAAGAGCTACCGATTTTTGCTCTTAAAGATGATAGAGTAGTAGAAGTAGTAGGGGAGCCGTCATGCGTACTTAAGGCTGTTGAACTAATTGCATCTAATTTGAGAAAGTTTTTGGTTGATCGGAGCATCATATCAGTAATTGAAATGCAAGTAAGCTTCCTTTCCTTTGAAATCTGTATGGGTTAACGTTCTTAAATTTGTTTAGATTTCTGGGAGCTCACTCTATGGTGTGGCAGATGCAGAAGCCACCCAATTCACAGCAGATGGACCACATGCCGCCTCCCCCCCAGCACTGGGGCCCACCTCAATCTTTCCCACAACACGGTCCAGGATATGAGCCGAGCCCTCATTTCATGCCTCCTCCTAGGCAGTTTGACAACTATTATCCCCCGGCTGATATGCAGCCTCCACCTGAAAAGCAACCTCACCAG
The DNA here is from genome assembly GCA_902706635.1 of Striga hermonthica. NCBI lineage: Eukaryota > Viridiplantae > Streptophyta > Magnoliopsida > Lamiales > Orobanchaceae > Striga > Striga hermonthica. The sequence goes on along the minus strand of CACSLK010027752.1, from coordinate 18,167,054 downwards.
GGGATATCTGCTTATGGAAGAGAGGCTCAAATGCCGGTTCATTCATCGTCTGCTCAGGCAGCTTCTTCAGTGATCACTCAGGTTATTATATATATATATATATATATATATATATATATATATATATATTATGGTTTTATCACTGTTGTGAATTGAAAACATGGAAAATATCAACCCAGATTCAACTCATGTTCCATGACGTACGAAATCAATTCAGCTATGATCTGCTGATGCTAATTATCAGCGTCAGTTGAGACAGACTTGTTTTTCAGTTCGACTGAACAATTCCTTAAGAAAATTCTAGTATAGGAAATATTTGAAAACGTGGAAGATAAAACAAGAGGCTAAACTTAGTCAACGGCAGCTTACAGGTTGTCTAAATGGAACCCCAACAAATATCACTAAAAACAAACAGACTCTAATCCTATTTAACTCTTGTAGCTTAGGTTATAATCATTTAGGTGCTAAGACATCCCTAGGCCTCTCCAGATGACTGTGGGTTCGACTGGGACATGTCTTCATGGATTTGTTCGTGCGCAATACTTTCTAATGAAGTATCTTGTGTTGTACTTGTACGTATTCAGTATATAATTGGATTTATATAATCTTTCAGGTCACGCAGCAAATGCAAATCCCACTCTCTTATGCTGATGCTGTCATTGGTGCACAAGGTTCAAGTATAAGTTATATTCGGCGGGTAAGTGGTGCTGCAGTTGCTGTACAAGAAACTAAAGGAGTACCTGGGGAGATGACGGTTGAGATAAGTGGAACTGCTTCTCAAGTACAAACTGCTCAGCAGCTAATTCAGGTAACTCGGTAAACTCTGACCTCGGGACTGATCTTCTAAGCCTTTTCACTATCCAGGTTTTTGTATTTTTTGAGTTTCTTTGAGCAATTATTTTGATGTGAGTTTCCATTTTTTTCTTCAGCTGACATGTGTTGCAATCGACATGGTTTTATAGAAAAATCCACTGTTTTATTACATTGAAATTCCTATTAAGAAAGATGTATATATTTCTTGTAATTCTTTCTTCCTTTTTGTCTGGAGCTGTAGAATGTTGTTGATTCTCTTCCTCAAACCTTTGTCCTTGTGTTATAAGGTTTCCCCTATATTTCAAGAAAATGAGACCTGAATGGCAACACCAGTATGTCGGCAGTCTGTATATATTAATATATTTTCAGTTTTTTTAGTTGATACTACCTTTCGCATCTTAATAGTACACCAAGTCCATTTCTTTTGGCCGAATATGATAGTCCATTTGTTTTTCGGACCTGCAATCACTTTATTACTTGGTATCCTTATCCAATGAGGCAATTACCCATCTTTTCAAGTAATTAGCCAATGTAGGATTTAGTTTAAATAAGGGGGTATAACTAGACATGGCCATTGCCTGGTTCTGGGCCGAGGGTTGGAGGGCCTTGGCCCGACCATATGCACGGGTCGGTTCCGTGAACCAGCAGTCCAGGCCGGCCCGGTTCAATTTAAAAAAATGAAGATAATATAAAAATAGTAAAAGAAAAAAAGGCCAAACCACGGGCTCGGTTGAAGGCCCATTGATCATGGGCCAGTTTGGGCTGAACTGGCATGTCGGCCCGGCCCGTGGCCATGTCTAGGTATAATAGGGACACTAGGCAGGCATCAAATGAGGTATATCTTAAATTATTTCTTAATCGTTTTGGGCAATAGTTCTGGTAGTCTGTTAGGCTGACCTAAACATAAGACCACCATACTCTTTTTCATAAATATGCATGCTTTCATTATACGGTTTTGCTATGGAGCCATCCGATGACTCGGCTTATGGAGCCATCCATAGTTATTCACAAATGGTGTATTGACACGTGTCCTGCAATAAATACACATTGGACACGTGTCAGTATATAAAGTTATCGGTGACTCCATAAGGGAGTCATCCGATGGCTCCATAGAATATCTATAAAATATCTTTTCATTATAAACTACTACACTTTAAAAATAGTATAAATAGAAGTATGACATTTGATAATATAAATGTGTACATTTGTTCATGGATTATGATGAGTCAACCCGCCTAACAATTAGGTTGCCTCACACTAAAACTTGTGTTTCTTGGATGGGGAGAGTGTGAATGTGTGGTGCATTAATTTGTTATGTTACGTTTTTGTTATTTTCTTAAATTGCTTCACTGGGATTTTTCTGTAAAATTCCTGGTCAAGTTATGAATCTCCTTTGAATGGCAGAATTTCATGGCTGAAGCGGCGGGCCAACCTCAGACACAACATACTCAATCAACAACCGATTACAATTCTTACGGAGTTCATGGCTCGGTTTACACATCTCCCCCTACTAATCATACTCACCCACCCCAAGCAGGTGGTTATGGCCCAGCTTATGGAACCAATTATGGCTACTAAATGTTCAATGTCAGTTTTCATTCACAACTATAAATTATACCAAATGGCAGTAAGCTTATTTACGAAAAATAGATTTGTTGTGAGATATACTCTAGACGATTCCCATCTGTTGTTTTGCTGCTTGTGGTAGAAAATTATAGTCCCCATTTAGATCCACCACTTCATTCATCACGTCTTATTTTTATTTGGTTATTTTGCCTTTGTGTATTAGATGTTATATTGGGTATAACAGTGATTTCTTAATTTCACACGATGCAAATCTAAAGGTGTGCATCTTGCAGGCACGAGACACGCACGGTTTTAGCCTATGTATATATATTGCCCCTGTGTTTGGAAAACATAATCAGAGTTTAAAAGTCGAACACAGATTGTCAGGTGATCACTATTAGAGCAAGGGCTTCAGTGTGATAGCACATAGCAGGCTGTTGAATACAACTGATATCTTGCCATCATTTCTTGGGATACCTGGTTTTTATTTTTTATTTTTTTTGGGAAGAAGACACTTATTTCTGATCTAGAAATGGGGATTTGTTCATCAAGTTACATAATGCAATGCAATCTGCCTCAAAGTTTCTATACATCTAAAAAAATTAGGCTCATTTGATAGAAAAATTTGTTCGTTTGTTAATCGAGTTGAGTTCGAACAAAAAAAACTAGGCTCGTTTGATAATAGAACGAATACAAGCTTGTTCGTGAACGTCCGATAATGTTAGCGAATATTAATTCAATATTATTTTATTTTATTTTTATATATTTCCCTGATATTTTTTTTATTAAAAAAGCTAAACTATAAAAAAAAATCTTTATTTCCGCGCTCAAACGAGTTCGAATGAACGAAATTTTTAGTTGTTTAAAGAATTTTAAATTTTTTTTTCCTTAAATTATTCGAACGCGAAGGGACTCAAACTTTGACGAGCAATCACATGAACGAGTTCGAACACCAATTTTTGGTCGAGAAGTAAACTAACAGATACAGTCAATGTTCGAACGTAAACGAACACGAGCTCGAAATTTCCAAGCTCGACGCTTTCGGTTCGATTACAACACTACCTACCGCTCTCGCCCAAACTCTAGCTTGCAATGCCGCTGGCGCCCTCCCTGTTCACTAGTCGCAGGCAGCTCGACCTCCTCTGTCACGTGCCATCAGCGTGCTTCACTTTGAGCGTCGTCTCCAATGCCATCTCCTCCAAATGTGTTGAGAATGCCATCTCCTCCAAATGTGTTGAGGCATGAACATCTTGTATTACAAGTTGTGATTTACACATAAGAAAATCTTTAAATTGCAATGTCAAAGAACGCTTATAGTTCAAGATGCAATTATTAATTGCCCCGTTAAGTTATACAACAGCAAGCTCATCTCTAGTGCATACATTACCATGCTATTTAGCTGCACTCACCTTAGTAATTGGTCCCTTGTCCATAAACTCAAACCAAAAACACCATCAACGAGTTGGCAAAAATCACACGAAGGATTAAATAAAAAATAAAAAAACCTGCAAAATTGTATCACAACTGCCAAGAAAAAAAACCTATCAATCAGACATCAATCAAAGGACACACAAATTCACAACTCAGCTAATGCAGAAACAAATAAGCACGTCTCAAATAAAAAAAAAAAAAAAAAATCCCCAGCTCTGCACAGGTAAGAAAGAAAGGGACTATAGATCTATAAATCGCTCAAGAGAACCTCCTTTTTCTTATTCCACCAAAAACCTATAAAAATATATAGTAACACCAGCAGCAGCAACAGAAGACACACATCTTCATATGGGTGCAGCACAAGTCGTCCTGAAATGCCCTGTTTGATTGCACCTGCTGCAGTGCACGACCCTCTTCATCCGCCCACGATCCTCAGCCCTCACCCTCTTCTTCCTCGGCCTTCCCGGAGGCCTCAGCGACTTTGGCGGGTTTATCACTACAGCCGACAAAGCCAATGAGTTCCCCTCGGGATGATGATCGGCTGCCGACTCCTCCACCTCCCTCCACAACGTCTTGTCCGGCACCGGGTGTATCGTCTGGGAGTACGTTTTCCGGTAAGCAGCCACTGTGAAGCAGCTCTCAGTGAACCTGTGCACATTCTGCCTGCACGACAGCAACGCAGCCACAGCATGGGCGCACGGAAGCCCATACAGCTGCCAGCCCCGGCACAGGCAGCACCTGTTGCGTATGTCTACTGTGTGGGTCCCCTCGTGAGAGATGACCTCGAACTCTGCCTCGTTTGCCCGGAGGACCTGGTACGTGCGGGCCCGTTCGAGTGCCTCGGCCACACGCCGCTCGGCGCTCGGGACGAGGATGGATGTCCACTGCATGCTCGTTTCCCTCCGCTCGTTGAACCATGTCATGAGCTGCCGCCTGATGCACTCCATCATCTGGATGATAGGCAGTCCCGAGGCCTCTAATATCCACGCGTTTAAAGACTCGAGCAGATTGGCCGTCAGGTGACCGAACCTCATCCCCTCAAAGTAGGCCGTGGCCCACAGACGGGGTGGGACCCGGCGGATCCAGTAGGCAGCGTCTTGGGAAATCTCCTCAATCTCGAGAACCTTGGCCTCGAACTCGATGACGGTGAGGGCATGGGCTGCATCCCAGAGGAGGCCGACGAGGTCTGCGTTATTAAACTCCTTCTGGAAGCTCTCACTGAGGTGGCGCATGCAGAATCCGTGGAAAGCGGTTGGGAAGTTGGCCTCCACCCCGTCCACAATCCCTTTCTGCCGATCCGAAAGTATAGTCAGCCTTGGCATGTTCTCCGTGTTGGCCTCGAGCAAACCGTGCAGCTCGGACAGAAACCACATCCAGTTGTCATCACTTTCCTCGTCCACCACCCCGAAAGCCAGCGGGAAAAGCCCGCCGTCCCCATCAAACCCCGTTGCCAGGAGCAACGTACCCAGGTACTTACTCTTCAAGTAGGTCCGGTCCAGCCCGAGGAGGGGACGGCACGCATTCAAAAACCCGTAGATAGATGCCTGGAAGGATATAAAAAGACGCTGAAAGCAGTTATCCACCGGATTCCCATAAACAGAAGCTATGCTCCCCGGGTTGGTCCGCCTGATCTGATCGCAATACTGTGGGAGCAGCCGATATCCCTCCTCGAACGAGCCACGCATGGCAGCCATGATGCGCTCTTTCCCTCTCCACGCCTGCTTGTAGGACAGGGTTATGCCATGGGTCCGATGAATTTCTTCGAGGATTTCTTTGGGTTTGTAGTTAGGGTTCTCACGGAGGCGCTGCTCAACGGAGTTAGCGACCCACTGGACAGAGGCCTGCTGGTGGCCGAGGTGGGCAATGCCACCGCACGTGTGGGCATCGTTTATGGTGCGGATGGTAAAGGTGGGGACGCCCGGGAGCTTGGCCGCATGGATGCGCCACGGGCATCCATCCGCGGCGCACTTGGCAGTGAACCGGGTTTTGTCGGACTTGATAGTCTGCATCTCGAAGTGGAGGGCAATGGCAGTGTCACGCAGGGCCCGGCGGCAGGCTTTGACGTCTGCAAACTCTTGGCCCACGTGAAGCTCGAAATTGGGCCCGATGGCAAGAGTGCGCTGCTGGAGGACATGGGAAGGGGTGAGGACGAGGGATGAGTAGTGGTGGGGGTGGTGGAGGGTCATGTCGTGCATCTGGTCCAGGCTGGACGAGTCGTGCTGGATCACGGCAAGCTCCATGTTCTCGTCCAGCTCGTGGGTTTCGGAGGGGTCCAGCTCGTCAGGGTCGGACATGTCGAGCTCGCTGTTGTTGTTTACGTGCATGTCTTGGGATTGGTGAGGCTGTTGTTGCTGCTCGGATTTTGTGTCGTCTGGTGGAATGCCGTGTTCAGGAGGATCATACCTATTGTTGCCTTCGTCAAGAGTTTGTTGTCCTAACCGGGTTTCTTGGTCGTGGGGATGAACCATATCAAGGCCATGGTTTTGGGTGTTGTGGTTGCGGTTGAGCAGTATGGGCGGGTTGTGGGAGAGGGCGCTGTTGGAATTCTGTCCCAGCAATATGTCGTGGTTCGTCATTTTTTCGTTTTCCTTAATTCGTCTGCAGAGAATATGAACCAGACCAACACACATCAGCAAAATCCTAGCTGAATAAAATCAGTTCACGAGAGTGGCTCAGCTCAGCACATCATGAAAAGTTCAAAAAAAAAAACAAAATTGCTCCTTGCAAAGATCAACAAAACTCTCGACCTCATCACAAACCCAAGGACAACATCGTTAATCACTAACATAACATCAAATCCACCAATCCATCATCAGGGCCACTCAGAATTCAAACAAAAAAGTCGATTCATCTTCGTTTATATTCAACAAACATGAGACGGATGAACAAAAAACAAAAATCTGAACCAGAAATACATAAATTAGTAAAGAAAAAGAAAAAGGGATTAACAACGTACCTAAAAACTAAACAAAAAAACCAAACTTTCTTCACATCAAGCTCGAGTCTTGGCCAAATCCAGGTCCTTACAGAAGAATCTCGAAGAACCCAATACGTGGGTCTGCCCGATTAGTTTAACGCACGCATCATCGGAATTCAATTGATGACAAAGGGAGGGAGAAGGGTATGAGGAATTTGAAAATGGCGGGCAAGAGGAGAGAGAGAGAGAGAGAGAGAGAGGAGTAAGGAGAGAAAAGGGAAATTGGGGAAAAGAGAGAAGGAAGAAGGAAGGGCAGAAGAGGGTGTTCGCAGGCAAAGCAATGGAGTTGGAGATAGGATTTTAGGTCACAACTTGTGTTATCCTTTTGCCGACTTTACCCTATTGCCCCTTTTTCAAACCTCTCTCCACCTTTCCTATTTTACTCATATGACCTCTTCTTGTATTCTTCTAACTACTAACTACTAAAAATAGTTAGTGTGGAAATTAATTATTTATATATATATATATTTATAATTAAAACATATATGAAAATTTTAAATATTTTCTTTTGGATAATTGGAATCATTTATTTATTTAAAAAAAATAAAAAATAAGTGGACTAAAATAAAACAAAAAAAAAATTGTGGACAAAAATAAAACGGACGGATTCTCACAATCCGTGTTTTAACGAAACACGTATTCTGAAAATCCGTGTAAGTGTAATTTTACTACGAACACGGATCACGAAAATCCGTGTTCCGTTAATTATGAACGGAACACGGATTACCAAAATCCGTGTTCACTTAATCTCGTAATTAAGCTAATTAATTAAACAAAACACGAATTCTAAAAATACGTGTTTAACTGAACACGAATTATGACAATACGTGTTACTTAAACACGGATTACTAAAATCCGTGTTTAAGTATTTATTCTTTTTTTTTTAAATATTTTTTATAGTATATAGTTTTTTTTAATATATACTATATACATATATTTAATAATTGGCTGAGATTGTTATATAATAAAATTTAATTTTTTGGTTTTGTTTATTTATTTATTTATTTTGAGTTAGGGCTCGACTCTTGGATGCTCACGAGCTTCCTACTACCGAACGCG
>CACSLK010027752.1:18139940-18156115 GCA_902706635.1 Striga hermonthica | reverse complement strand
TTGTAATTTGTATAGTATACTTAATTTATAATTTATAATCTATATTGTATACTACATTATATTATGTTGTATATCATATTATATCACATTATAATATAACATATATGTTATTCACGAAATCCACCATTTTCGTAAATTATATCTACCAATTGTTCATATGATATTCTCTCATTAATAATAAATGAACAATCCGGACGAGCCAAATAATTCGAAAAATTCTCTAACTCACTTTGAGAAATTTTCCAGTACACATTAACAAAATAAGGACCTATAGACGCTATTTATAACCTGTTGCACAAAAAAAAAAAAAATCATATTTTTATTCCAACTAAAAAACAATAGCAAATGCCCTAATCACCACAATCCAACAATAATCTAACAATAATCCAACAATAACCCAACAATAACATCAAATTCATAAAAATTTCGAATAAATATTTAACATACAACAAAATCCTAATCACTACCAATACCTAATTAATCACCATAATCTAACAATAACATCAAATTTATAAACAATTCGGATACATATTCAACATACAACAAAAACCCATCATACAATAGCTAATTATAATCATTTAACACAACGATTAAACCAATATTCAAGATTTCCTAAACAATACTCAACTAACCAAATATACTGCAATTAAACATTAATAAACAACAAAAACATAATACTACATTACATTAAAATAACAACTAACCTCTTCCCCGATTGTCTTCAAAAATCGAACAGAAAAAAGAAAAAAATTTCGGATTGATGAATGATTTGTGAGAAAAAAAATTCGGATTGATGAATAATTTGTGGTTGGGGGAGCAGTATGCAGTTGTATATATTGACCAAAACACGGATTCTCACAATCCGTGTTAATCGTTTTTTTTTTTAAAGTAACACGGATTTTGGTAATCCGCGTTGTCCAGTATAAATATTAAAATCCACCGACAGTTTCGACTTTCATTTTTAAAAAAAAATTAAATGTAAAACAAAAACGGATTCTGAGAATCCGTGTTTCGGTTAAAAATTTTAATTAGAAACACGTATTTTCAGAATCCGTCCGTTTGATTTTTTTCCACAATTATTTTTTTTTTTATTTTTTGCCACAGATTTTTATATTTTTTTAAAAAAATAACCCACCCGGATAATTTGTGTTATTAATTTTATATGAAATGACACTATTAATTTTTTTGTGAGATTATAATATTTATTTGCCAAATTGGTTTTTTTTTAAAGAGGTTTGTCAAATAATAGGTATATTTATACAATATAATTAGTATATGGCCAGTGCGATGCACTGGTAAACATTATTGAGGTTGTGTTATTAATCCGATATATGACTAACATGAATCACGACATAATATATACCATTAAAATTATAATACAATATCATTTTGTTCACATAAATATTTTATAAAATAAATAAATAAATAATATAGTATTGAACTTTTTTTCATAAAACTATTATTAATTATATTATTTAGTTATATTATATTTGTTGTAACTAATTATTTTTTATATTGAAATTTAACTTCGCTTATCGATCTGGTCCGTCAAATTGTTCCATAACATGTCCCCTTGAATGCAACCTATGCATGTTATTTATTTATTTATTTATTTTACTATTGTTCAAATTACCTGAAAATCACTCAATAAACTTGTACAATAACCCAATTCAGTTAACCCAATAAATTTTATTTTTTTCATAAATATGTTTAACTTTATGAAACTAAAATAATTTATTATTCATATAATAAGTCTTTATAACAAAGTACATATCAAGATTCTCAATTGTAGAATTAAATAGATATTAATTGTATTTTACTTTATGCATATTTATGAAAAAATAAGTACAATAATTTTAGTTATGGCTTGACAAAGACATCTTCCGACGAAAAGCGGCTGGACTCCGGTGAGGTCACACCAAAGAGCAGCATATGTGCCCTTGCTCTAGCGCCAAATTTTTGCCCACGGAAAGTGGTACAATGGGAAATTAGATATTATCAAGCGAAAAAATGAGTAAACAAACTTTCAATGCCGAACAATAATTATGTTCAGTATTTTTCTCTAGTTTCACTTGAGAGAATATTCTCTGAATATTTCTTGATGTCGGTATTATGGTAAAAATCTAAAGGCTTTTTATAGTGTAGTACAATTGGATACTATTCACCGGCGTAGGACAACATTGTTGTACAAGCTTTTTACTATTTGTGGTAAGTACAAAAAATTTATTGCTAAAATGATTATGACGAGAATTTCCATACAAATAGGTGACTTCTACAAGTGACGCGTGTGTCGACAACTGGATGGATAAGCGTCTTGTCAGTCATTATTAACCTAGGATAAGTGGTAATTAATTTTCTGGATATGAGTCCAACCTTTTGGGTGTTGTTCGGCCTCTTCTCCTGAAACCCGAATGAATCTTATTCAACATTCAATGTTGGGATTTGACCAATCTCTCACATTTTACTGGGCCAGTTATAAATTTACCTTTTCTTCGATATGTTCACTCTATCCTTATTATGTTTCTGTCAACCTAAATGCTCTGCATTTGACCTCCGACTCTATTCGTCCTACCAATTCACGTTGTTCGATAGGTTGGTTTCGCGGGTCTGGCTGACCCGGTATTATATTTCAAACAGGTTTCGTCTCAGGACCATGGACACGTGTCTTAAGGAGAAGGTTCTTTCCCATTCGGATATCAACATACACACACACATACTAAGAATTTCAGTATATATATTTTTTAAACTAGCACTCGTCTAATTGCAAGTTTCTTTTTTAAAACAAACGTCAAATACAATTATATTAATCTTAAATAGCGTACAACCGGTAACCAACTGGTTACAAAGGATCATACTAATTGTCCACAGATATAAAGAAATAAATCAAGGGAGGTCACTAACATTTTAACTTCCCTCCAAAACCCGCAAACAAGGGAGACCAAATACTTAACAAAAAAAGACTAAATGACTCCACTCAAGGAGACTCAAATAAAAAAGAAAAAAAAGCATAATAACAATAAAATACACTAAGACATCTTCCACTTCAATCATCATCGAATGTCATCATCTTCACAGAAGTCTAGAGACTCGACAAACGCCCACTAAAAGACACTGCCAATGACCTTTGTAGCACAAACAAACACACTTAGAAGCCCTTAAGTCTAAACACAAACCCAAACTGCAAATCCAACACTCTCAAACCTAGAAACTCAAGTTCTGCAAAGAACAACTAAGTAAATCTAACGAGGAGAGAAAACTTGAGTCCATATCTACCAAAGAGAGAGGATCTAAGACGAAAGAAGGACGAACAACAACCTTAACATACGTCGGACTCCACCGACACTGACCTTCTAACACAAGGGCGAAGGAGATGCCGACCACCACCAGATGCCAGGGAAAGTCCTGTCGCCGACCATCAGTCAGAAGGGGCGAGGGAGACACTACCCACCACTAGAGTATTATTGAACGGGATTTGTTGACCAGTCCAAACGCCGAGTCCAAATGATCCAACCCAACAGAGACAAATAAATAAATACTATTAAAAATTGAGAAAATTACTCCCCTTACTAATGGTTTGACAAATAATATTAAAAATACAAAATGCTAAACTTTTCATCACAAATACGATTGAGATTTAATATCCCACTACAATTCCACTCTCTCTCTCTCTCTCTCCCACTTTCTCTCTCTTAGAGATTTAATATCCCAACGCAATTTCACTCTCTCTTTTCCACTTTCTCTCTCTTGAGATTTAATATCCCAACACAACCCCACTCTCTTTCTCTCACTTTCTCTCTTATCGCAACCCCCTCTCTCTCTCTTGAACTTTTGTTGTTATGTAAGTGTTAACAATGATTATGTATGAGGATTAGTGGGGGTTTTAGAGTTGTTTCACACGTAAAACATGCGTCAAACACATGAACAGTGGCCCCGGTCCGAGGTGAACCGAGGTGAAAGGTGTTGGGTTTTTGATATATATATGTCGAATGTTCAGAGAGTCCCCCTTGTACAAGTATGAGGATCTGCTATTTATAGTATATTTTTGGGCTCGTACTTCGAGGCGTACGGCTGCTTTTACATAAAGTGGCTTTTCGTTGGGCGGCCATGTGAGTGGGTCCCGCCTGAATGATGGGATATCTTGTGGTGTATGAAGGTGTCGCGTTTGCGCCTTGTCACCAGTTTTGGGTATGATGACCTCGGTTGGTGGTCACCTCGGTCTTCAATAATTGGGCCAGTTTTACTTGTATCGGCTTGGAGTTCGGTCGTAGTATAAACCGAAGTGTTCAGGGTTTTGGTCGGTATTAATACTGACTCTTTTAACACATGATTTCGGAGGAATAATCTCGGATTACCGGATCGGATGATAACAGAGAGGCCCCTAGTGTCGGCGAGCATATGAAGTGATGGTCGTTGGCACCGTAAAATAGAGAAGAGCTCCGAGCTGGTAATTCGTGGTAAGTCGGACATGTCTTTACCGGGGTGCCTTTCTATTAGGTAGTGACATGAGTGAGGAATGGATTCCCAAGTGGCGGTCATTTTCCGGAGTGAGAACACTTGTACAATTTTGGGTGAATCAACTTGACAACGCCTGAGAACACTGGAGGGGACATAACGGTCGGTTATTAAATGTGACGCGTGCGAAGAGTCGCGTCGTAATAACAATAAGTAACGGTTGTATTTATAGGGTGACGCGTGTAACGTAGGGCGTGTCAGATGGAAAAGCAGCGTCGTTTGAGATTAGAGGTTTCATCGGTTACACGCGCCCCTAATTGAGAACCCTAACGGTCGAAAATCGCAGCTTATAAATATGCTTCAGAGGAGTGCGATTAAGTTTTCCTGCCTTTGATCTTGTCTTCAAATTTCTGCAAATTGTTTCCTTGTTGTCGATCTTTGTGAGCATTTGTGAGAGTAATTCTTTAAGTGTGAGTGCCTGCGAATTTTTCGGTAAGCTTCACCCTCGATTCCTTAGTTTTTTCATTTGTTTTATGTTTTTCTCTCGATTGAATGGCGTCGAAGGGTAAAGGAAAGGCCGTTGCGAGTTCGTCTAGTACCGAGTCGGTTCCGCTCGATGTGTATCGCGACTCGGAGCTGGTTGAATTGGCTTTTGAGTATTATCGGTGGGATCCGATGTCCGTGAGGCACCTTGACATTAAACTGAACGACGAAGGTGGTGACGCCCAAATTTAGACGGATGCTCTGGACCTGGAAGATCATTGGAGGAGGTCGATAAGAATGTGGTCTGATCCGATGGTGGACTTTATAGGTGAGCCGAGTATCTTGAGGGATGCAGATGTGGTTTTATTGCGGGAACATGTCCGGATTCCAGCCTCGGTGAAGATTTTTGCACCCTATCCGGGGATGAGGATAACTAGATCTCCTCCGGGATGTGTCGGTGTTTTCGCTGAGAGTTTGAGGTCGGGGCTGAGGTTTCCGCTGCCGAGTTTGATAACAGAGTATCTCCGTAGTTGGGGGTTGCCTCTATGTCAGATCACTCTGAATAGTTGGAAAAAGATTATCGGGCTGATGGTCTTACTAAATGAAAGAGGTGAAAGTCTCCCCTCTTGTGAAGAAATTAGGAGTATTTATGCTTTCAAGAAAAGCCCGAGTAGGAGAGTGGCGGAGACTTCATGTTGCTTCTTTGCTGGGGCAAAGCCTCAGGTCGGTTTGAAGGTTGGGGAAATAATTACCGACATTCCTGAGACTCTTCATGGCTTCCAAGAAGAGTGGTTATGGGTCGGTGGAGAATGGCAATCGGAGAGTTTCTTTCATGAGCCTCGGATCGATGTGATGACAATTCCCATGAATATTCATTCTGGAAATAGTAAGTTGTTTGTTTTATGTCTCTTAAGTATTTTTCTGATATCGGTTTTGTTCTGTGTACTAATAGATTGGAACTTCTCCTCTTTGTAGAGAAATAAACGAAGCAAAGGGAGCCAAAACTTAGTCCGGAATTTGGTGGTAAGTTGCTTGTGCTCGCAGACCTTGGCGTGGACCTTCGCAACTACAAGGGACTTGTAGTCGATTCGAAACTTGAAGCTGCAAGTTTATCTCCCGGAGTTTCATCTTCTGCATTTGATTCGGGTAAGTAGAGTTGATTTGTGCTTTATAATCTAGACTTCGGATTGCCTTCGAGGGTTTTTACTGACTTTGTAAATGCTTTCATTTGGACAGTGTATTATCCGTTGCTCGGATTCTCAGGCTACCGAACTGTTAAGGAAGCCAAGAAATTTAGGCGTCGCTTTTCGAATAAGGACCTTCAGTCGAAATTCGGTAAAAGTCGGGATCTGAGATTGGCTGACGCTATGAGGAGAGATTTGGTCAGAGCCTTAGTGAAAAGGACAGCATGATGGAAGTCAGCTGACGTCGGAGCTGGTGCGACGTCAGTGGTTGACTTAGAAAATCTAAAATCTCGGCAAGAAATGGTGTCTTCTGAAGTGCCGCCAATTGTAAATGCTGCGACGATTAACCAGGCTGAGCTTGAGGATACTCAGGTGAACAATGAGTTGGTCTTGGTGGCACAGGTGCAACCTGAGGTGCCGACTGAGGAACCAGAGAAGCAACAGTCGCCTCCGAGGTCGATGGAGACTCCGCCGCCGAAGAAGAAGAAGAGGAAATTGGTGAAAATGTCCGCTGGGGAGGCCTCTACTGTTGTGGAGAAAAGGTCGAAAAAGAAACACGACTCCAGTCGACGCGAGGTAGAAAAGAGTACCGGCGAGTCTCTCGTTGTTCGAAAAGTTATTTTTGTCCATTGACGAGGAGAGAGTAACAAACTTGAATATTCTGAAGGGAGTCGTCGAAGACTGGTTTACCACCTTCTCCTCTGTGAGGGTTCCCCACATGTCTTCTCGAATTGGGATGCCGGAAAACGCTAAGAATATTGCTCGGGTACCCTTAATGGCATGGGACTCGAAATTCGAGATTGGAGTGTCATCCTTGTCGAGCACGCAGAAGCTAAACTATGCAAACGCATGCATGGGACAAGCCTTAATTAGTCTGGTGGCGGCAGAAGATGATCACAGTTGGATTGCCGCACAATTGGAGGGAAAAAAGCACACTATTGCTTTGCGGGATGGGACAATCGCATCTTAAAGGAGGAGGCAGCTAAGTCGGAAGGAATCTTGAAGGAGCAACTTGCTGACCGAGATGCGCAGATTGAGGTCGCGCAAAAAGAGATTGCAGCGCTGTCTGGGGGAAAAGAAGTCCTTTCAAGCCGAGGTGAAAGAACTTAAAGCGCGCCTCGCTTTTGCTGAGCAACATGCCAAAGCACTTGAGTCTAATGCCGAGGAGTCTAATGAGAAGCTGCTAAAGGAGAAGGCCGAGCACGAAGAAACTCGTAAGAAGTGCTTTGACGTCCAAGAGCTTATGGCCCGTGCCCGCAACGCTCATCAAGCCGAGATGGCCAAGCTTGAAAAGGAGATGTCAACTTATGGCGAGTTCATGTATGAGAATGGCTTTCAGGCAGGGAAGGACTCGGTAGAAGTCGATGAAAGCCGCCTCGGAGGAGAGCCGGTAAAGGCAGCTGATGATGTCGGAGGTGAAAATGAAGTCGTGGGCCCCGATTTGGAGATGGAAATGAATACTTGCGCAAATCTTCAATGGGTGATCGAACCTTTTGACAACGGTTTTTATGATGTTGATAAACTCAGGTACTTTCTGTTCCGAAAACTCGAGAAATATGATTTTGATCGGGAAATAAAAGGCATGCATATCGAGGCTGACGAAGATGAGAGAGAGTTTTGTGAATGGATGCTTCGTCGAGCCGATGAGATGATTACAAATCCAAATTTGCCCCCTCTTACCGAAGAAAGGGAAGCCCTCCTCCGTCGTGCTTATGTCAACATGATTCTTGAAGGAAAGAAGAAAAAAAGAAAAGAACTGGTCGACCTCTATATCGCAACCGTGCTGATGTAGTCGTCGAACAGAACTTTGATGATATGACTCCCGAACAGATTCAGAATGCTGTCGAAGCTTACGTCGAGGAGAAGGCCAAGTCGACAGACAAAGAAGTTGGAAAAATCGAGGTCATGCTTGTAGTGGAGGAGATGTCGACTGATGCCTCGGATCCTCGACAGGAATTTGTCCCTGTATCTGACGCATCCATCGATGCGTCGGCAAAAGCAAAAGAGATTGTTGTTCTGGAACGACTTCAGAAGCAACTGTCGACTGAGGTGGAGGTCGGTGAAGGAAGTGGCACCGGTCGAGGTGACGAAGGGGCAAGTGAGTTCGACCGGAGTGGCGAGGCAAAAGAAGATACTGCTTAAACTTTCGAACCTTTATGTTTTTAATGTTTTATGTTTTAATTATTAGTCGGGGTGTCAGCATGTTAGCATCCTTAGTAGGAAGTTGTAAGGGATTTCCCGAGTTTATGATATAGACAACTATTTTTGCATCATTTCAAATCTGTTTGTATTGCTGTGCAGATTCAGCAATTTTAAGACCAAGTGTGATGAGCTCGGAAAATATATAGGATCAATATTTTAACTCGGTTTTAATTTTGTGGAAAGTCGTTTGAGCATAGTATGTTCATAATGCATTAAGTTTGAAAACCGAGCTGTAAGATTTTTTCGAGCACAACTAGATCTTGATAATTAATTCGGTTTGAAATATAAACCAATTTGCAAGCTGTTACGAAACTTGCAAAACTCGTCGTTGTCCACGCTGCGTTCGAGTTAAAAAAGGTCACCGAACTTCGTCATGGTTCGATTATGGAGTGGCCCCAACCGAGTTGTATGATGTGCATTCGGTTGTTTGTGGGACCTGTCAAATCATGTTGGCTGAAGTGACGTGGACGAGCTTTAGCCCAACCAAACCATACGTGGGGTTTGGATGTATTGCAAGGCGTTAGTAAAACCGAGTGTCAAAATGTTTACATCGGTACAAAGTATTGATTAAACCGAGTGTCAAAATGTTTACATCGGTACCGAGTTGTGGCTCAGATTTAGAAGTAAAAGTCGTCAAAGTTCGTTACACCAAAAGGACGAATTCATTCCCTTATAAGAGCAAAAGGAGGGGTTCATCAAAAGAAAATTCTTTTACATGACTTTGGGAGGTTTACTGGTAAAACTTTTTCAGGAATACGACATTCCACAGATATTGATGTGGAGTTTCGTCAGGATGTGCGATTCGATATGCTCTGTGGGGTAGAACTTCAATGATAGTCCTTCCTACTTCGGTTTAAGCGGGTCGGGGTCAGGCCCCATGATTCGTTTGAGAACTAGATCTCCAACTCGGAACATACGAGGTTTGAATTTGGAATTGACGTACCTCTTGCTTCTCTGTTTGTAAGCAGCATTTTTGAGTTCGGCACGAGTACGAAGTTCTTCAAGTAGGTCTAGGTTCGCCTTCATATTGTCCGAGTTGGATTCTTCAGTGTAATTTTGAATTCGGTAAGTTGGCGCACCGAGTTCGACTGGAACAACAACTTCTGAACCGTATGTTAGTGAGAAGAGAGTTTCACCCGTGGACGTTCTCGTGGTTGTCCGATATGCCCATAAGACGTGCGGCAGCTCTTCCGGCCAGGCCCCTTTAGCAGCATCGAGTCGGATTTTGAGACCATTCTTAATGAGCTTGTTTACGGCTTCGACCTGACTGTTTGTCTGTGGATGATAAGGCGAAGAGAAAAAGTGTTTGATTCCATATTCTTCGCGCAGAGCTTCGAGTCGCTTGCCTTCAAATTGTCTGCCGCTATCAGTGATGATGGAATTCGGTACTCCAAAGCGATAGATGATGGACTTCCATACAAAATCAACAACTTTCTGTTCGGTAATCGTGGCCAATGGCTCCGCTTCGGCCCATTTAGTGAAGTAATCAATGGTGACAATGGCAAATCGTACACCACCATTCTGTTACGAAACTTGCAAAAACTCATCGATGTCCACGCTGCGCTCGAGTTAAAAAGGGTCACCGAACTTCGTCACGGTTCGATTATGGAGTGGCCCCAACCGAGTTGTATGATTTGCATTCGGTTGTTTGTGGGACCCATCAAATCATGTTGGCTGAAGTGACGTGGACGAGCTTTAGCCCAACCAAACCATATGTGGGATTTGGATGTATTACAAGGCGTCAGTAAAATCGAGTGTCAAAATGTTTACATCGGTACAAAGTATTGATTAAACCGAGTGTCAAAATGTTTACATCGGTACCGAGTTGTGGCTCGGATTTAGAAGTAAAAGTCGTCAAAGTTCGTTACACCAAAAGGATGACAGGGGTTCATCAAAAGAAAAGTCTTTTACATGACTTTGGGAGGTTTACTGGTTAAACTTTTTCAGGAATACGGCATTCCATGGATATTGATGCGGAGTTCCGTCAGGATGTGCGATTCGATATGCTCCGTGGGGTAGAACTTCAATGATTTGAAAGGGTCCTTCCTACTTCGGTTAAAGCGGGCTGGGGTCAGGCCCCATGATTCGTTTGAGAACTAGATCTCCAACTCGGAACATACGAGGTTTGAATTTAGAATTGACGTACCTCTCGCTTCTCTGTTTGTAAGAAGCATTTTTGAGTTCCGCACAAGTACGAAGTTCTTCAAGTAGGTCTGGGTTCGCCATCATATTGTCCGAGTTGGATTCTTCGGTGTAATTTTGAATTCGGTAAGTTGGCGCACCGAGTTCGACTAGAACAACAGCTTCTGAACCGTATGTTAGTGAGAAGGGAGTTTCACCCGTGGACGTTCTCGTGGTTGTCCGATATTCCCATAAGATGTGCGGCAGCTCTTTCGGCGAGGCCCCTTTAGCAGCATCGAGTTGGATTTTGAAACCATTCTTAATGAGCTTGTTTACGGCTTTGACCCGACCGTTTGACTGTGGATGATAAGGCGAAGAGAAAAAGTGTTTGATTCCATATTCTTCGCACAGAGCTTCGAGCCGCTTGCCTTCAAATTGTCTGTCGTTGTCAGTGATGATGGAATTCGGTACTCCGAAGCGACAAATGATGGACTTTCATACAAAATCGACAACTTTCTGTTCGGTAATCGTGGCCAATGGCTCCGCTTCGGCCTATTTAGTGAAGTAACCAATGACGACGATGGCAAATCGGACACCACCTTTCCCGGTGGACAAGGGACCGATGAGATCAATTCCCCATTTAGCGAAAGACCAGGAACTGTAAATTGATTTGAGCACTTCGGGAAATTGATGCGCATTAGGTGCGAAGACTTGACACTTTGGGCATTTCTAGACCCAAGCAGCGGCATCAACTTTTAATGTTGGCCAATAGTATCCCTGCTACAAAATCTTGTACGACAAGGCTTGAGCACCGGGGTGAGTCCCACAAATTCCTTCATGCACTTCTTCAAGAACATAGCGAGATTCGGATTCAGTTAAGCACATCAGAAGCGGGACCGAATATCCTCCCTTGAACAGAATTTCATTGTGTACCGGGCAGCTCGAATTTGGAGTGCTCGGGCTTCTTTGGGATCCCGGGGTAAGACCCCAGTTTCTAGGTATTGAACGATTGGGTCCATCCACGTCGGAGGCCTTTGAGAAGTCGTCGGGTTAACAGTTAGGACTTCATGAGAATGTGTCGATGGTTGTTCTTGTTGACCGACTTGAACGTACTCGACACTTTCCATCCTGGTACTTGAAGCTAACCATGATAGAGCGTCTGCTTGCACGTTAAGGGTCCGAGGGATATGTTCGACCTCGACAAAAAATTTCGACAACTTTTGTTTTGTCAAGGATAAATATGGTATCAGTCGGGGTTCCTTGACTTCGTAGGATCCATTGATTTGGTTTACCAGGAGCTGCGAGTCGAAAAACACTTTGAAATACTTAACGTTCATCGACTCGGCTAAGTTCAGTCCGGACAATAGAGCCTCGTATTCAGCTTCATTATTGGTGGCAGGAAAGAGAAACTTGACCGAATGGAAAAATAACATGTTTTCGGGATCAGTCAAAACTATTCATGCGCCTGCTCGGTTTACTGTGGAAGATCCATCAATGTAGAGAACCCACGGTTGATCGTCACCGTGTGCTTCTACAGCCGGTGTAAATTCGGCGATGAAATCGGATAGAACTTGAGCCTTGATCGCGGTCTTCGGTTGATAGTGGATATCGAACTGACCGAGTTCCACAGCCCATTTAATCATTCATCCCGAAGTGTCGGGTCGATGTAGGATTTGTCGTAATGGATACGAGGTGCGAACAGTTATGGAGTGTTCTTGAAAATAAAGGCGTAGTTTTCGAGCAGCAGTGACGAGTGCAAAGGCAAGCTTTTCCATAGGAGGATAGCGAAGTTCAGCGTCGTGTAGAGCCTTGCTAATGTAATAGATGCGATTGTTGTACTCCTTCTTCTCGCACTAGGATGGCACTGGTTTCCGTATCGCTAACTCTAAGGTATAAGAACAACATCTCCTCCAGACTCGGTTTCTGCAACGTCGGAGGGCATGCGAGAGCCTCTTTAATGCTGATGAGAGCTTTCTGACATTCTTCGGTCCATTCAAAACGTTTTCCTTTCTTGATGGCTTTGAAAAAAGTTTATAGCGATCGATAGACTTGGAGATGAAACGATTTAATGCGGCAAGTTGGTCAGTTAGAGCCTGGACGCCTTTAACCGAGGTTGGTGGAGTTAAATTTTGAATTGCTTTTATCTTGGCCGAATTAGCTTCAATTCTCGTTGACTAACCATATAACCGAGAAACTTTCCGGATTCAACTCCGAAGGTGCATTTTTTGGGATTTAAGACCATGGAGTATGATCGAAGAATGTTGAACATTTCGTGACGATGCGTCACGTGGTCGGAAGTATTTACCGACTTGACGAGCATGTCATCCACATATACTTCCATGGTTTGACCGATTAGATTGGCGAACATCTTGTTGACCAGACATTGATAAGTGGCTCCGACATTTTTCAATCTGAAGGGCATCATAGTATAACAGTATAGACCTCGGGCAGAGTAGAATGCAATGTGTTCTGAGTCTTCGGGATCCATGAGGATTTGATTGTAGCCCGAGTAAGCGTCCATGGAACTCATTAACTCGTGACCCGAGGTGGCATCGACCATGTAATCGATATGGGGAAGTGGATAACTGTCTTTTGGGCACGCTTTGTTTAAATTCGAGAAATCTGTGCACAGTCGCCATAAGTCGTTGCTCTTTTTCACGAGGACGGGATTTGATACCCAAGTCGGATATTTAGCTTCTTTGATGAACTTGTTGTCCACGAGTTTTTTGACTTCCTCTTCCAGGGCTTTTTGACGATCTGGCCCCAATTTTCTTCGTTTCTGAACGACGGGTTTGACAATTCGATCGAGATTTAGCTTGTGGCTAGCAACACCGGGGTCAATCTCCTTCATATCTTCGTGTCTCCACGCAAAGACATCAGGATTGTTTTCGAGAAACGACACACAAGTTTGGATCAGATGGGTTCTCGGAGATGGCTCATAATACGTAACGACTTTTGGCACGCCGGTTCGTCGATATATATCAGTTATACTTCTTCTCTGGGTTCGGCCTGATTACTTCGGCTCTTTTCCTTGAACTGAGTTCGAGGATCTAACTCGTCTTCTTCTCGTACTGGTTCTTTTCCGGGCCATCTTCCTCAATCCTCTATTAAGGGATTCGAGGTGAGGGGGACTTCAGTTTCAGGAATTGGTATCTCAGAAGTTGCATTTTCCGAGGCCGTCGATGGTTGGGAATCTTATTTGTCGACCGCAGTGGCCGAGTGAACATCGGTGGGTGATAAAAAAGTGATGAGCTCTCGTGCTTCCCTTTGATCACCATAATGAGTACCTTCTCCGCGCGTCGTGGGAAATTTAAGCGCGTAATGAAAAATAGAAATTGCATCTCGGAGTTTGTACAAGGCGGTTCTTCCAATAATGGCGTTATATTCGTTGTTGATGTCCAGAACTTTGAAGGTTTCCATGACAAGTTCTGTGGCATGTTCCGACGTGCCAAATCTAACGGGCAAGATGATCTCACCGATAGGTCGGGAGATACTCCCGCTGAATCCTTGTATTTGATCATTGCAAGGTCGGATGTCCGCCGGGTCGAGGCCCATCTTATCAAAGGCTTTCAGCATCAAAATACTTGAGTAGGCCCCAGTATCAACCATAACACGGTGAACCGAAATTCCGCATATCGGAACAGTAATGACAAGAGCGTCAGAATGGAGATGTGCAAAGTGATTCGCGTCCTCCATGTTAAAAGTAATGGGACAGTTCTGGGCATTGATAACATCGCGCAAATCGGTGGTGAAAATTTGCTTACCTGAATTGTAGGCCTGTCGAGCGTAAGCTTTAATTTGACAGCGAGATGACACGACCCGGGAATTATTAGTATTTACTCGATGGATGGTGATTTGTATCGGACTGGGAGATCGGCTCCTTTTAAGTCTTTGAGAGTTTTCGGTTGAGTCAACATTAAACACCTCCGAGGTGAACATAATTACTTCCTTTTCTCCTTGTCGGATTCTTTTCGGCATGGCACCTCGGTCTTTGTCCTCATCATCTTCATAGGGTTTGATCTGACGTCCTACCCCCAGTTTTCGAACATCGGTGTTTCGATAAACTTTTCTGAGTAGTGGATGACCGATTAAAAGTAATAAAGCAGCTAACAAACTTAGGCACTCATCAGTGTTGTGTCGTGGTGATTTATGATAGTCGCAGTATCGCTATTTATCCAACTTGTCCTCAGGCATCCGAAGTGGTTTTGGTTCAGGCAGAATACCCTTTCCTTTGATTTCTTCGTAGATGGTAGCGGCCCCAGCTGAATAGACGGTTTGGTAACCTGATTTTACGTCATTAGCGTACTGCTTTGGCCGCTCTGACTTTGGGGTTGTTGGCGTCTCCTCGAGGATAACCTCGAAATTGAGTCTTGTTCTATTTCTCGAAGGACTTATTTTTCTTCCTATCGTCTGTTCCCGATTTGCACGACTTTGGATTGAAATTAAAATCGGGGACTGACATCACTTCCTCGGCAATAATGTGCTGCTGGGCTCGAGCGAGGAATTCCTCGAGGGTATTTGGCTTATTCTGGCATAGTGTTTAACGAAAAATGTAATTTGGCTTCAACCCTACGATTGCCATGACGAGCAGGGTTTCAAGGTGACATGGTTCCATATTTTGAACTCGGTCATTAAATCGAGCAATATAATCCTTGACACTTTCGTCATCCTTTTGAGTTACATTAGCGAGAGATTCCTTTGGAGCTAAACAAACCTGGGCCCCTATGAAGTGAGATTGGAAAGCCGACCTCAATTGTTGCCACTTCCAAATAGAATGAGGAGACAGAGAATGATACTATTTTTGAGCTCGGGGTCCCAGAGTGAGGGGGAACATTCGACACCGAAGTGCATCCGATGCCCCATGGAGATCTATCCACGAAGTGTAATGACCGAGTTGGGAATCAGGATCCGACGTCCCGGCGTACAATCCGATTTGAGGGACTTTGACTTTTCCCTGTACAGGCTTCGACGTGAGCTCGGGTGTTAGAGGGGAATCGGCTTCCAAATATACTTGTGCCGAGGTGGAGGCTCGGCGGGGAGGATCTTCCTGCGCTCTCTGTCGACTCTCCAGCTCGGCAATTCTTCGCCGTAAAGCTTCTAATTCGGAGGATTCTTGGCGAGCCGAGCGATTTCTTTCTATATGCTGACGGAGATCCGCCGGTGCCAGAATAGAGTGGGTTTGAAGTTGTGCGGGAGGTAGGGATCGCCAAGGTTGTTCGGATTGACTTTCGGCAGTTTCTTCACGGGGGACCGCTACGGGAGCACGGGCGGCTTCTTTCTGATGCGCCGTTCTTGCTCTGTGTGGCTGAGACGTCTGACTTCAAGGTTGAGACGTCGCATGTGAGCTGGCCCCACCACCGTCTCGTCGCATAGGTGGAATTTGCGGGTTTTTAGGGGTCATAGGAATGACAGATTGTCCCCGGGCCGTCGTCGATGCTCCGGGGATAGTTTGAGCCATCAAGGCGGCGAACCCTCGTGCAAACTCCGGGTACTGGAACAGAATGGTATAATCAGGCATATTGGGTATTGCCGCTTGACGCCTGGTGGATTGAGCAGCGCTACAGCTATGGCCATCTCGCGATATATGACCGCGATGATCTGAGTGAGACATTCTTACGGTGATGATGTGGCTGAAGAGCAAAGGATCGAAGATTAACCCCAAATATCGTATGAGGCCCTCCTTCTAGCGCCAAACTGCTGTTATGTAAGTGTTAACAACGATTATGTATGAGG
>CACSLK010027752.1:18128161-18139739 GCA_902706635.1 Striga hermonthica | reverse complement strand
GGCATACGGTTGCTTTTACATAAAGTGGCTTTTCGTTGGGCGGCCATGTGAGTGGGTCCTGCCTGAATGATGGGATATCTTGTGGTGTATGAAGGTGTCGCGTTTGCGCCTTGTCACCAGCTTTGGGTATGATGACCTCGGTTGGTGGTCACCTCGGTCTTCAATAAGTGGGCCGGTTTTACTTGTATCGGCTTGGAGTTCGGTCGTAGTATAAACCGAAGTGGTCAGGGTTTAGGTCGGAATTAATACTGACTCTTCTAACACATGATTTCAGGGGAATAATCCCGGATTACCAGATCGGATGATAACAACTTTATAGCCAACCTCTCTATTTCTTTCTCACAATTAATTTAATTTCAAGAGAAATAGAATGAATCTTACGAAATTGATGCGGCCGGATTTTTTGGTGTTGGCCCGCGCACGCGGCTGGAATGTTTTTGGGGCTGGCTGGATCGTTGTGCTGGTGTGGTCGGATCGCCGTGTTGGTGTGGTCGGACCGAAAGTGGACGTTGGCCGCGTGAAGAAGATCGTGAAGAATAAGTAGGACTGTTTAATTTCAGAAATTGGATCTCAATTTCGACCTCCCGAACGCAAGGTTGTACAAAAAAAAAAGCTTCAATTTCCAAAACTGGATGCTCCTACCCGTACAAAGGAAGCACCAATTCCGAACCCGCCGAGATTGAGTCGGCCGACGACGATGATTTCGTCTCAATTTTATAAGTTGTTTATCTTATGTGTATATATATATATAGCGTCAGTTTTTTCGTCATGTTATAAATATGTTGCATTTGAGAAAAGTTTATAGAGTGTTTATCATTTGTATATATATATACATTTATATTCTCATGTTACAAGCTTATTGCAGAATCAAAGATGTTTATTTGCTGTTTATTTTATGTATATATATACACTTTTTGTTCTCATGTTATCAGGTAATTGCAAAATAAAAAATATGTTTATATGTTGTTTATCTTATGTATATATATGTACAGTTAACCCAACCATATGTATATATTTTGTCAATGTATGGAAGAATGATGAGGATGCTTTGAGNTTTTTTTTTTTTTTTTTTTTTAATGCAATAATCAATGTAAATGTAAATATTAAAAATAATTGAAATTATACGAAATGTTAAACATCAATTTTAATTGAAGAGAAAACGAAAACTAAATTTAAATGAAATGAAAAGTGAAACAAATGAGAGAGAGAGAGAGAGAGAGAGAGAGAGAGAGAGAGAGAGAGAGAGAGAGAGAGAGAGAGAGAGAGAGAGAGAGAGAGAGATGTCAAGATTGAAGAATAAAAAAAAATAAGATAATGAAACGGATGGGATATGAGAGATAATGTAAAGAAAGATAATTAAAGAGGAGATAAAAGAAAGATGAGAAAATTAAGGAAACAAATTAAATAGGATATAATTAAATTGTATATATGCAGTCAGGGCCGTCTCAACAATTTCGAGGGCCCTTGGGCAAGCAAGACACTAAGGGCCCGACAATCTAATTAAAAATTGAATATAACAATTGGAGTATATAGTACTATTTATAAGAGATAACTTGCAATGTATATTTAGCCAATAAAAAAAGCAGTACATTTAAGAAGGTAAAACAATAGTAAAATTTACCTGGACCTGAAGGACACGCATCTATCAATTGATTTTGTTGATGTTATTGGGCTTAGAGGTTAAATTAATTATTACTTAAATTGGCCAATGCATCTACTATATATGTATATACAGTATACTCATGGCCCCCCAGCCTCATGGGCCCTTGGGCGTTGCACCAGCTGCCCCCCTTAAGACGGGCCTGTATGCAGTTAAGTTGATAGGATCGCAAATATAAAAATTTGTTTCAATATACCCGTAACTGTATAAATTGCCCTTAAAAATTAAATGGAAAAACGAAGGAAACAATTTTTTGACCCACAGACAATGACCATCAGTACATTTTGGATTCCTATTTTTGGACTGGGTTTTGGCTATATAGTTTGAACTCTCTAGTCTCTATCCAAAACTTGCAATCGATCATCATCTTTGCTGGAATTTAATGCTCCGTGAAGGGAAAAAAAAACATTTATTTATTACATTGTAAAGGTTCAACATAGGGTGGGCGTGAAGGGTGGCCACCTTTCGGTTCGACAGTCCCAAGTTGCCAGCCGACTCTTCCTTGTTCACTGTCGGTTTTTTGTGTTTTTCGATTATTTTGACATTCTTTTCCAACCATTCACATCCCTGCAAACCTCTTTTTGAGTTAATTAACATCCAATACAGATGTGTATGAGCCTTGATTTGGTTGTCTGAATCTTGCCGTGTTTTCTTCGTGATCCCCAATCTTGGTCGAGGTTGCTCGAACTGCCTTTCTCTCTGGTTGGTGATGTTCTTCATTTGACCTCCGACTCTATTCGTCCTACCAACTTACCCTGTTCTGTAGGTTGGTTTCGGAGGTCTGGCTGACCCGGTATGATATCTCAAACAGGTTTAGTCTCAGGACCATGGACGTGTCTTAAGGAGAATGTTCTTGCCCATCTGGATATCAACACACACACACACACACACACACATGCAAGTGCTTTTTTTTTTCTTTAACAAACGACAAATACAAATATATTAAACTCAATAGTGTACAACCAGTAACCAACTAGTTACAAAGGATCATACTAATTGTTCACAACTGTAAAGAAATAAATCAAGTGAGGTCACTAACATATGAACTTCCCTCTAAAAACTCCCAAACAAGGGAGACAAAATACTCAACAAAAAAAGACTAAACTACTCCACTTAAGGAGACTCAAATAAAAAAGAAAAAAAAAAGAGCATAATAACAATAAAATACACTAAGATCTTTGCCACTTCAATCATCATCGATGTCATTGCCTTCCCAGAAGTCCAGAGGCTCGACAAACGCCCACTAAAAGACACTGTCAATGACCTCTGTAGCACAAACCAACACACTTAGAAGCCCTTAAGTCTAAACACAAACCCAAACTACAAATCCAACAGTCTCAAACCTAGAAACTCAAGTTCTGCAAAAGAACGACTAAGTAGATCTAACGAAGAGAAGAAACTTAAGTCCATATCTACCAAAGAGAGAGGATCTAAGACGAAAGAAGGACGAACAACAACCCTAACACACGTCGGTCTCTACCAACACCGACCTTCTAACACAAGGGCGAAGGAGATGCCGACCACCAGACACCACCCACCACTGGAGTATTATTGAACGGGATTTGTTGACCAATCCAAACGCCGAGTCCAAATGATCCAACCCCAACAGAGACAAATAAATAAATACTATTAAAAATTAAATGGAAAAACAAAGGAAACAATTTTTTGACCCACAAACAATGACCATCAGTACATTTTGCCATTTTGGATTCCCATTTTTGGACTGGGTTTTGGCTATATCGTTTGAAAACTCTAGTCTCTATCCAAAACTTGCAATCGATCATCATCTTTGCTGGAATTTAATACTCCGTGAAGGGCAAAAAAAGCATTTATTTATTACATTGTAAAGGTTCTAACATGGGGTGGGCGTGAAGGGTGGCCACCTTTCGGTTCGACAGTCCCAAGTTGCCAGCCGACTCTTCCTTGGTCACTGTCGGTTTTTTGTCCTTTTTCGATTATTTTGACATTCTTTTCCAACCATTCCCATCCCTGAAAAGTATGCGCACCTCTTTTTTGGGTCAATTAACTGTTACGGCTTCATAAGCCATCCAATACAGATGTGTATGAGCCTTGATTTTGGTTGTCTGAATCTTGCCGTGTTTTCTTCGTGATCGAATCTTGGTCGAGGTTGCTCGAACTGCCCTTTCCGCTGGTTGGTAATTTTCTTTTCTTTTCTTTTTCCACTTGCTTTTGAGTTCTTGTTGATTATCGATGGATTGGTGTGTGTGTGTGTGTGTGTGTGTGTATGTGTGTGTGTGTGTGTATGGGCACTGATAACTTCAGGGTTATGTGAATGTGATCCTTTCAAAAGGTTGACTTTTTCCCCCTCTTTCGTCCTACTTGCTTTAGTTTCTTATTTGTGCGATATTTTGGGAAGTAATTTATCGGGCCGTAGTGTTGTACTGGTCGTATTTTGAGTTGAATACTTCAATGGAAATCTGAATCTTTACTGAGAATATGTGTTCTTTTTTCTTTTATTTTTGCCACAGTACTGAAATTCATCATTGATCACTGTTGTATTGGAGTGTGTGTTACGAGCTCCATTCTTGGAGGATTCATTCGTGCTAATGGACGTGAGGCGGGTCCAAGCTACCGAAGCCGGGCCGAAAATTACGGTGACTATTGTCTCGGCTTTGGTTTGGGCAGTTTTCGAGTGGATGCTGATGTTTTTGATTATTCTCAATGCTGGGTTTTGGCAGTTGGTCACAAGATTTGCACGCTACTGCCAGCTGCAAATCCCGTGTTTGCTGTGCTCGAGCGAGAGCTTTAATTTGTACAGGGATTTAATCTGCCAAAGCCACAAGCTAAAGATCTCATCTTTATTCCTTTGCCGAACTCACAATAACCTGGTTGATGTACACGAAACGTGTGAGAGCTGCATTTTAAACAAGTCGAATTCCGAGACGTACAGATTTGTGGTAGGCGAGATGGGAGCTGTGCCTCATGATGGCCTGGTCGAAAGTGGTTTGAGAAAATGCATTTGTTGCAACGAACAATGGGTTTCAAGAACTTGGGCCTGCGAGTTGTCTCAGAGCATATCAATCAGTCCTCAGGGACCTGATGCGCAATTTCCGCATTTGGGGTATACAAAGGTTAAGGGCACTTCTGATTCTGGGTCAGAAAGCCGATTTTCGGATACACAAAGTGCCGACACACTTATACGTGAGGTGGAGATATTGGGCCCAGATTTAGAGACTAAGTATTTATCCACAGAACCTCAAGTTCTGTCTATGGCTGATGATGCTCCAGCTCCTCCTCAAGTCAAAACTTCATTTTACAAATCTGTGGACCCTACCGATTCACGTCATACTGTAGAACCCAAGGCAGCCCTTGAGCATGGATCGGGGGAAATGAAGTGGAAGCAAGGTGACCATAATAATGACATTTGCAAACCATACGAGACTATATCCTTTTCAGAGGTTCTTCCATCTCCGGATATTGATGGGACCCAATATGATGAATCCAAGGGACCTGGTAAGTCAAAGAAAAGTGTATTCTGTGTCTCTCTGCATCCATCAATGAGCACACATTGAATTTGACGAGCTGCGCTTTTTTTGTCATTTAGAAGTGTATATGCTGTTGTCTGAAATGCACTTATGTTTATTCACTCTACCTATCAAGAAGTCACAGAAAATAATACATTACAGAACTCATTATTCTGAAATTATGAGCATGTTTTTGAATGTTTGGATTTGCTCAATTTTGTTTCTTTTTCATTTTTATAACTTCCCTCACTGTATCAGTAATAGTCACAATTTTCACGAATCTGACATTTTTTTTATCCTTTTCACATTAGATCCCACGAATGCTTCAAGACCGGAGACCAACAAGCCGCAATCTCTCGACCTCGGTGATGCTTACAGATTAGCGGTCACTGGCACCCGAGGCAGACAACTTTCCGGAAAGTTCCTAGAACAACAGAAGTCAATGGCTGAGTCAACTAGAGCCAGTGAGGACCTGAAACTCCTGCTGTCCCAGTTATCAGCCGCTAACAGTGAAGACCAAACGATCCAGAGGCGAATCTCGCTCGAGAGGAACGAGTCCGGATTATCCCTCGATGGAA
This sequence comes from Striga hermonthica, assembly GCA_902706635.1. Lineage (NCBI taxonomy): Eukaryota > Viridiplantae > Streptophyta > Magnoliopsida > Lamiales > Orobanchaceae > Striga > Striga hermonthica. The sequence continues at coordinate 18,134,016 of CACSLK010027752.1, read as the reverse complement.
CCACATTGAGTGAAATCGAGGGCGAGAGCTCGGTGGACAGATTAAAACGACAGGTTGAGCATGACAGGCGAATAATTTCGGGTCTGTATCGGGAGCTAGAGGAGGAGAGAAGTGCCTCGGCAGTTGCTGCCAGCCAGGCAATGGCCATGATTACTCGACTGCAGGAGGAAAAAGCGGCTTTACATATGGAGGCTCTGCAGTACTTGAGAATGATGGAGGAACAAGCTGAGTACGATGGGGAGGCGCTGCAGAAGGCTAATATTCTGCTTGCTGAGAAGGAGAAATTGGTTCGGGAGCTCGCGTCCCAGCTTGGGCCATCTGAAGCCCAGCAAGCTGACTTGTCGACTTCCGATTAGGATAATGATGAGCTTCTGTAGAGGGAATCGGACTGGACTAACTCAAATCTGTTTCGTGAAATAGTGGCTCGTCTGCAGGAAATTGTGTTCGGTTCAAGTGAAATTCGTGCATTGATACATTGAGGTGTATTCTGGAATTGGGAAGTATGGTATGTTGACATAGAAAAGTACTGAGTTTTTGTGATGATTTTTGGGGCTCTCTGCATTTGCTCTCTCTTTCTCTCTGTATGTGTGTGTGTGTGTGTGTGTGTGTGTGTGTGGTATGTATAGACATATACAACTTCAATTACATTTTTTACACAGGAGATCTTGAGCTTCCATTCCATAACTTTAAAAACTGTCCTGTGAAATTTAACATAATGTAGTTGAGGTACTGAAATTTTATTAATTATACAAGTGTTGGGTATCCTTGCATATAAACCGAGGTACAATGCAGAAACCGCAATGTACAATAGAGTACAAGAGGACACAAATATGCTGGTGCTACTGCTACTGCTACTGCTACTTTTTAACTTCACCATTGGCTTTGCCATTTGCGTTTGCATTTGCATTTGCATTCTGTGTTGTAGCCATTAGGGAGTCGAATTTTTCAGACTTCTCGAGAACAATTTCGATCTGAAAACGACAATAAGTATAAATAGATCGATAAATTATTCTTGGTTTATATGTGGACCGTTAATCTAACCATTGAAACTATTTGAATCATCATTTAAATTCATAAAATAACTTGGCAAAAATGTACTAAAATTTTCACCTAGGTATATGGTAAAATGTGATCATAAATTGAAATGCAAATTGGTATAAAATTTGCAGAATGTATCCATTAAGTAGAAGATACTCACCCTAGCTTTATGAACCGTGCGTCCTTTGGTTGAATCTTTAGTTCCAACCGTGGATGTCAAAATGCCTTTCATGATTCATGATAAGAGTGTTTGTTATCATTTTGATTGTGTAGTTTTATTTTAATCCATATATTAAAACCAATAAATAAATAAATAAATAAATTGATTTACTCACTTTTCTCCTTGACAAATCCGTTATTCTTAAGAATTTCAGATATTGTTACAACTGTAGTGATAGCTGCAAGGACAATTCAAAACAATTCTCAAACAATAAGATTTTCCCAATTGAAAATAGAAAAGACATTTATGTTTCTAATAAACATATTTTTTTTTTTCAAAGAAGAATCTAGATTAGGAAAACTGCAAAAAGAAAGTGATTGAAAATGTTACCCATGCCCAATGCTGAAAGCTCAATCTCTTTATGTTGCTGTAAGTACCTCTGCATTCCAAAAAGTGAATAATAAACATACTGTTCCTTTGGGCCTCGTTTACTTGAAGGGATGAGATAGGATGGTTTCATCCCATGAGTCAACTTTTATCTCATGAGTCAGCTTTACTCAGGGGTATAATGGATATCATATATGTGATTTTTTTGAACAAAACGACCATCTTTGCGTTGGGATAAAAATATCTCACTCTCAAGATACGATAAAATTATCCTGTCAGTCATAAGTACAGACGTGTGCCCACCTGACACATACATGCCACATAGGATTTATCCTAATCCTGATCCCAGTTAATAAACATCGGATAAGGTTCGTTAAGGAATGTTATCATATCCTTTCTGGTAAGTAAAAAGAGGTCTTGGTGTAATAAATGATAAATATAAAACACGCAAAAATTTCATATCTAACCTTTGCAAGATTGACATAGAAGAAAAGTGGTTTCTTGGTATTGGACACTTGAATTCGATTATTCTTCTTCATCTCTTCATTCTTTGTTTCTTTGGTGGCAATGTCAGCCATTGTCATTCTTTTTTCTTCTTTAGAAAGCCTCTCTCAATCTCTTTTCTTACTTCTCTGTTGTGTTTCACATTCTAACTTTGGATACTATGTATAGTGCAAGGAATTAGAGAAATTTTTATGATCCATTGGCTCAGCTGCTACATAGCATTTTCATATAAATTCACCTTTTTTTACTTTGTAAATTAACATCCATTCACAGTTAAGCCAAAAACAAAACAGTGGTTTGTAAAGAAATTGGCTCCCCACGTTGTTAGGATACCAAATTAAGATAAAAAATAACAATTTTGAGCTAAATATAGGTTACTAAATTAAGTATGCGCATAATATTTCTACATAAACTACCATGCAGCCTATTCATAGGAGTGGGTTACCTGCTGCCCAAGTTGCTACCCTTGTTGTCCAAGTTGTCCTAAGATTCTTTCTTATCTTTTGGTTTTCTTTGTTAGACGATCTACTTGTAGGACCAACCCCCACGTCACCAGGTAGAGACACCTCCTCCTCAGCTCATGTACCATCTCGAAGGTCGATCCTTCGATCAGAGTCCCTCCACGTCAAAAAGCCGTCCGTCAGGCCGGACTCTTCCATGCCATCTGCTCCTGTCAAAGACCCCATCGACCTGACGCTACACTCAGGTTGACTGACAACCTTAGCTCAACCTGCGGACCAGTCCGGTTTGGTTTTCTAATTTTCGAGTCTGGGTGACCCGGTATGGTATCCCATATCATCTAGTCTCCCCACTCTGGTCGGGCTAGGATAGCTCGATCCAAGAGTATGTTTGATTATCCTCGGCTCTTCGTTGTTGCCCTCCATTTGTTGCGGCTCGATCTATGTACTTGACATATTAATATCCCACCGTTTTTCAACCGTCCCCTTCAAAGATTTGAATTTGAAATTTTGTACTCTTGCATACTCTTAGTCAACCACAATATTCAAGCTCCCCCAGAATCTATTCTGGCACCACTTTTTTCGACCACTTACACTTTTAGGTCAAACATTAACTCTAAAAGACCACCATCGACCTGACACCACATTCATGTCGAACCTTGAGTCTAGAAGACCACCATCGACCTGATGCCACATTCAGGTCGAACCTTGAGTCCTAGCTCGATCTGTCAGTCTACCCAGTTCTTTTGCCTAGTTCCAGCTTTGGATGACCCTGTATGGCATCCCCTATAATCTTCTAATAATGGTGAAATGGACTTCACTCGGATTTCTGCTCGGCATAACACAAAGAACTGCGACCTTCTCTACCTCGGACGGCTTCCTCACCTGCAAGAACTCAATACAGAGAGGGGTTTTCGGAGCATCCGAAGTTTAAGTTAGAACTTGAAAAAAATGAAGTGCATGATATAAGGGTATAGAGAATGTGGAGAGTGTTTATAGATTGTAGAGTCTAAATGAAACTATCTCACTCTTTACCTGCTGCCCAAGTTGCTACCGTTGTTGCCCAAGTTGTTCTAGGATTCCTTCTTATCATTTCGTTTCCTTGTTAGAGGGTCCACTTATAGGACCAACCCCCCACGCCACCAGGTAGAGACACCTCCCCCTCAGCTCATATACCACCTCGGAGGTCGATCCCTCGATTAGAGTCCATCCACGTCCAATAACCGTTGATCAAGACGAACTCTTCTGTTCAATCTGCTCCTGTTATAGGCCCCACGGACTTGAAGCCACACTTAGGTCAACTGACAGCCTCAGCTCGATCGGTCGGCCCGTTCGGTTTGATTGTCTAATTTTCGGGTCTGGGTGACCCACTACTAGGACTGGGCAAAAAATTCGAACTGAACCGCTGAATCGTAGATCCGAATCGAAATCGAACCGAATTTTCAGTTAACCGGGGTACTCGGTTCGGTTACAAATACCTCAAAGGAAGTATTTGCTCGGTTCGGTTCGGTTACGGTTTTTAGGATTTTTTACCCCGGTTAACTGAACCGAACTGAATCGCATATTATATTAAAATTTATAAAATATATATTATATTATATATTATATATTATATATTATATTTATATATATTAAACTAACTTGTTGGTATGGCTATTCGCGAATTAACCGAACCGAACCGAATCGAACCGAGCAAACCTAACACAGATTTGTGTTAGGTTTGCTCAGTTCGATTCGGTTCGGTTAATTTGCAAATAGTAGGATTTTTTTCGGTTAACCGAGATTTTCGGTTCGGTTTCGGTTAACAAGTTCGAATATTTGCTCGGTTCGGTTCGGTTAGCAAATACCTCAACAAACTCGAGTATCCGAACCGTGCCCAGCCCTACCCGCTACGGTATCCCATATTAGAGCTAAATTCAAAATCAATGATGGCACTTCTGTTCAGATATGGGACAACCCTTGGATCCCTGGAGTACCTAGATTCATGCCTGAGAAAATTCCTTCTACTTCTCATTTATCATAAAGTTAAGGATCTGCTGGATTCAACTAGGAGGAACTGGAATATAGAAACCATGAAGACCAACTTCACAGCTACAGACTTACAAGTTATACTACAAATCAATAGGATGGACCCAAGAACAGCGTAAAAAACTTTTCAGTAGCCTCGTATTATGCAAAGTTGATTGACACCAAATGGAGCAAACTTCACATCCGTGAAGCAGTAAAGATGATTTAAAAAAGTCAGGAAGAGATTCTGGGGGCTCAATATCAAAGGTAAATTCAAACATTTCATCTAGTCTTGTTACTACACTCCTTGTTAACAACATCATCAAAAGGGGTCTGAAATTGAGGTAATCTGCAAAAGCTGTGGAGGACCAGAAAATCTGAAATATGTGTCGTTTCTATGTCCTCAAGCCAAAGTATTATGGAAAGTTGCTCCAATTAGTTGGGATGGTCTTGGTGATAAAACCAAAAATTTCAAAGCCTGGTGGAATGCAGTTTGCTCTCTATCTTCTACTGCCACCTCAGTAGATAGAATCTAGCTCTCAATCTATCTTCTTTGGTGGCTTTGGAAGACCTTAAATCTCTGGATGTTCCAAGGGCTGAGAAGGGAAGGTAAAGATGTCGTAGATATTGTCGTGGCAGATTGGCAGGAGCTCAAAGATCTTTGTTAATTTTTTTTTTTTATTTTTTTTTATTTTTTTTTTGGCTAGTTAGTGTGACTTTGTTCTGTTGTTGTTGTTGTTGTTCTTTTGGTTGTGTTTGTAAGTTTTGGTTGGACTATTAGGCTCCATTGGGTGCAGTGGTAGTCTAACTTTTGCAGTGCTTATTCTTGTCAGGTGGAGTAAGCCCAGGATTGTTAAAGTTGTCTCTGGGTTCTAATTGAAAGAATCAAGGGCATACGGTTGCGTTCCCACGCACATGAAGTGCACCATACGGAGGTGAGCCTAGATTCACCATAGTAGGATTTCATCCCAAAACCAATTGGTGGTAGGAAGAGTAGTCCACTAGTTTTATAAGTTAGACAATTTTAAATGTGGACAACTTACAAGTGATATTCTAATACTAAGCTTAGTCTTAGCCGAAAACAACTTAAGCATCTTTTGTTTCTTTCCTTTGTTTGTTTAGGGCACTTGTGTCTTCCTCCAATCTCTACTACAGATGTGCAAACATATCTCCATATCTCATGCACAAGGCAGAATTTCAAGCATGTTACATGGAAACCAAACAGGTAAGAGTACATGCACTTGTTTTGTACATGAGCAGAGCAAATAATCTACAAAATATTTCTGTTTTTTTTTTTTTTT
>CACSLK010027752.1:18104722-18121607 GCA_902706635.1 Striga hermonthica | reverse complement strand
AAAAAAAAAAGACGTGTTAGAACAAATAGAGATAACCTTGAGGACCGATTACGCACAAGTGGCACAACAATGACTTAAGAAACTTAGACATAACCAGAAATATATCTTCTTATGTCATGGAACATTATTATTAAGCATGCACTATAAATCTTTTCATGGCCATTATCACATGCCTCTGATCCAAGGAAGAACAACTGCTCTAGGAAAATAAAGTAAAAGAAACAGTCAAGTAACCCAGACATACCTCTACGTGCGCAAGCAGGGAAAGACAATCAAATGAAAGGGGCCTGAATTTGTATTTTTGTACTTCTAAACACTTTAAATATGCAGAAATTTCAATGTTTTCTGATGTACTATATTTGGCAGCCTGATTTTCTTCAGATTCAGACTGTGTGGCCTTTGAGGACATTATAGATACATCTTCTTTGGTAGCTTCTTGGCTTGGTGTACCACCAGCTTTCTTCCACAAGTCAACCACTGTTGGCTGCCTGAACTTATCCTCAATATTTGAGTTGGCTGAAGGCAATGACGACTTTCCTCTGCTTCTTCTTTTACTTTGTGAGCTGCTTTTACTCTCTTTAAGAGTCTCACTCATGCTTTCTGGTTCCTTCGCATTGTCAAACTCAAAGGTCGGTGACAACTCAAAATGTGGATAGAGCTTGGGCAGAAGAATTGGATGTTTTTTGAGAAAATTGTCCAATATGCACTCAACATACCTGCATCATCAAACTAAAGTTAGAGATTACATTCCAATGAGATTGAATTTCACCATGACATTTGTTGACAGATAATAATCATTACAAAATGAAAATGAGACTTTTAAATCCTGCATACAAATTTTCGTAAAGAGGATATGAGACATACACGAGGTTTCTCAAGCGTTTCAATAGTTTAATAATTATGTCTTCCTTCGTTGCTTGGCTTATGGAGTTGCACTCCTCAACAACTTGCCTTGAAAAGACATTTAGCTGCAAAACAAACAATTAGTACGATAATTCATTCAAATGCAAGAATAATTTCATATACCTAATATAGGTGGTCGTCGGTGGTTTACCAGTTCTCTCATCCAGTTAGCCGCATAATATAGCGAGAGTATAGCAATCTGCTTTTGCTTTGCAGTTAAAGACAACCAAGAGAGTTCAGAAAACAGCTGCCACAACAAGCCCATAAAAGTTCAGCATAGAAGTTGTGGCCACTTCGGAGAACATGTTTTGCAGAGTAATTCACAATTCCAGGTTAAAAGGGAGTCTGAACTCCAGGTTAAAAACTGAGAACATGTTTTCAAAGAGTCTTTATTGGAAGCAATATGGTGCATGCCTTTGGAACACATCATGCAGAAAACAACATAAACAAATAAGTACAGTAAACAAAAAAAAAAATAATAGAAGGGAAAACAGAAAAAGAAAAAGAAAATATTAGATGCACTACGCACATTAACAATAAATAATCAGCTACTTTTCATCAAAAGAGTCTTTTAGCATCATATGCCCAACCTTGGAGGAAGGAAGGTGAAATGGGCAACCGAGAAGAGCATCAATGCCTCCAAGTGATCCTTGGTTCGCCAATCTCTCAACCTGAAAAATATTGGAAAGATCGTGTTATTATTTCACCCTTGAATGTAAAATCATTGTGCACTGAACAGGGACTCACCACAGAAAGTAACACAAATTTTGTAGGAAGAACTTGCAATGGCGAAGTGGGTCTGCGAAAAGAAAATTACAAAGCTCAATCATCTATACAAGATAGACGAAAAATAAAGCAAGAAATACACTATCCACTAAGTTTATGCGATGATGAAGACCTAGAATCGAACTTCAAATAAATGATGTATTCTGGGTGAAGTGGAAAATTTCTAGATGACTTAATATTTGATTTTCAAATGCTTATCATGATGGTAAGAGCATGTTCTTTCTGATTCAAAGTAGTCGTCTGTGCAAAGATGAAATGGAAAGAAAATAGGTGAAACACTAAATGACGAAAGAAAGTAGGATGCCAGACAAAGGAAAGTGACTTGAGGTTTCCTTCAGTTCTAAAAGACGAAACAATATTCTTTGCACTTAAATTGACAACTGAAACGTTCTCCATAGCTTAAGTTTATTTATAGGATGACAACATTCCACAACATTCCAAACAACTTTAGGATAACAATTTGAATTGATGCGTACTATAAAACCACTAAATTGTTATTGGATTAGAGAGGAGTTTTACATGTAATGTTCTCCAGAAAGGCATAAACCCTTTTAAAGAAGTAGCCATCTCTTTTTCAAAGCCCAGCAACTGGAACTATTTCATAAATGAGTGTCAGAAGAACTTGAGCCCAAGAACTGCTCAATCGTATGACCTTGATACTTCACTTAGTTGGCATTTCTAAAACTAAGTTCTTACAGATGTGATATTTTTAAACTTTAATTTTTTAGTACCTTGAATAGATAGCAAAACTTACCTACACAATGGGAAAACAAGTGGTAAAATGTTTAAGCATATAGGAGATATATCACCATCAAGGTTCATCCACAATTCACCTGCACCGATAGAAAAAACCAAGCTATTAGCATCTCCTACTTATATTATAGAAGTATCAAATTGATTGCTATGACCTTCCAAACTATAAGACAAGTCTGAAACAGCCAAATTTCCTCTATCCAGATCTGATAAATATGTTGACTCGAACTCTATAACTTGTTTGCCAACCCTACAAAAGAAACAATAACCGTCAGTGCAGACGACGATTATTAAAGCTACTAATGTCAGCATTCTCTATAACTTGTTTGCCAAACCAACAAAAGAATCAATAACCGTCAATGCAGACGACAAGATCAGAAACAACGCAACACTGATAATATTGTTAAAACTACTAATGCAAGCATTTTATTATACAAGAAACTAAAGGAAAATCTTCAACAAATTTTCAATTTCTATAAATTGTTCAAATTAACATTTTACCTAATGCACTATCTGTAAACAGGTGAAGTGAAGTTAAACTTAATGCTTATCTCATCTTGTTTAAATTTGCTGCTTCCTGCATTCTAGTAAACTTACAGATTATCTGGATTGTTATCAAGAATAATATTTAATCAATGGGAAGTCAAACGAACAATTTGTTACTCATCGGTACAGAACATTAGTAGCACTTAATGAAAACAAATCCGTTCGGTAACTATTGAGGAAAAATTACTCTTAGATTCTTAATATCTTCATGTTTTAGGTTAAGGTGTCTATATAGATTGATGTGAAGAATGATATCAATCTGTTAAAACCCTCAAGTCAGTTTTTTATAATTATTCTAACCCGCAGAATATAAATGTGCTTAGATAGGTGCTATGATGTTGTCCTTCGCTTAATACATGGTGAAAGGTGCAGCACCAAATCTGTGTTCCACATCATTTGGAAATATTATGGGTCAGCATCTTCAATCTTCAAATTAACTATATAAACCACCTATGCAACATCTGCTGCCACTTACAGACAGAGGCAGGTCAATTCAGGTTCAAGCTACAGACAGGCTTAGGTGGATTGTTTGTCTAAAGATTAGTTCTTACCAATTATCACATAATAAGTCTCCGCTTTCACTATTGAATGAAATTTGCTGGAATATAAAATTCAAGTAGTTAAAATCACCAATTTAAACTAAATCAATGAACCCTTCAAAAGGGTTCCTCGAGATACATTTTGGCATGAATCAACAGAAGCCAATGCAAAAATCTACAACATGTGATAATATGTATTCAGTGTCAATTCCAAAGAATAAGATGATGTTCTTACTATTCATAAATCATAAGTTAACAAGTACGAGGGTTTAGACAACATTTTCAGGATACTGAGAATGGATTATGTAGCTATTTGCTAAGGAACATAATAATTAATCAATAGAGCGATAAATCAACCTTAACGTTCACTCGTTCCCAAGCATCTTCCCTTTTACTTCAGAAACACACAAATGGAAGAATAATGTTATATTGATAAGCAGAAGTGCTCCAAGCGTTCTAAGACAACTCAGAATAAAAAGCTTGTTGCTGTTCCCCTAATTATCTTTTCCTTTTTTTTTTTTTTCAAAAATAAAGGCAAATTGTTGAACCCCACAATTGTATATGGCAGTCAACAAACAAAAAGAAAGCATGACAAAATTTACCAGCACTGAGTGGAGGAAGGAAGTACCTGATATTTAGATAATAAAAAATTGAAATGCACAACCAGTCTATATATTATTATAGCAAAAGAAATGAAACAAACACATTCTCTATATACCACTCACCATTCCATAATAGTTGGATGAAGAGTTTTGCTTTGCAGAGTTAAAATCAGTTCTTCATAAAAGAAAGCCGATGGTAACGGCAGCTGTTTACAAGAATCCAAAGATAACTTCAAGAGTTCCACAGCTTCCTCGTGATTTGACCTCTATAAAAAATAAATAAATAAATAAATGAGTAAACCATATTTCAAAATCTTTCAGCAGTTTACGCACAGTGATATTTCATGAATCAAAAAGTACCATGACAACATAAAGTACAAGTGAAGGGATATTAATCGATCAATCTGGTATACACAGGAGGGAATTATCTACTAAGAACAAAAGATGAAGGATATCTAAATGATAAGGAGATATTTTCCTTTCATTCTTGTTAACTCTCCAACACATCCATCCAGACAACAATGAGGACAAAAACTCAATGAAACCACCCAATTCCATCAAATGCTTTGTAAGAAAGGTTTACAAGTGAGGCTCAGCACATTACTAGTGAAAGATGTGGGAGGGAGGTGTTATTTATATCTCCAATGGAGGCAACTAGCTTCACTGTTCCGATGAGGCCCATCTTCTTATATGTCAGGTCAGAGTTATTTATCTGCAAAGTTAAAGCGTTCAATATATCAAACTCATAACAAATGAAAGAGTGCTAAGAATATATACGAAAGGGAAAAAAAAAAAAAAAAACATTCATGAATAATGATCAAAAGAGGAACCAAGAGTTGCCTGTTTTCTCAAAATCATTAGAAGCTCATTCGCGATAGAACATCCATAAGGTTGTGTGCAAGATTGAGCAGATACTGCAAGGCATATGAAAAGTTCATACACCTGCAACACGAAAAGTACCTTTTAATGATTGATCGATAAACGTTCAAGCCAATTGTCAGCAAAAGAATAATATAATGATGACAAAGACCTTGTGGAGACTCGCAACACTAAAGCCGTCCAAGTAATCCAAGATACCTGTAAAGTGGAATAAAAAAAGAACAAGAAATTACAAAAGTAGTTTACAAAATCAATATAGAATAGCTAGAGAAAAACAGATTGCAAAGGATGATTTATGGGTATGACTACCAGTTATGTAAGATGAAAGTGAAATCAACTCCTGGGACTTCTTAGAGGCCAGCTTAACCATAGCGTCTAAAGCAGCACTCACTTCATAGCATATACCAGAGCCCACATGAGTAAGTAATGCCCCTAGAACCTTCAGAAAACTACAACTCATTAGGTCTCTCACCATGAAGGAAATCTCAACTAATGATTTCTGGAGGATCTTTGCATAGATATTGATGTTATCAAGAAAACAGCTCACTTCTTGTCTTGTGTAAGCATCATCAAATTCTTCAAATAGACAAATATAAATGTGGATACCAAATTCCTGAGCCCTTTGTTCTTTGCAACCCAACAAGTACGCAGATAGTGATAGAAACGTGCGTAGAAAGTCCTAGTTTAAAACAGCAAACATAGAGAAAAATGTGAGAAGAGCATTTGAAGAGTAACAATTCTTCAATATAAACTGAGTTTGACATGCTCTAGTACCTTCGGCAAATCCTTGATACCATGAATGCATTGATCAAACATATGATCTTCAAAACAACCTTCAACAATTTTCTTCTTGAATAACTTTTCAACACTCCTTTGCAAAGATTCACTGTTCATGAATATGAGTGTAAGCAACCATATGTCTATCACTTTATGATCACAAGCTTCCCCCAAGCTTTTCAATTCTTTAAGCAACTCCATACAAAGAATCTACAAATAGAGGTAAGCGTTAGAAGAAGAGTAAAACCAAAAAAAAAAAAAAAGAAGCAATTAAATACATTTATATATATTATATATCAGTAATATATATGTATATAAATAGTTGAATGTGTGCATGTGAGTTAGTGTTATCGAATGGCGGCCATGGCGGCGCCATGGCGGTCATGGTGGTTATGGCGTGGCGGATTTTTGACAATTCACCATGCGAAATTTGTGAATGATGGTGGTCATGGCGGTGCCATAGGCCGCCACGACGACCGCTATGGCGGAATTTTGGTAAACCGCCATGTACAGCCATCCGCCATTAATAAAATTGTGAGTATACATGTGTTTACACATTTAAATGTGGTGTCGAAGTGCATGTAAAAAAACACTAACAACTCCGCAAGTGTAATAAAAACCAACATTTTTGAAGCGCAAGCTAGATCTAAGAGAATCAAGGATTGAAGCTTCCGTATTGTCCACAACCGATTTTCCTTTAAGTTTGCTACGCTGCGAGGTTCGTGCATGAGAAGCTCCCAAAAACTTCAGCTGTTCACGTATATGCGAGAATATTCGCCTAGCATTTGACGTCTTTGCGGAAAGAAGCAAAAATCTAAGAAGATAGGGCATGTGCTCGATATCAATGGTCCGTATGCAGGATAGAGCTATCATAACCACCTTCACGATTTTGAACACAAAATGTAACTTGTAAGAAACCAAGAGAGCAAGGATGTTAATGGAAATCAGTAGTAACCACAACTACAGGATAAGTATCAATCATTAAGACCTGCTCTTGCAACAAATCGTCCAACTTGAGATTGGAAAACGAGTCAAGCACCGGAACAATAATAGATGAGTCCTCTTGGAGCATCTGCTGAAGTGAACTAACAACAGTCTCATTATTCTGGTCACCTATGATCTCAGGTAGCGCCTCTATTATCTCTTTCTTCAGATGATGGGGGCAAATTGATAAGACCTGTAGAAGTTTCTCGACAAAGCCATCGGAACATACGAGAAAGTCAAGCCACCGGAATTGGTTCAGTATAAGCCTTGCTACATCATCATAGAGACAGGAGGAGTGTGTGAGTCCAGAACCACTCGCATTAGAGTCCCCATCAAAATACTCGGGAAGTTTCTCGAGCAACATGTCCAAAAGGTCTTGCTGGATGCACTTAACCAGTAACAATACTCTGACTAGGCTTTCACTTGTTACTGATCCAAATCCATCCCGTTGAGAAGGCAACAAGACCCTACACATACCGAAACACTAAATTGAACAGCAGGCCATAGAAACATGATCGCAGACTGTCATTTTTGGAAATTCTGTACTGAAATTTCGGCGCAGGCTGCTAGTTTCGTTTTACACAAAAAGCAAAATCGAATACAAAAACAACGAAAAAAAAAAAAAAAAAAAACTGGGGTAGCAGTAACTGACCGGCGAAAATTGGCAACGGACGAAATATGCTCCGAGAAGCCCTTGAGGAACTGAGACCGCAGCGGGGTATCATCGGAGAACAGTGAATCGAGGCGCTGGCGGAAGCCGTAGAGATCGGAGGGGAGGCACGGAGGTCCGGCTGGGTTTACCAGCGTGCAGCCGGCGTCCGCCAACACGGCCACCATTTTGTCAATTGGGCCTTGGCTCTGCGGAGTCGCCGTCGTTCTGCGTTCGGCTGGAGCCGGCACATTCGCGGTGGAGGCTGTTGGTTTAAGGCGCTTGGCCGGTAGGGGCTTGGTGAAAGGGGGAACAAAGGGGCTGTTGGGCTTGGGCTTGGACGGTCGTTTGCGTGGAAGCATACCGTGCGTGTGTGTGTGGACTGTGTGAAAATTGTTTGGGGGAGGTGAAGAAGCAGCAGCAGGTGGATACATAGTTGAATTGCGAAGAGGGTAAAAGGCGCCAATTTTTGGGAATGTGAGGTATGCCATGGAAGCAAGGGTAATTTACATCTTTAACCCTCACGAAAATGCTACAAGTCTATATATATAGAAAGATTTATTTATCATTTTTTAAAAATGACAGATCAATTTTTTAGTCAAATTCATACATCATTAATTATTTTCCTTTAATGGCAATCCTTTTTTTTTTGTTACTTAATAATTAACAGAAAATTAACGGGAAAAGCGCCCGTTTTTTTAGGAAAAAAATTGATTTTTTTTTAATTATTTAGTATTTCACGGAAAAAGCGGCATAATATAATATTATAACAAAGATCACGATAACGTAAAATTTTGTATGTGTAAGTAAATAACAATTTCCAATCGTTTTATAAAAATCTTTTTTTTTTTTTTTTTGTTACTAACGGATCATGCCCGCTGGCTAATAACAAATTACAATGCTATTGAGATAATATTTGTTGAACTAACAAATAAACATTTGGTGGTAGAATTTCTGGATTGCCATAATGGAGAGCTGATCATGCCCGGTATTGATCTCCCGTGATAGCATGGTGGAATTTTCTTGATTTGGAGTGTTGTTCATATTATGTAGTATGTACTATGGATGTGATAAAATAATAAAATTCCAATAAACATAAATTTTTAGATAGGATTTAAAGAAACAAATATCCAATATCTCTTATATGAAGGAATTTATTATTCAAAATACACATTATCCAGACTTAATTGTCAAATAAAAAAGGCATTAATTGTCAATGACGAGTTAACCGCCCGCAGATTAAGGTAAAGAAATAATTAGTTCGGATTTTGCACTATTTAAAATTCATCATTTATCAACTAAAACTGCACAAAAATGAACTTTATTAGACAAAGGTTGTCGAAATAAGAACACACAAAATAAAAATGACAAGAACACACAAAATAAAAATGAGTCAAAATAAAAATGACAAGTGCAATTTGCTTGAATATTATTGTAAAAGATTTTGCCACATTGAATATTTTTTTTCAATCATATCAATAATTGCACGAATATTACTGCTAAAAATACATATTTAATATTTTTTCACTCATATCAAAAAGGATCTTTATATTTGCACTTTTTTAAAATCTGTTATATTTTAGTTATTCATTCAAATTTCAATGATTAACTATTTTTCTTTATATTTCAATGACAAGTGCAGATTGCATTTACATATGACATTGTTATCTATTCTGTTAACAGTCTATTTAGGAGATTTATTAGATACATGCAAATTTAGTTACAGACAAATCATCTTGATTTTATCATGATTTTTTTATGGTAACAATTGTGTGAAGTATTTTATCTTCATAGTAACTTATTTAAAAATGAATGATTTAGAGTGGCATTCAAATCATTTTGAACGTAACAATATTTCTTTAAAAATTATTTTTTCAATGTCTTCTTATAAATTGGAATGGAATTAATAAAAAAAAAAAGAGAAAAACGATAGATTAAAAGAGACATACACAAATTCGTATATACAAATTTGTATAATTTCTCACAACATAATTTTACAACAAATGATTTTATGATTTAGAAATGATTTTATATTTTAGTAAGAATAGTTTTTACATAATTCTTTCCAATATTTTCGTGTAGCATTTGTGAGATATAGTATAATTCATTCTTTTCCTTTTTTTGGTACATAGAAGGAGGCCATGGGCCTGATAACTACGAAATTAAAACGTGACGTGGGTAAGGTACCCCACTGATGTCATGATCAAGCCAGTTCATCCAGTCCACTGAGGCTCATAGTATAATTCATTCTAACCAAATACTTGAAGTTCTGTATTTTATATTAATTAAATGCATTAGCATTGGTGAAACAAAATCTTTTATTTTATATTTTATTGTTATTTTATATTTTAATAACAATAGGTTTTAACAATTACTTTTTCAATATCTTCCATCAAATTAAATGAAATCGATGCAAATATAAGAATCAATTAATGAAATCGGTAAAAAATAAGAATGATAGAATAAAAGAAATATTATGAAAATCATTTCACATGCTATATGCATATAGACAATGTTCATAGAAGAGATATAGATAATATTCTTATATCTACTATATCAATATCCAACCATATCTATATCTATATCTATATAATGGACCAAACAATTTTACCAAAAATAGATGAACTTTTCCCGCTCAAACTTTTTCGGCTAAAATTGGGAATATTTTTTGTAGGTAAAGATTGTTAATGATTTATTGATCCCGTGGATTTTTATTGATTTAATGATTTATTGATCCAGTGGATCCGCCAAAATATCTACTATATATTATTTGTATAGCAATATACACGCATATGATAATTTAGGTAAAGATTGTTACCGGTATCCTTACCTTTATTAGCAAAGATTTTATAGGCCACTTGACAAAATAATTATATACGGAAACATATTTATATATATATAGATATTCAACATATTTGATAGTTATTTCTAAATTATTGGAACTTTCATTTGCATATGATAATTATCTTTATTAGCATCGTTTGTTGATAATTCTATATAGAGAAACATATATAATATATATATATAGGTAATGGATCATATGAGAATAAGAGTTGGTGAAAGAAATAAGAACGATTAGATATCGTTGGATATGTCCAAATAACGGTTGAGATTAAATATCTCACGCACATAAATCAGATTTCACGCGGTGGCATAAGTGTAATTATAGCTCAACTTTATGGTGATGTTTATGTACCAGAGGGCACCACTATAATTTCACGTAACAGAATGGGGTAAACCCTTGTTTTAGAACACATTGATTGCAGAAATTAAATCAGGGGCGCATGTACTTCCTTCTTCATTCTCTCTTCAGACAATGGCGGTGTGGTGATAATGGCGTCGGTTTCACGATTAACGTGAGGGTTTCGAGCCGATTTTCACTCTGATTTCTACCATCAATAAACGTTTAGGTGAGATCTTTCCAGATCTAGCGAGTTTGAGACGTT
Source organism: Striga hermonthica (assembly GCA_902706635.1). NCBI lineage: Eukaryota > Viridiplantae > Streptophyta > Magnoliopsida > Lamiales > Orobanchaceae > Striga > Striga hermonthica. The sequence goes on along the minus strand of CACSLK010027752.1, from coordinate 18,110,743 downwards.
TTTCTATTATCATATTCACGACGATTTTTGGACCTTTCAGGACGAAGCTGATGTTTTTCTCATAGATTCGTAAGAGCTCTCTAGTGTCTTTTTTTATTTGTCTGTGCATGTTCATTTGCCCATTTTATGTTTAGATAGATACCTCTGTTGTGATTATGTTTGGATATATTTTGACCCTGGAGCGCACATTTCCAATCTAATTGGTATTGACTAGTTATTCTTAGTTCTTGTTGTCAATTACTGATTCTTTAGCGATGTAAAGACCCAGACAGTAGACCGGCAATTTGGTCTGTTAATGTTTAATCTGTGATGGGTGTAGATGTTGTGGGTATTTATTGGTGTGGTTAATGTATTGGAATTACCTCTAGTCTTGAATATTTACTAGATATAAAGATTTGTTAAGACTTTAACGATTTTATTATGAGATTTCAAAGAAAAACAAATCACTCCAAATTCTGTGGATGTTGAAGTGCAATTTACAAAAATAGTTCTACATATAAACTATTAGACAATTTGAGAGAACCATCTCAGTTATTCCGCTCACAGATGTGATTCTCTTCCCCAAACCATGGTAAAATATATCAATCTCCATTCTTAATCATGGATTTTTATTATAGCCAGTTTTCGCTTGTGGATTTTACTGTTTTCTTTTTTTTTTTTTTTTTTCAAATCGGATTTATGATTTCCGAATTGTGTTTATGAGTTTTGCTTACTTTTAATTTGTAGCTCTATTTTGGCGACATATTTTGCTAGTTGCTCTACTAGATATTGTTTTTCATAAATGATTCTTTACTTCTATTGACGATAATATTTTGTACTGCGTTGCTGGGTTATAATCAAGAAATGGAATGATAATGAATATGAGGTGGAAGTCCTTTAACATTTGTGTGGAAATCTATATGTCAGGTTGTTTCGGACAGGAAGAGAGCAATTTTCTATATAAGTGTACGAGCTTGAAGAACTAGAGAACTCGCATTCCAGGATGATAGGTTGTATTGAGCATTAATGTACAATATGCATATATTGCTTAGTTTTGTTTGTTGTATGTTGAATCGTACAATATTCACTATTTATTCATTTTTTATTTTTTATTTTATCAGTGCCGGAGAGAACCCCCGATGCACCGGAACGTGTCAGCGACCGCCCTAATAACGACGATCTTGTTGATGATGTGCCCATAGCAGATATTACAACAAACCGACCTTTATATATTGTCACGCATGAGTGATGGGTTGTTCGTTGTTTTGGACACATTAGTCTTATTTGTTGGCATATTTTGCTTCCTGATGTGTGGTACGTTCGTCACTAGATGTTTGCTTCTAGCGCTATGGTTTTTGGATGACGATTCTAGTAATTTGTCATGATTTGTTTTTGTCGTTTTTTGGCATGGTAACACGAAAATATATATTTTATTTGTTGTTTTTGTGGTGGATGAATGACGCGATGCGGTTATAAAATATTATGTAGAACATGTGTCCGGTTCAAGGTTTGTGGATTAGTACACGGAGCTACTGGCATTATTTCTGGGTGCGTAGATAAAGTGCGACGTTACATTTTATAAAGTACAACAGTGTGACATATAGTGTCCAGTGTGACGATATATAAAGTGCATTAGTGTAGCATATATATATTGTTCGTGTTGCCAGACGTGTGAATGTTTTTATGTCGATTTGTTGCAATAACAGCCAATTATAGTGTATTTTTTCATCAGAAATACGTGTATGTATTAGATCGTTATAGGGAACGATTTCGTACTTGTGTAAATACACGGGTCCATACACTACCGTTCTTTAATATACCGTTCATACACTAACCATATGGTATCAACCCCAGACTGAATCGTCAATCAGCGCATTTCACGTGTCGGCTACATCTTTCATATCGTATCACGTCCTTTTTCCGGAATAATAATATCAAATCTGACGAAAAAGTGCAACACGATGCTACTAAAAGTTCAGCTTAATATTCATAAAATTGCGACGTATTATAAAAAAAAAATGCAATATACATATTGTATTCGCGGTCGATGTGCACACCGACATACTGTATAAATGACCTATGAAAAACATATTAATTATCAGTCAATGCCATTGAAAAAAAAAAGGACAAGAGAGTAACATTAAAACGACTTGTCGTAAAAGTCACGGCAATGATCGAGTGCTACATATAGCAATATTCGTTAAACGAACAACAACACGTCTCTACATTGTCCAGAAAAAACAAAAAAATAAAAATCCAAATAAAAAATAACATTAAAAAAATGTAAAATTGTAGCATTTTGATCTGAGATGAAATCCCATCAACCGCTTGTCACCTCGTCTGTCGCCTGTGTCTGCATTTCTTTATTTATTTATTTTTTTATATGTTAATATTCATTAATCAAATTTAATATGTATTGCAATATTGTATGAGTAAGCACATACCGTTAGTGAATACGTACGACTAATGAGTAGCGATATAGGATGTTGACAAATGTATAGAGAGGCATGTCGTAGAATAATTATATTGTAAGACTAAATGCATAATGTATAAAAGCTGACACATTGAGTCAAATGCAAGTATGTTTATATGTTAGAGTTTAAATCGAGAACTTGTGCATTTACCTCGGTGGCATTTAACCTGTACGCTTGTTGCGCCTTGGGACATGTACGTTTGTTATGGCATGCTATTTCACCACACGACTTACACGTCCTTCGTTTCTTTTGCGACCCTTCGATTGCCTTCTCCTTCCCATTTCTTAGCCTCTTCCCGTTGCCTTTGTTCTTGGATTTGGTTGGAGGGTGAATGTTCACCTCTTGAGGAGCGGCCATGCCGACAAATGATTTAAATTGGTGTTCTTTTCCAATGTTTGTTGCATCCCCTGTTTGAGCAGACATGTTAGTTTATAAAGTGCAACAACGTGGTTTATATTGTGCAACACGATGATATATAAAGTGCAATACTGTAGCATATACTGAGGGTTGTTTTTTACTAGTTATTGTTGCATCCCCCGTTCGAGCAGACAGTAGCTAATCTTGTATGCTTTGACGATTTTGGAAAAATCAATAAGGCGCTCGACACAAGGCTCAGCTAATCCAATGCATATATGTATATCCGACCATATTTTGTTCAATAGGTGTTTTATATCATTGGCTTGGGCACATTGTGAATCAACATTATCAAGAACGTGAAACATGGGATTACTAATCGCCTGCTTCGTCCATCTCAACATGATATGTGCCGACGGGATGAGATTGAAGCCCAGGTCCTTGAGCACAACAAACACGTGTCTACACAACCACCCGTATAGCTCAAAAGTGCTTGCACGAACATGTAGATGTAGTTAGAACCACATCATGTGGAACAGTGAAGAATTTACCATTTGTGTCTTTGATTATGAATTCCATATGCCCTTCGCTTTCAGAGACGTTCAATACACGACAGGTGAAACATGCTGCACATATCTCATCTTATACGTGGTAGAATGATGATGTCGTGTAAACAGCCCTCGCGTGCCTCTCAACCGGCAAATGTGTCTTCAACTCAGCCATTTGCGACTCACTGTCGTTTTGTAGCTTAACCGACACCTTTCGTTGCGCGTCCATCGCACTCTCGAAATGTAGTAAGAACTAGACTAAACTAGAATGTCTATTCGTGAAATGACCGAATGGTTCTCACTCTCAGACCTGGATGTTGTCCTCATCAAACCGCTCATTTTAACATCTCTGAAAAATGCAGGAATCCAAAATTTCCTTTTTGCAAATAGATCAATAAACCAATTATTTGTTTCCAGCATATAGTCTCTCATGATTGCCACCCATTTAGCTTCAAATTCATCAAGCTCTATAGTTCGATTCTACACAATTTCGTTAAGCCTTCGCTTGAATTCAACATCGTGATTTATTGAATGACCAACCTTGTCGCATAATTTAATTATATGCCACATGCAAAATCGGTGTTTGCAATTTTCGAATACCTTAGGAAACGCAATGTCGATCGAGAGAACTTGGTCAGTGATGATATATTCGGGTTCGTGCACCATTGCATCTTTGAAATTCTTGAACACCCATACATAAGAGTCCACGTCTTCTTTTGATATTAACACTGCGGCGAACGTGACACACTTGTTGTGGTTATCTATTCCCGTGAAAGGCACAAAAATCATGTTGTACCTACACGTTGATCAATTCGAGTCAGTACATAGGTGATAACATTTATATTGTGCAACCAGAGAACGTATAAGGTGCAATTACTAACTGTATAAGGTGCAATTAATACTTGTATAGAGTGCAAGTACTAATTGTATAAGGTGCAATTACTGCAATTGTATATGGTGAAATTACTTATTGTATAAGGTGCAATTGTTGTTGACCAGTGCAAAAATATTATTGACCTGACAAACTATATTGAAAAATATATGTGAAATTTATGCCAACTTGTTGGTGCTGTACATCGCATCAAATGATACAACATCACCAAACGAACCGTAGTTCCTCCTCGAAATCGGATCAGCCCAAAAAAGTCGTTTCAAACATTCGCTTTCGTCAAGCTCGTACTGGAAGTATAAGGCCGAGCTTGCATCTCGACGCTTATGGAATTTCTCGATAATCAAATGTGCATCAGCTCCTAAGATGTACGCACGAAGTTCCCACGTAAAGTTCTTGAAATCCACGCTGGTGGCTCCGATGTTCGAATACACTCCAACCATCTCCTTGTACAATTGGTACGACTTGACAGGCCCTATATTTGCTTTAATGCAATTCATTACGAACGACCGATGTCCTGCATTCATCGACCTATTGATCTTCATTTGTGACTTGCAATCGTCAGATGTCATCGAGTGGTTGTGTTTTTCCTCAAAGGTTTTAACGATGTATCCATTCAATCCATCATATCGAACCCCAATCTTGGCAGTACATCCTACCCGGTTGGACACCCTACGTCTTGTCACATGTTCTTTAGCATGTGTCGTTGGACTAATGACTGCATGATGCTTGTAACCCTCTCACGAGCACACGAGGTATTTCCAAATAACCGTCTTGTCACGTGCTTTCACCAATGTGTTATGTCTCACGACAAACCCAACAGTAAGAGCATAAACTTTGTAAAAGTTCACCGCTTCACATAATTCCCGGAATCTTTGTCCTTGATATGGTTTAATAGATTTGTCACAATGTGGTATCCAATGTTTTGTTCCACCTGGTGTGATTAAAAGTTACTGTTGTGTAACCGGCTGTTGCACTCTTTAAGTGCCATTGCAAGGGAAAAAAAATGAAAAGAAAGCATATTCGTAGTAATAACTAAGCCACATATTGCACTGATGTAAACAGACAATTGCACGCAATAGAATCGGCTGTTGCACTTTAACATAGTAGATATAAAATTGTCCTCAGTACCTGGTTGAGAGTCATCTAATTCCATTATTTATGCTGCTCAACAAATAAAACGTATGAATCCCTAAAAATCACATGAAAAAATAAAGTATATCATATCAACTATCCACTTATTACCTATGAATATTACATATTTTGACATGTCGATAATTAAACCAAGAACACTCGATTTCGTCCAATAATTGACCAAAATCAGAAGTTTAATCGGAAGATATACCTGAGGTCGTCGTTCAATCGGAAGTTTCGAACTCGTGAACGGGTAATTGGTGTAGAAATCTCATGGGATATGGTAAAATCGGGCTCGAAATAGTGAAAAACAATCGCAAATTTCAAGCGAGCGGAATTTTTCCCATTGATTCCGTGTTAATTGCTCACGAGAGATACACAGCTGCGAGATTTGAGGTACGAGCTTGGGGGCGTATGAACTTAGCTGAGGGTTTCCAGCTTCAGGTCTTCAATGAATTATCGTCATGTGCGGGTATTAGCTCAGAGACAATTAGTTGATAGGTATATTTACGCTATTACCCTCCAACTGATGGGGTAAGTGTATTTCAGCGAAATTTTTATGTCCGTCAGATTGAATTGATCCAATGTTCATAATTTATTCTCATTTCCTTCATTAAGAGTCATTCTCACCGGAACTCAGCCC
>CACSLK010027752.1:18073957-18087108 GCA_902706635.1 Striga hermonthica | reverse complement strand
TATATATATATATATATATATATATAGAATTTGACTCAAATGAAAAAATAAGTTAGTGAAAGAATAAGAATGCTTGTATACCATCAGATCTGTTTAATTAATGGCTGCGATCGAAATAGTCAGTTTTGACCGCACCTGAAAAAAAAAACGGTGGCATTCACGTAATTACAGTGAACTTTATGGTGATTTTTGTGTGCTTGAGGGCAATAGTGTACTTTACCATCACACCAAAGGGTATAAGGTATTCAGAGCCATTGATGACACATTCATTGTAGATCTGCCATTTGGAATCCGAGAGGACGCTCTCCGGACATGCTTTACTTTCAATTTAGTGCCGAAAATTCCAACTGATTTTTAGTCCAATTTTCAGGCTCGGTTAACGGTCATCACCATTCGTGAAGTTTGTAGAGTTGCTTCAAAGAATAATCGATCGATCCCTTTTTTTTTTGGTTTTTTACTGTCGGGGTAGGTTCATAAGATGGGAAATTCTCTACAATCGAAGAAATTTGGTAAGTGCATCTTCTCTTTTACGTTCATTAATCATTCTTGTATGTATATATTCTCCGTTATGAACAAAAAAAATCGAAATTAGGGTTTATCAGGTGCCGGTGTTCGTGAAATATATATATATATATATATATATACATATTGTTGTTTGATTTATATTTTATATTTAATCGTTGATTATCCCTCTTTTTGTAGTTCTGTTTTTTATATATCCCGTGTTATTCCCTGCTAGTTATTGTATTGTCCCTTCCTTTTTTTTAAAAAAAAATTTGTGCATGTTGAAATTTGGGGTGTGCTTAGTGCAATCGGAAGTGTTAATGTGCTATTGTTGTGTAGTTTGTTAAAAAATTGATGTGGTATTGTGGTCGGTGCTATTTTGTGGCTCTGTTGTTTTAATGTGATAATGTTTTGGGTTTGGTGAAAATATTATATGATTTGGAGTTTGCACCATGTGATTTATGTGTTGATGGGTTTTTAAATATGGTCTGTTTTGAAATTAAAGTGCATGTAGTATAGACACAAGTGCACCTCTTGTACATACGTAATACAATATACAACATAACATAATTTATGTCTTATGTCTGATTAATATGGTTGTTTGTACAGGTACTCCACAGAAAGGTACCACACCTAAGACGAATGCTACCGTACCCAAAAATCATGGTGAAGAAGGTACAAACATGTTCTCGTTATTGCTTTTAAACACTGCCATTTAATTGTTTTCATGTCGTTTGTTTGTTTTTAATTGTATTCGTTTTATATTTTTAGTTGCAGACAAAAGTGTGGTCGATGTATGCGTGTCAGACTGATCGTCTGGTGTTTGTAAGTTTTTTGTAATTGTTTGTTATTCGTGTAGTTCAAGTTTCATTTGTAATTATTTGTATTCGTGTTCTTAATTTTATTTTTTTATTTTATATAATGTCTAACGGCTGTTGACATCCAATAGTGACTCGAAGTCGTACAAGCTTGGCCATAATACAACTAGGTGACCCATCAGTGAACCATGATAACACTCCAGTAGGTAAATATTTTCGAAAACAACATTGTAACAATTTTTGTAATTTATGTTTCTTAACCCTTTTTTTTGTTTTACAGATGACGCGCCCAAACGATCCCTGGATGCACCAGAACCTGTTGGTGCCATTCCGAAGCGTAAAAAAGTTGTGCGAACAGTGAGGTAGACCGGTATTACCAAAACGGTTGATGGTGGTTCTCGACCCTGTATGACGGAAGCTTCAAAAAAAGGGCATGGTATATGTAACTAGTTACATGTGTAAATATTTTTCATACGTATATGTCTGTAGTTGATCGTTTCTAATACTTGATGTTGTTCAGGTAAGGGCATAATGAATTTGGACTATAAGAAATTTATAGTTGATCATGATATTGTTCATGGTGCTGATATCGATATTGGTACTGATGAGGACGGTATGTTCCCGAGCTTGAATACATGGTCTTCTGCAGCGATGTTTGTGAAGGCAGTTTCTGGGCTGACGGACGCAAAAAAACGCGCGGTTCGTGAGATGGGCCTGGGCAGTTTGTTGGATTTGCACGAAACTATAGCACCGTCCAAGATGGGATTCTGGTTGGTGAACAACTTCAATTATATGGATAGAAAGCTTCAGTTGTACGACGGTGAAAAGGTGCACATTAAGGAAGATGATGTTTTTGCTGTATTTGGACTGTCCCGCGGAGCAATTGAACTTACAAATAAAAATAAGAGAGCTACATCTACGTTTTTGGATGATTGGATTCAAGAGAAAGACGTCAAACATCACGACATCTAAAGTGTTAGATAGAATGAATGAATGTGCTGAAGGCGATGACTGGTTCAAGATACACTTCATCGTACTTATGGTGACCTGCTTATTCGAGAGCTGCCTAAATGGCATGGAAAACTTTCCTTTAGTACATGCACTTGGAGATTTATCAAAGTTCGACAATATGAATTGGTGCTCGTACATGATTCGTTGTTTGGTGGACACGAAGAGATCGTGGGATTCCAATGGAAATCAGAAGAAGTACTCGGGGCCTTTACTTTTTTTGACGGTCAGTTGTTCTGCCTATATGTTCTTTATTTAATTAATTTATTATTGTTATTATTATTATTATTATTATTATTATTATCATTTTTTTCTTAGTATCTGTTATTCTTTTTTTTCGAACAAAAGCTTATCCACCATTCGTTCTTTCGGTGCAGTTGTTCTATGTAGACAAAGTAGTCCTATACGTGCGGTCGGTTCCAAGAATGTTCCCGAATTTTAGATCATGGAGCAACAAGACGTTACGAGCCAGCGAACGAGACGAGATTTCTTCTAGAGTTTTCGCCAGGGGCTTCGTTGATGTAGACCTGTGCCTGACCGCTGATAGCCGACAACTGGATAAAGTTGGTCCCAAAGCCGGTGGCGATGGTGTTGAAGGCGCTGAATGTTAAGATGTACAGGTTATATAATTTCTATCTTTTAATGTGAGGCGTTTATGCTTTGTTATGAGCACATCCAGTGTCTGTGCGGTTGCCGTTAATTGTTGATGTACAACACATTTGGATACATATCTTAATATGTGACGTGCAACATGATATGTTAGTGCGTGCATTAAGTCTGACATTAATGTGCATGCATAATCATGATACTAATGTATGTTTTTATTTGTTGTTATCGGTATAATATTTTTTTTTTTGTTTTTTCAAATTTCCAGTGATTTATTACTTTTTTTTATTTGATTGTGTATGTAATGTTAACCAATATATATATATATATGTATATATTTGTGTGCATTATCTTATTCATAAATGTGCAATACCATATGCACTTTTTTGCCTATATATGTAGTGTTTTTTTAATACATGAATCATGCTTATGAATCGATAGTGTGGTGTTGTACTATGATAATACATGATTACATTTATTTTATTCATTATTAATATTGTACATCGTATTTCTTATTATTATCGATTAATGCTGTATCATTTTGTCATTATTTGGTCAGGCTAACCATTACGTGCAATAGTCTAGGCATAATTGTGTATTGCTTTTTGTATAATCGTGCATGAATACTGCTGTCATAAATTTATGAAGTATATATACGTGCTCTAAGTTTAGTTGTCTATTTAGTTATTTTTTTATTATTGTAATTTATATTCTACAAACTTATGTTCAAGAGTTTGCATCTAAAACTCTACTGCTTGCAATAATCGGTGCAGATATACTACAACTAGTTGAAAAGGCACCGCGAGTTTTACTCGGAGATGATAAATTCTTGAAAATGCGAGACGCAACCCAGAAACTTCTCGGTTTGTATAGTGAAGTACCTCAAGGTCACACTATCCGTCACAGCACGAGTCAACAACATTGCGCCCAATCGAAAAATAACGATAGAGCAGACGATAACAACAAGGGTGCCCCATATCAGACGGTAGATGATGCATTTTGGAATGCACCCGAGACATTAGCTGCAATTGATGAAATCGTAAGGGCTGCCAAACAACGGGACAAAGAACGGGCCCGCTTTAAGAGGATGCAAGAAGAGGGTCCCAGTTTTAGTTTGGGATTGTCATCAGATGACGATGCTACTAGTGACACCTGTCAGCCTATGAACGGGGCAGCTGTGAACCTTGGTCATGATAGGAACGAACATACAGTTTCGATGTCACCTGTGTCACCTGTAGTCGATGCCCAAAAAGGTACGTGAGTAAAGTTTCATACCCTATATCTGTATACTTCTCATAGTCATCTTTTATTTATTTATTTATTTCTTATTTCGTTCACATCTGTGTTTTTATGTTCATATGTGAAGCTGGTGGTGCTATTGTATCTGACAAGATGACATATGTTGAAGAACCCGGGATGCAAACTGGAGAGCGTGCAACCAATGGTAAACTTGTATTTTTTTCCTTTTTCGTAATGTTCAATGTGTTAATATAAAATCTCGTTTTTTTTTTTTTGTTTTTTCTTCTTTTTTCGTTTCAGCTATCATTGATGTTATAGCTCGCGAGGATGATGTCAAGGGGTCCCCGAGGCCGAAAAGACTTTTAAATGTTGGAAGTGCAGTCAAATCACCTTATATGGAGCGGTCGATTAATGTTGTTAAGAAACTTGACGGGCATGAGAAGATGATTGCTGCATGGGCATTGAAGAATGACTCGACTGATGAGTACGATTATTTATATTTCTAGTATTTGAAATTTTAATTTAAAAAGCAAAATATTATGTAATCATACGTTGATATACGTGTATGTGTTTGCATATTGTTCTAACATAATTTGTTTCGGTAAGCATGGTTTGCCGACAGTGGTGTTATCATATTTCGGTCATCAGAATACTCCGCGAAGAAATCCATTATGTCATGTTTGATACCAAACACCCCGATTAGGACTGAGCTATTGGATTTGTGGTCTGTTATTGTGAATTATTTAGAGACCTTCAAAAGTCGTGGAACGGTATCATTTTTTTTGCATCGACCTCCCCGTGCACTGAGGTGCGGTGCTACATTTTAATAGTGAAATCTATTTAACTTAAAAGTTCATTATGTAATGTATATTGTGCAATTATTTGTTTCAGTTGTTTTACGACGGGAAGCGTACGAAGGAGGCGAGCTACAAGAAGTTTTCTCAAACACTTGATTCAGAAATTGCACGCCTGACTCGTTACAAGTTGAATCAAATTTCCGTGGTAATTGAATTGGTCTTGTTTCCATTGTGTTTTACCTTCCATCTGTTCCTTTACATTTATTATTATTATTATTATTTTCTCATCTGTTCAGTTTATATATGAGCTATTTATGTTGGTTTGTTCGTGACGTTTTTTATTTATTTACTTGTTTTATGCAGTTCTTATTTTCCGTACACTCTGTGGCGTTCTCTGGCTTATAGTGCATGGCACCATGTTTCCAAAAGTTAGCTATACTGGACATAGCACAATCTTTAAAAGATGCGTCGCTTAGAAAAATACTGATGTCTCGCGCCGAACACCTGATATTTTTTCATAAAACTCTTATGATTGATATTAGTGTGCGTGTGTTTATTGTTTTATGTGTTAAACTAATCATGCCTCTTTTTGTCCCAGCGACACTCATTTCAAGGTATCTGGGTGACCGGAACAATGTGAAGAATACGAAATCAATCCCGCTATCAGTTCCAGACGTATTCGACATATCCTGGACCGAAGGGATTGACGAGGTGGATACAAGTGTGGTCACTATGCATCATATGGAGACGTTCAAGGACGGATTTGCTAAAAGTTAGCACCCACAAATAAAGAAGGGAGACAAGAAGCAACTGAAGCTTATGAGGAAGCGCTACAGTTGCGTCATAGCTTGTGCCTCGAATAACGATCTGAAGGTAGACAACCTCATAGCAGCAACTAGATACCACCCTCTGCACTTGGCAAAGAAGCGGTATACCGCATCGTGACTGTTCGAGCAAACCTTGGAGTTATGTCTTTGTTGAATTATAACTTGTTTTGGATCATCTGTATATTCGTTTTTGTTATAACATGATGACGGTGAAACGTCCTGACTAGTACTAAGTTTTTGCGAGTAATTTATATATTTATTAATAAAAAAATAATAAATGGACAAAAAACAAAAAAATGGGGGGAGTGGACCAAAATAAAAAACACGTATTCACTAAATACATTTTCTTTTCAATTTAATTGTAAAACGTATTTAGGGAATACGCTTTACAATTTTTTTTATACAAAAGAAAACGTATTTACACAATATGTTTTACAAATAAAAACATTGAGAAACATATTTTGTAAATACGTGATTTTGATTCTTGTACACTTCCCCTTTTCTGTTTTGTTTTTTGTTCAGCACTTGTTTTTTTATTTTTTCACGTTAAAAATTCAAGTTTTTGCATTACGTGGGGGTTGGTTTTGAACTAGCATGTTGGGTTGTTATTATGGTGGATATTGAAACGTTTGAATGCTTAACCTTTTGCGAAATTGTATTTTGTGGGCTGAAACATGTGGTCGTCCGTTTTTTTTTTTTACCGCAATGTCGGCAGGTCATTTATTGGGTATTATGTGACTGTTGATTGTTTATGATTGTATATGTTTATACAGGTGTGGTGAACATTCAGTAATGTTGGGATCATTTTTATTTGCCCATTGGTTACATATTGTGCGCATCAACCATATGGACGGTGCAATGTGCATCGTATTATTGTGATGTACGTTTATACTACTTGCATTGATATAACTTTACTGATTTTGAAATGTCCAGGATGTTATTACTTATCTAAACATATCAATGTATGAATATATGATAAAACGCGTCATACACGATACAACATACCTGATATAGTACCGAATACAAATCTGATAGGGCCATTATTCATATTGTGCGAACGCATATAAATAAATGTGCACCACTATGTTTGATAATGTGCAATATATTGTTATTGTGGACGTTGTGCACACCCATCACATATATAACTGACATGCAATGATGATCATCGACCAGTAACATATAAACAAAATATAACAATAAATAAATAAAAAAATGACTAACATTATAATGTTTGTCATAAAAAAAATAACAGTAATGTTCAATAATGCCATGTACGACTATCAGCCAAACAAACGATTGTCTATATCATTTAGAAAAAAAAAAAGAAACAATGAGAAGAAACAGGAAGAAACATCCAAACGTAGAATTTTATCTGAAAATAAAAAACCCCATCAAGCTCCTGTCGCTACTGTCACCCGTGCCTGCATATAAATTTGACTATATGTCAATATTTACGTCTCCCATTTGTTGTGCAATATACTAGTATACGTACATGCGATGAATGTAACGAATAAGTATTGCGGGGTAAACATCAGTGCATTTATGTACAACTGATTCCATGATTATAAGCAAAATAATAATAATAAAAAGATTTAATTCAGGATACACTAATTTCCATATTGAGCATACAAATACTTCAATAATATGTGTATATTTACCTAAGTATCGTTTGATTTGCACGCTTGGTGCTTCTTAGGGCATGTGCGTGCATTATGTCCCGCTATTTCGCCGCATGACTTGCAAGTCTGTCTTTTCTTTTGTGACCCTTCAATTGCCATTTCCTTCGCACTCTTTAGTCTTTTGCCGCTTCCTTTGTTTTTCGAACATGTTGGAGGGTGAATGTTTATTTCTTGTGAGCAGCCATTCCAACATACGATTCGAATTAACATTTTTTACCAAGGGTATCCCCTTCATGTGCACTCAACAGCTTACTCTAGTAAGCTTCAATGATCTCTGAAAACTCAATAAGACGATCAACATGAGGCTCTACTAATCCCACACATATATGTATATCAGACCATACCCGGGCACATTGTTCAGTGGCATTGTTGAGAACGTTGAACATTTGATTAATATTAGGTTGCCTCGTCCATCTTGAGATGATATGTCCTGGCGCTATAAATTTAAAGTTCAAGTCTTTGAGCATGACGAATATATGTCTACACAACAATCCGTACAATTCAAAGTGCTTTCACGAACACGTAGACGTAGTTAGAACCACATCGTGAATAACCGTGAATGTCTTACCATCAGTATCTTTGATTGTGAATTCCATTAGTCCACCGCTCTCTGATAAGTTCATTACACAACAATTGAAACACGCTGCACATATCTCATCCTGGACACGAAGAAATATGATGTCATGTAAATAGACCGTGCGTGCTTCTCAATCGGCAAGGGCGTCTTAATCTCATCCATTTGTGATTCATCTTCACTTTGTAGCTTAATTCAGGTGTTTCGTTGGGCATCCATTGCGCTGCCGAAATATAGTAAGAATTCGACTAAACTAGAATAGTTGTTTGTGAAGTGACCAAACCAATGGTTCTCGCTTTCCGATCTAGAAGTAGTTCTCATTAACCCGCTCATCCTAACATCCCTGAAAAATGCTGGGATCCAGTACTCCCTCTTTGCAAAAAGGTCAATAAACCAATTGTGTGTATCCAACATATATTCTTCCACTATGGCTGACCATTTAGTTTCAAAGTCAACAGGCTCTACAGTCCGATCCCAAACAATTTCATGCAGCCTTCGTTTAAACGCAGCATATTTATCGAATGACCGACTTTGTCGCACAATTTATTCATTATGTGCCACATACAGAAACGGTTCTTGCAAGTCTCGAATACCTTAGGAAACGCAATTCCAATTGAGGGATCTTAGTCGGTGACGACGTATTCCGGCTCGTGAATCATGGCATTCTTAAAACTCTTGAACACCTATGTATACGAGTCGACGTCTTCTTTTGATATCAACGCGGCTGCAAACGTCACACACTGGTTATGGTTATCTATTCCTGTTAAAGGATCGAACACCATGTTGTACCTACAATTTTATTACTGTGAGTCAGTACGTACTAGTGCACATGTAAGTAATATACAATTATTTACCAATCATCATAAAATGTGTGCTCACCTGTTGGTTCCGTAGGTCGCATCAAATGATACAACATCACCAAAAGAACTGTAGTTCCTCCTTGAAATTGGATCAGCCCAAAAGAGTCATTTAAAGCATTCATTAGCGTCAAGTTCATAGTCGAAGTAAAAGGCAGGATATGTTTCCAGACGCTTATAAAACTTATCGATGACCAGTTGAGCATCTGCACCCGATATGTATCCACGAAAATCCCGTTTAAAATTCTCGAAGTCAGTAATGGTGGCCCCGACATACGAATACCCTCCAACTATTTATTTGTACAAACGCTACGACTTGTTTGGCCCTATATTGGCCTTTATGCAGTTTAGCATAAATGTTTGATGTCCTGCATTCATTTCTCTGTTGATCTTCATTTGTGGTTTGCAAATGTCAGATATCATTGAGTGGCTATGTTTCTCCTCGAAAGATTTAATGATATAGCCATTCGATCCATCGAATCTCAATGCGATCCTGTCACTACAACCCACCCGGCTGGACACCCTATGTCTCGTCGCGTGTCCTTCACCAGTCGGACCAACATTTGTATGAATCTTATATCCCTCACGCGAGCACACCACATATTTCCAAAGGACCGTCTTGTCGTGCTTTTATCAAGGTGTTGTTCCTCACATTGAATCCGACACTACGAGCATAATTCTGGTAGAAATTCACTGCTTCATGTATCTCCCGAAACCTTTGACCCTGATAAGGTTTGATTGCATTGTCACATTCCTGTATCCAATATTTTGTTCCGCCCAGAGTGATCGAAAGACGCTGATGTGTAATTGGTGCCTGGTTTTCTTGAAGAGCCATGAGAAGAAGAAAAAAAAGATAAAACATTATCATCAAGTCAAACTCACTGGTTGCACACTTGTGATCATACTATTACACACAATATGATTGACTATTGCACTTTATCCCATATGGGCAAAACATGTACAAATAACTGAAAGTAAAAGGTATAAGATTCACGTCAATACCTGGTTGTGATTCGTTCAATTCCATTGTTGATCGGACTCAACCAAAATAATGTATCAACCCCACAAAAAATTGAATGCCAAAAAGAAAAAATGAAAGGGGAACGTATATAAGCTCAAGAATCATAGAAATTGGAAAAAACTAATTCATAGATCATTGACAAAGCTCAAATCAAGGCGGTTGGTCGCAACACCCCAATAAATCGGAAAATCTCGAGCTCGACTTCAAAGAATGTGTTCGCAGGGTTCAAAAAACAAAATCAGAAGATTCGATCTCAATTTAATGGGTATTGGTCGTAAAACTCCAATAATTTAATCGCAAAACACAAGAATCCGAAAACCAGAGCTCGATGTTCACGCATATTGATCGAAAAATTTCAATATCTCGAGCTCAATTTTTCACATAATTTGAGGCGTGAATTTGAGGTGAGGGTTTCTGAATCTCAGCTGCGAGAATGAGGTAAGGGATTTTTTCTTTCTTTTTTTGTTCCTGGCTGTCATTAAAAAAATTGATTTCAATGTTTAGTTACCACTATAACCTCCAATGAGTGGCATAAGTAAATCACTAAAATCTGTGCGCGTTTTTTTCTGGCCTTCCGATTGTTGTGATTGTGTGGATTCGATTTATTCTTATTTCTTTCGTTAAGACTCATTCTCGTGGGAACCTTTAATTAAAAATATTTGAAATATAGAAAATATTATATTGTAATTAACATTTTTAAATAATAATAATAATAATATAAAATTTGATGTATTTGATTTATATATATCAAATATATTTAAATTTATATTTATATTAAAAGGTAAATAAATGTTTATTAACTTATTATATATATATGGGCAAATTACTTTTTACCATCCGAACTATCGCGATTTTTGCGATTTACCACATCAACTATTTTGTTTTGACAAACAACCATACGAACTCCACCTTTTTTTCATCTTGTCCCATAGATTGGATATAAAGTAGTTTTGACTTATAAAAAAAAGATTTTCGAGGGCATTTTAGTTGTTTCGTATATTGTTTTTATTTTTTAGAAAATAATAAATAAATAAATAAAAGAAAAAGAAACAGATCGTCGCTAACCAATCCATTGGGGCTCTCCTCATTGCCTTTCAGCGCTGACGTCTCCAGGCACGGCTTCCACTGTCATTTTCTTTGTCGGCTTTTGGTAGCTCGACAAGTCCAACACCGTCATCCAAGGGCCCACCCGGGCCCTCCTTGCCGACATCTTGTGCAGCGACAATTTCATCGTCATGCTCGAGAGCGGACTCTCCACAACTTTTTATAGCCGTCGAAAACGAGCTTTTCTCCGCCATTGGAGCCACCGGCATAGTCGGTCAAATAACGATTATATTTTACCTTTTATTAATCGGTGAAGAGGGCCCTACCTCTCTGGGAGATACCCGACCTTTTTTTTGTCGACTTTTGGATGCTCGATATCCCAACAATTGCATCCTTCATGCCTGTTAGAAATATGGCCGGCAGCCTCCATCGTCGTCTCCCGTTCGCGGCGGTAACCAACGTGTGCGCCGAGAGTGTGTGCACATCAAGGCGTGTCCATCGCTTTTTCTCGCAGCCAATCCACGTCACCTGCTGCCGCGCTCCTAAGCCAATCCATAATCGTAAGATCCTCCATGAATTATAAAAAACTAGCACAAAAACCCTAACCAGTAGAGAGAATCTGCCAGCGAAATAAAACCTAACCAGTAGAGGGAAGGGTTTTCCCGGCCAAATACCGGCAGATTCGAGTGGGGAGAGGCCACCATGAACGCGGATATGGATATGAAGCACTTGTAGATTAGGGAGAAGGCGACCAAGGCGAGGTCGGCGGCGGAGACAAGGCCGGGGCGGAGAAGGACACGATGATGGCGAGCATGTTGAGCTGCCGAAAATTGAAGAGGCTCTGGAAGGATGTTGACGATTCCACGACAGAGCTGCTGTTCATCTCATGTGCGACGAGTTTAAGAATTTGACATAGAAAAGAAAAAAGAAAAAAAATTGAAGATGGAAGTTTATTGAAACGATTTACTGGTATTTTGTCAAAATCAATTCATTTTTTTGTGATATACAAAATTCCTAAAACACCCTTAATTTTTTTTCCCGAAGCGATAGAGGAACTATTATAAATCAAAACGCACAAAGTGCGAATAAAAGTACAAAGCTCCGAACGGGAGAATAAAATGGGAGGACAGGTCTGACGATCGCCTATAATCCCGATACTAGCAACGCTAGAAACCAAAGCACACAACAAACACTAAGAACTAAAAACTAAAAAACTCCCAACACGAGAATACCTTAGTGTCGGATCCCAACAGGCCAAATGGCCCAGACCAAAAACACAACGACCACACAACCTAAATAACAAACAAAAACACTAAGCTACCCAGCAAAACAAAACAAAAGCAACAAAAACTAAACGAGCCCTCCCAAAGTAGTCATCTAACCGAACCATCGGAAAACAAGGTGACAGTGAGTCCCACAGCCAGAAGAACCGACCCCGAAACTGTCCAAACCACTCGGTTATCTAACGGTGTCAAAACCCTAACCCTGGAGCTACGCCAAGCCACCCCGCCCCACGGCCACAACACCGAATTGCCCCAAACGGACAAAAGAGCGCCGCAGCCCCAGGCCCAACCTCGCGCCGCTTGGAAGCTGCCCAAAGCCGCCTCACCGCCGTATCACCTCTCCGACCAATACCACTGGTAGAAGAATGAACGCGACGACCCCCGCAACTCAAAAGCTGAGAACCATGGTAGACGATTTCAAACAACATCAACGTCCCAATCGCCCAAACAAATATGTTATCGAGCAATTGAGACGCATCCCACCCCCAGAACAGCACAACGACTCCGCCCCCACCCAACAGAGAAGCCGCCATCACGAATCGACAACTCGGCACTGGAAAAGGCGGAGACCAATCACCGTAAAAGAGGCCCGATTCCATTGAACAGGTAGAGGAGTGGAAAAATAGGGGTAGAAAAACAAGCGGCCAAGGGCGGGCGACTGCCGGCGAAGCTCGATGACTACTATGGAAGGCCTACGGATGTGAATTGGAGGAAGCGAGGCGAAGGAATTTGGGGCTGAGGGTTTTTCGGCAGAGATAAATTTTAAAACACCCTTACAAACCAGTTGTTTTTTTTACAAAAACCACTTTAATTCCGGTTTCAGTTGGCAAAGTGACAAATCCGTATAGTTTAGATGGTGGTTTTAAGGAAAAAAAAGTCTATATGGTGATGCGC
>CACSLK010027752.1:18060900-18073874 GCA_902706635.1 Striga hermonthica | reverse complement strand
ATTGAAAATTAGTTCGTTCAAAGGAATGTAACAATTTAGTTTGCCGATTTTCGATTCAACAACTTGTTTGGCCCAGTTTTCAAAACAATAGTAGTTGATATTATTGTTATTTTTATTTTTATTCTTAAAATTTTATTAATCTCTACAATTCTATATTTCTAATAAAATTAAATTATTATTTTTAATATAGAAAATATTGTATATTAATAATTATTTTACTCTTTTTTTACTATCAAAGATTGTTATAAACTCACGACATAAAATTGCAACAAAAATTATAAATAAACTATTTTTTTCAACATTTGAGACTAAATTTGCAACACGGTCAATTTTATTAGACTAAATTTGCAATTTTTTTGTTTTTTTGTTTTATTTTCAACCAAACGACAAACTAATTATCACGTGACTCGCATGTGACATGTGAAATTCTTCAGCCTGAGCCCCTTTCCATCCTCCCCCCTGCGACGGTTAGCGATAGTCCTACAGCCACTGCTGTCTCTCCTTCCACCTACCTTGTCGACCAACCGGAGGACGAAGTTACCAGCCGCTCTCCTTCTCCTCCCGCCGGCGTGCTCGTCGAGCTATCGGCCAAGATGACGAGATCGAAGACGAGGATGATCCTCAGGACCACATCCCACTGTCTGCTCGTGATCCCACAGACTTTGTTCCTTTGTCCTCTCGCGCTCCGGCCTCTTCGACCATACCTTCTCGCCCCCATCAACCCAAGTCATCCAAGCGGTCCAAGTCGTCTAAGCCGTCTTCGAGCGCTTCCCGTCTCGACTTTGATTTAATTGGTCATCCCGAGACTGCTCGCACCCCTGATGATAATGATACCTACGATAACCCTCCTGAGGGCTATTATACCTTCTTCCGATCCCATTTCGACCTAGGCCTTCGCTTCGCTATCTGTCAGGCATTAATCGACATGTGCGGTTTATATGGTCTGCCTCTCAACCAGATCACTCCAAACGCCTTCAGGACTTTAGCATCCTTTATTGTTTGTCCATGGTCCACATGGGTAGAGTAGATTTAGATTTCTTTGTTTATTGCTATTTTTCTTCGAAACAATCGGACGACCTCTATTTAAAAAGCCGTAATAAAGCTTGTTTCATTACTGATCGACCATCCAATGTTCCAAGATGGAAAGATCATTTTGTGTATATTCTTCCCCCACATCCTTACCCTTGGGCGCCCACCCCTTGGTTCACAGAGGTGACCCTTAAACCTGTTCGTCCTTCTACCAATCCAGTCTTCAACCGCCGTATTCAAGTATGAAACTCGAATCCCGTCGCTTCTACGCCTTTGCTCGAAGATAATAACCTCCTCCACCATTGTGGAATTTTGACCCCTAAAAAACTTTCTCCTCCTCTCGCCGAGACCATTCTCCAAATTCGCGTCGATCCCAAACTTGCTGAAGTTAATAGAACAGCTCGAGCAGGTGTTCGAGTCATCCTTATTATATGTTTTGAATTTACTACATCTTATGTTATCGACTAACTTTCTTCGACTTGCAATTTGTTGGTACAGAAGGATTTTTGCACAAGCCCGACCTCAAAAAATCTGGCGATATGAGGTCCGCTCAGAAGGACACCTCAGCCAATGTTGAGAAGGCCAAGGGGCAATCCTCGACCAAAGATGTGGCCTCTCGACCGGAGAAATCCAGTGTTGGTGCTTCTTCTCACTCGAGCAAACAACAGGCTCCTCCCTCTCCGCCCAGGAAAGTCGAGCGCCACCCCAATCACTCGACCAAAGAGGGCGACGCATCCAAGAAACGCCCTCGGTCCGAGGTGACTGGTCCGCATTTCGCTAATCCTCCGCCCTCCCCCAAGCGGTTATAACTTGAGGCGGCTTCTACAGGGAATCCCCTTTCCTTGCACTCTCCTCTCTCTTTGGTGTCAGTCGGACCTCGGGAGGCTGTGTCTTGGCTGATGAACTTCCTACCATTCGACGATACTCATCGATGGGAGGTGAATCGTCGCAATCAAGCCGAATATGGCATTCACGCAGTGACACAAGTATATTTCCTTTCTAGCATTATCTTCGAGTATCATGCCTTGCGTCCTTCTCACTCTTCTTCTTACTACAGACTCTGGTCTCCATCGTGCCTCTTCTCGAGGAGGCGATGAATGGCATTGGTCGCCCAATTCCTGTTCTTGAGGGCGACAACATGCGCCTCGAGGAGGAAAATAGGAGGTTGAAGGCCGAGAACGAGGACCTGCTCAAAACACGCCACGCCTTGGCGTAGCAGCTGAAAAAAGATGAACAACGCTATAAGGATGCGTTGAAGGGCAAGGATAAAGCCCTTGAAGTGGAGAGGTCTGGCCGGAAGAAAGAAGTCAAAGCCGCTGCTATTACTGCGATCGAGAAGTCTAGTCGGGCTTTGTGAAGGACCCAAGTTGGTCAGACTTTCCTCCAGGCCTATCGGGAGCAGCTGATCAAAGACTACCTATGCTCGACGACATTTTTTAAAGAGGCTGTTGAGATGGGGATGGACTTCTACACCTACAGCATGGAGGAGTTTGAGCGCCAGCTGAAAGATGGGGTTCACAGGCGAGCTCGATCAGGACAAGACATGGGAGGCGATTCCCTCTAACTTCACCGGCGATCCCAATTTGCTTGCTGAACATCCTTGGTGGACCGGGTCTTTAGAGCGGACTTTGGCGGGGGATCCTTCCTTGAAGGGCTCTTTCGATATGCCTAAGCCCGGCAAGGTGCCTCTGGTTCGCCTTTCTGTGGACGTTCTTCCTCCCCAGCCTTTGACCACCAATGCTCCATCGTCCATCTCCGATCCATCTGCCTCAGCCGCCGCTCAATCTGCTGCCGCCTCCCTCTCCTCGAGCGTCGTCTTGCACTCGACCACTACTGCTTCTGTCCCCTTTGTGGCTGCCCAGTCGACCTCGGCAGCTCATTTGGGGTTTGCTGCTTTTGCCTCGTCAACTGCGAGCATTCCCTCAACTGTTGCTGCCATGTCTTCGACCACGGCTGCCCAGTCGACTTCTACAGCGCAGGCGTCTGCTGTTATATCTTCATCCTCCACCGTCGCTGCACAGTCGACTGGTGCTGCTCCGTCTACCACTGCCCCTTCAAAGTAGCATGGGCGTTGATGATGTATTTTAATATTTTATTTTGGTGCAGTTTGTAATCCTGTACTCTTAATTGCATGGAATGAAAGTTTTAGTTTTGTTTTCCTCGTGCTGTGTGATGCTTTTATTTTGCCACTCCATGTGCTGCTTTGTATTATGACTTTATATGGAGATATTAATTGTAATCCTTGTCGTGTGGATGATCTCTCCATATCCGAGACCACTTGCCCACCTGTTTAGGTAGAATGGTTATCTTTGTGCTCGACGCCCTTCATGGCATGAAATTAATAGTCGCCTAACAATGTGATAAGCCATAGTAACCACTTGCTGCTTTTAAATGAGTATAAACATATTGTCTGGTACTCGCCCGTCCCTTGGTCGGGATATTCCAAAAACGAAGGACTTTGGTCTTCGCACTTGCCCACCCCAAGGGATGTTCCGAAAACATAATGGCCGTCTAGCCCGAAGGCGTGGACGTTGTCGACCACATGCCCACCCGTTGGAGTGTTCCGAAAACAAGCGACCTTCGGCCACCCCTTGGTCGGGATGTTCCGAAAATGAAAGAATTTGGTCTTCTCACTTTCCCACCCCAAGGGATGTTCTGAAAACATTGTGGTCGTCCAGCCCGGAGACGTGGACGTTGTTGACCACATGCCCACCCCTTGGAGTGATCCAAAAACAAGCAACCTTCACCCACCCCTTGGTCGGGATGTTCCAAAAACGAAGGACTTTGGTCTTCTCACTTGTCCACCCCAAGGGATGTTTCGAAAACATTATGGTCGTCCATCCCGGAGGCGTGGACGTTGTCGACCACATGCCCACCCCTTGGAGTGTTCCGAAAACAAGCGACCTTCGCCCACCCCTTGGTCGGGATGTTCCAAAAACGAAGGACGTTGGTCTTCTCACTTGCCCACCTCAAGGGATGTTCCAAAAACATTGTGGTCGTCCAGCCCGGAGGCGTGGACGTTGTCGACCACATGCCCACCCCTTGGAGTGTTCCCAAAACAAGTGATCTTCGCCCACCCCTTGGTCGGGATGTTCCGAAAATGAAGGACTTTGGTCTTCTCACTTGCCCACCCCAAGGGATGTTCCGAAAACATTGTGGTCGTCCAGCCCAGAGGCGTGGACGTTGTCGACCACATGCCCACCCCTTGGAGTGTTTCGAAAACAAGCGACCTTCGCCCACCCCTTGGTCGAGATGTTTCGAAAACGAAGAACTTTGGTCTTCTCACTTGCCCACCCCAAGGGATGTTCCGAAAACATTGTGGTCGTCCCGCCGGAGGCGTGGACATTGTCGACCACATGCCCACCCCTTGGAGTGTTCCGAAAACAAGCGACCTCCCACCCTTTGGTCGGGATGTTCCGAAAACGAAGGACTTTGGTCTTCTCACTTGCCCACCCCAAGGGATGTTCCGAAAACATTATAGTCATCCAGCCCGGAGACGTGGACGTTGTCAACCACATGCCCACCCCTTGGAGTGTGCTGAAAACAAGCGACCTTCGCCCACCCCTTGGTCGGGATGTTCCGAAAACGAAGGACGTTGGTCTTCTCACTTGCCCACCCCAAGGGATGTTCCAAAAACATTGTGGTCGTCCAGCCCGGAGGCGTGGACGTTGTCGACCATATGCCCACCCCTTGGAGTGTTCCGTAAACAAGAGACCTTAGCCCACCCCTTGGTCGGGATGTTCTGAAAACGAAGGACTTTGGTCTTCTCACTCGCCCACCCCAAGGGATGTTACGAAAACATTGTGGTCGTCCAGCCTGGAGGCGTGGACGTTGTTGACCACATGCCCACCCCTTGGAGTGTTCAGAAAACAAGCGACCTTCGCCCACCCCTTGGTCGGGATGTTCCAAAAATGAAGGACTTTTCTCTTGCTTCGAATGATGGCGAGCAGGGGTTGCGTCCGTGGTTCCACGTGCGTCCAACAAGAAATTCCAAAGAAATTGTATAAGTGATCGGCTTGTATTATATATATCGAATTTAGGATCCATGTAACCACATATAAAGATTGACTATGTCGTTAAATAGATCAAACCGAACTTGTAAATGACATGTTGTGAGAAATTAATGGTAGATATGAACAGATGTCGGTAATCATAGAAATCAATTATTTTGACAATCCTCGAACAAAATTCGCTTCGAGGCTACATTAATCCAATTTGCTCGAGCATAAAAAGGGAGTCAAAACTTGTAAATGATATATTTATACATAATATATTATAAGATTAGCTACGTTCCACGACCTGGTAGCGATCTGCCCTCAGCATCCTTCAAGGAATACGCTCCTCCTGCATGGACTTTTTCGACCAAGTATGGTCCTTCCCAATTAGGCTCCAGCTTTCCTACATGTTTGAGAACGTCCACCCTTTTTTAGACTAGATCGCCCACCTGAAATCGGCGGATTTTCACTTTCCTGTCATGGGTTGCTCTCATTCGTTGTTTGTACACCTCCACCCTGGTCGAGGCTTGTTCCCTGAGTTCTTCAATCGTATCCAAGGCAACCATCATGAGTTCTTCATTTTGCCCCTGGTCATACGCGCTCATTCGTTGGGATTGCAATTCTAGTTCGACCGACAACAACGCCTCCATCCCATATGCCAGGCTGAAAGGTGTCTCCCCAGTGGTCGACCTCGGGGTAGTTCTGTAGGCCCAGAGTACGAATGTCAACTCGTCGACCCATGCCCCCGAAGCTTTTTCCAGTCTTGTCTTCAGCCCATTCAATATAATCATGTTGGTAACTTCCACTTGCCCATTGTCTTGCGGGTAGGCGACGGAGGCAAAGTGTTGCTCGATTCCCATCTCCTCGCACCACGTCCTAACCCGCTTGCCATTGAATTGCGTTCCATTATCAGATATAAAAACTTTGGGAACCCCGAACTGACAGCAAATGTTGTTGTACAGAAATTGGATTACTTTCTCCTCAGTAATCCTGGCCAGCGGTTCAGCTTTCACCCACTTTGTAAAGTAGTCGACCGCGGCATTGGCCTCACTAGGTCGATTCCCCACTGCACGAACGGAATCGGTGCACTCATGGTGGTCATTGTCTCAGCGGGTTGGTGGATAAGTGGGCCGTGTTTCTGACATTGCAAGCATCTTTTGGTCATCTCCTTGGCATCCGCCTTCATTGTCGGCCAGAAATACCCTGCTCTCAAAATTTTTTCCACCATGGCTCCAGCCTTACTGTGGTCGCTGCAGCATCCTTCGTGCACCTCTCTAAGGACATACCAGCCTTTTTCATTGGTCACACACCGCAAATGCGGTCCGGCATACGATCGCTTGTAAAGAATCCCCCCTTGCTCGAAAAACCTTCTCAATACTTTGACTGTTCCTTCTCTCAGCTCTTTCAGGATCAAAGCTCTCCAGTCTTCCACTTCCTCGATCTCTACCACTTCTGCTTCGACCACACTTCTTTCCGTGTGGAGCAGGGTCACACTTCTGCTCTTACAGTCTACCAAATTTTGAGCAATTTTAGATAACATATCGGCTTGACCATTCTCTCCTCTTGGTATTTGCATTAACTCGAAAGACCCGAATTCTTCCTTCAGCCTCTTCATATCGTTCACATAACGCTGCAGCCTGTCCTCCTTGATCTCAAAACCCTCTTGGAACTGTCCGACCACCAGCTGAGAATCAGAGTGGACTTAGATTTTTCGAGCACCTCCGTCCAGAGCCAGCTGCAACCCCTTTATCACTGCCTCGTATTCTGCCTCATTGTTTGATATTCAGAACCCCATTTTAACAGCAAACTCTAAGTAATCTCCCTTGGGCGACACCAGGACTATGCCCAGGCCCGCTCCACTCCTCGAGACTGAGCCATCCGCGAACAGTTGCCACATCCCATCCATTTGCCCTTCCTCCTTTGTACCCTCCTGAATGAAATCGGCCTGAACTTGCACTTTGATCGCCCTCCTTGGTTCATAAAGGATAGAGTATTCGCTCAGTTCGATCGCCCACTTCACTAGTCGACCAGATACCGCCGGTCGGCCTAAAGTCTGCTCCAGGGGCATGTTTGTTCGCACCTTGACTCTATGGTTTAGGAAATATGGTCTCAGCTTTCGAACTGTCACGACCACCGCCAATGCACATTTCTCAATCTCTGAGTACCTTAACTCTGCTCCCTGTATTACTCGACTGACATAGTATATTGGGAACTGTTCTGCCCCCTCCCCACGTAGTAGCACCGAGCTTACTGCATTCTCGCCCACCGATATGTAGAGCACGAGCTCTTCTCCATGTAGTGGCTTAGCCAGCAGGGGCAAATTTGCCAACACCTCCCGTAACTCCTCGAAGGCCTTCTGGGCTTCCTCCGTCCACTGGAATTTCGAGCTCTTATTCAACGTCCTGAACAGAGGACCACTCTTCTCAGCCACTTTAGAGATGAATATGCTCAACCTTGCTATTCGACCAGTCAGTATTTGAACCTCCTTCACACTGGCAGGTGGCTTCATCTCGATCACCGCTCTAACCTTCTCAGGATTCACCTCTATTCCCCGCTTTGTCACCATATACCCTAAGAACTTCCCTGCCTTCATGCCAAACGAGCACTTGGCTGGATTAAGCTTCATGTCGTACCTCCTCAGCGTCTAGAAAGTCTCCCTTAGGTCGCCCACATGATCTGCTTCCATCCTACTCTTCACCAACATGTCATCGACATATACCTCCATATTTCTTCCTAACTGGTCTTTGAAAATATGGTCGACCAGCCTTTGGTAAGTGGCCCAGGCGTTCTTCAACCCAAATGGCATGACCACGTAACAATAGGTGCCTTTGTTTGTTATGAAACTCACCCTCTTACAATCTTCTCTTGCCAAGGGGATTTGATGGTACCCCTGCGAGGCATCCATGAGACTCAGTAGTTCGCACCCCGCTGTGGAATCTACCAGTTGTTCAATCCGTGGCAGTGGGTATAGATCCTTCGGGCATGCCTTATTCAGATCGCGGAAATCGATGCACATCCTCCATTTCCCTCCTGATCTGGACACCATCACCGTGTTGGATAACCATTCTGGGAACTTGATCTTATTGATGTGCCCGACGTTCAACAACTTCTCGACCTCTTGCTCGATTATCCTGTCCATTTCCACGCCGTGGTGTCTCCTCTTATGTTTCACTGGTCTCACACTAAGATCAATATTTAGACTGTGCTCGATCACTCTGGATTCAATCCTTGTTAATTCTTCCGTCGTATATGCGAATATGTCTGCGAACTCCCTTATTAAACCGACCAGCCTCGATCTGATCAGCTCTTCCAGATCCTTTCCCAATCCTGAACTTTCGATCATCACTTCCTTGTATCATCTGAACTTCCTTGACCTCACCACCAGGCTGTATGTCCATCTTCTCTTTTCTTTTGCCTTGCCATCCCTTCTCCTCCTTCGCCCTCGACCCTCCTGGTCGATCAGGCTTCTCTTCCTCGCCTTTCAATTGTTTTTTCGACATCTGCTTGTTATTGCTGACTGTGGTTTGGTAGCAACTCCTCGAGGTGAGCTGGTCCCCTGCAATCTCGCCCACATTTTCACCCACAGGATATTTGATCGTCATGTGGTATGTAGACACGACCGTCTGGAACGCGCTCAGCCCTGTTCGCCCCAAGATGATATTATACGACGACTCCGCACCGACCACAACAAAGCGCACCATCCTGACCTTCCGGGTATCACCCGACCCCAATGCCACAGTTAGACTTACCTCGCCCATTGGCATCACCTCTCCTCCGTTGAAGCCATACAAGGTCGTCGCCACTGGTTTCAATTCCACATTCAAATGCTTGTTGATTTGGGCAAAGCAGTCATATAACATCACATCGACCGAGCTCCCAGTGTCGATGAACACCCTCTTCACATTGAAACCTGCTACCTCTGCTGTGATGACCAGCGCGTCATTATGGGGTAGTAAAACCCCCTCCGCATCTTCTGCCCGAAAGCTGATTACCGACATTCATCCAGTTATCCCTACCTCCTCCCTCTTACGCTTCATTGCTCACACATGCCCCTTTCGTGCGTTGTTCGAGTCTCCATCCGTGGGCCCTCCTGAAATCATATAAATTGTGCCCTTTTCGCGTGCACCTCCCCCCATTGGTTCCTCTCGACCATCATCTTGTCGCCTCCTCCTCTCCCTTCTAGTATCGTCTTCTCTGACATCGTCCCTATCACTCATCGCTACCGAATCCTCCCTACACCTTCTCCTCTCCTTACCTCGTGGTTGATCACGTATAACAAACTCTTTCAAGTGTCCCTCCCGTATGAGACGCTCAATTTCGTCTTTTGAGTGCCTACAATCCTCCGTGTTATGTCCGTAATCCCTATGGAATCTGCAGTATTTATTCGACCTGGGTTTGGTTTGTCCTTCGAACCTCGTCGTCGGCCACGTGACCTCCTTGCTCTCAAGCTTCTCCTCGATGGCGGCCAAACCTTCGCCCACCTGGGCGTTGATAGGAGTGAAGTTGTTATATCTTTGACCATTGGGTAGCCGGGGTCGTCCTTGCCAGCGATCTTCTCGTCCCCTACGGAATGAATTTCGCCCATCCCTTCTGGGCGACAGCTTCCTAGATGAGCCACCTTTTGGAGAATTCTTTCTAGGTGATCCCCTCCTAGGCGAGCTCAGCCTTCCTTTCCCTTGCTCAGGTTTCGCCACCTCCTCGAGCTTGGCAAATTCAGCCTCCGTTTCTTCCAAATTAATGTACTTCTTGCATCTTTTAAGCACCTCATCGTAAGTTCGAGCAGGCGTCTTTGCTAATGACGTCCGGCATGGCCCTGGTCGCAGACTCCTAATCAATCCTCCAGCTTTCACCTCGTCGCCCGCCGTGGGCACCTCTAAGCACATCTGGTTGTATCGAGCAACATATTTCCGCAGAGACTCTTTCTCGCCTTGTCGCATCGCCATCAGAGTGAGATACGTCTTCTCTTAGGGATGGAAATGGGCCCCCGAAACCCGAAACCCGATGGGTAAAAACTCCATTAGGAGCCGGGTATGGCTATAATTTGGCCCCATGGATCTGTTAATGGGGGAAAAAGTCCCCCCATCGGGTCTAGCGGGGATGGGTCCGTTCCCCCTCCCCCCATACCCGCTAACCCATGGGTATAATGTACCCGATATAATTTGGCCCAATATATGTTTTGGCCCAGCCGAAAAGACTCAGCAGGCAACAACACTACTAATACCTAGATATATAACTAATAAGAGGCAATCTCAAGAAAACTTAATTAAATATACAATATAATAACTACTTGTGTATTATTTTGTTTATCCCTAGTTATTAAATATACAAGAAAACTTAATTCATACTTGTGTATGAATTATTTTCAATATTTAAACACTTTCCTTATTTTGTTTATCCTTAGTTATTGCACTACTTGTGTATGAATTATATTTTCACTACTTAAGTTATTATGTACACTACTAATCCCTAGATATATTTTTTCAATATAATTTGGCCCAATATATGTTTTTTGCTTCTTATGAATTAATTTAGATCGTTCGAGTTAGTTATTATATTAATCGGGTCTGTGTCACCCGATGGGTACCCGTCACCCACACGGGTGCCGGGTCTGGGGGAAATCTGGACCCGCGACGGGTGATGGGGGCGGGTGACGGGGGTATTTTCCCTAATGGGGACGGGTGACGGGGGGGTCCCCCCAGCGGGTTTGTCACCCATTGCCATCCCTATCTTCTCTTGAGCGACCGCGCTTGTTTATTGGTTGGTAAGTTGTCCTGCAAAATCCTCAAAGTCTCTGATCCAACCGGGAGCTAATTGATGGAACCAGTCGAGCGCGCCTCCTCGTAAGGTCGATAGGAAAGCCCTGCAACTGACCGGATCTGAATACCCGTGCAAGACGGACATGTTTTCAAACGCCCTCACATGCCTCGACGGATCGCTCGACCAATCGAAGATCAGATTTATCTCCCAAAAACTCGCGGGCAATGGTGAAGCTAGAATTTCCCTCGAGAACGGATGTCCTCGAGCACGCCTGTCCGGCCTTCCCTCCACTTTCTCTTGCAGCTGTCGGAGCTGCTCAGCCATCCTCTCCATTGCCCTATCTCTGGGCTCTCCTCCTCCGCCATAACTGGGCACGTCCTCCTGTTGAGTCCGTGGTACCGTGGTCGGTGTGGTAGCAGCCTGAGATGTCTGGTGAGTGACCTGCTGCACAGCTTGCGTCGCCACGTTGGCCATCATCCTCTGCATCTCTTCCCTCGTCATGGTCACCATTTGTTGAGCAGGGGGTTGCGGTGCTCCTTCTGTTGGTGGTGTCATCGTCTGCACCAATGGTCCGACCTGTTGCGCCACAACTGGGCCTGCTTGCAACGGCGCGAGGGCCACCATCGGGATTGCTTCACGAGCTTCGTGCCCTCTACCCGTGCCTTCTCCTCCACCTGGAATCGCCGCACTTCGAGGCCTTGGCGTTGAGGTTATCGGTGTTTGTGATGGCCCGGCGAAACCAGGTGGAGGACCCATTCCCATCTGTCTGTCCGTCGTCCACGCCTCGTCGAACGACGACCGCAAATTCACTCGAGGAATTTCGTCCGCCATAGTTGAGCTCAGAACACAACTTTTCGAACAGAAGTCCCCAAAGACGGCGCCAATAATACAAGTCTCGCACCCCGACCGGCTGGAAACCGCCTCAAGCTCGTTCTTCTCGCCGGTTGAACGCGGAACCTGCACGAAACTCCCACACCGGAGGTGTTTTCTGGTGAAGAGCCTCCAACGCTCAAGTCCGATCTTGAGAGATAATATATGTATGTGAAAATATGTAAGAGTATGAGAGATTGTATCCAAAAGTGAGGATTCTCGTCTCTACTTATAGGGACGAGCTACCTGTTCTACACGCGCGGGTAGGGCGAGTTTGGCCAACCGTCCTCTGCTCGTCCGTACAACTGTGCGCCTCCACTATCTTTGATGTCAGGGAATGCGTCCAATTGTCAGAGAATGTCAGAGTTCGTTATAGCCATAGGCCACTCATAGAATGCCGCGTGTCCTCCTCTCACGTGCTGGAGATTCCCTTGCGCATTCTGCTGTTCGACCAATTCTGTACGACCACGCTCTATCCGACCACCCTTCCTCGATCACCTCCTCGAGTAGCTGGTGCTTGTCGACCACTTCCAAACTTGTCTCTGTTGTCTGCTCTCTGTTCTTCGTCGCAAGTGCCTGGTCCAGTTCGACCATACCATTTGACCTGTCTCATTTAGCTAACCCGACGAACCGTTCTATTTTCTCCGGTTAGCCCAACAAACCGGTCTAGTATATAATACCCCATATCAAATTCAGAACGCGCTGAGCCTACGTGGCTGCTTCTGGTGCTTCGTAATCATATGTGGCAAAATTACATGCTTCGTTATTAGGCTTGGGTAAATTTTAATTTAATCTCAAACAAAAAATAATTAGGTTCGGATTACCATAAATATGTTGATTATTTATGGTCATGTTACATGTATTAATTGTATTTTAATATCATTTCTTATCAGTTTTACATATGTAATATATCAAATTAATCTTCTTTTGATGAACTTCGATTTAACATTCATATTGTATGTATAAAAAAATATTTATATTTATTTTTATAACAATAATAAAATTATTTTTAATATTAATTAGAAAATAAAATTATTTATCAACTAATATATTTATATTTCAAGTAGTTATATGATATAAGTTATAAAAACTAATATAATATAACACATGTAAGTCATAAGTAACACATATCATTCTAAAATATATAGTAATATATTTTTTTTGTAAAAAATATAAACTAAATTAAATATAGTTTTCTCAATAATTTTAAAATTTAAGAATATTTTTTTAACAAGCACCCGTGTAATACACGAGTGTTGTACATGTTGATGGCTTTGAAAAGTTTAAATATTGAATTTCCACCTTTTTTTTTTTTTTTTTTTT
>CACSLK010027752.1:18033603-18060841 GCA_902706635.1 Striga hermonthica | reverse complement strand
GAATATATGGCCCAGCTAGGGCTAATAAAGTCGAAGGTTTACATCCAAGTCAGAAATACATGGAGCAACAACAAAAGCAGAGAAAATATAAAATAAACAGAAAAACAAAAAACTAAAAATAAAACAAGAAATAAAACTACAAAGGTCACAAAAGTATGCGCTGTGAGTCTGAAATCGAGCCCTCATAAGAGGACGGCCAAATCTAGTCAGGGGCAGGAGGTGGCGGTCGACCGAATCTGAAGGATGGGTACTCTAACTGGTCCATCCGAATGAGCGTCCGAAGACGGAGGGGAATGTCCTCAGGAAGGAGGGTGCGTCTCTGGGGTATAGATGCCCCCGTGCTAGCAAGGAAATCGGCAGGCCGGTTCTCCTCTCGGAAAATATGAGAGACCTGGTAGTGAATCGAGCGAAGGGTGTCTCTGATACGCATAAGAGGATGCTGGATCTGCCATGAGCCCTGGTGGCCAGATGTCAAAAGTGTGATGACAGCCGCAGCATCCATCTCTATCCAAACATGAGAGGAGATCGAGGCAGCAATCTCGAGACCAATCTGGAGCGCCTGAATCTCTGCATCATAACTCGAGGAGGCCCGGAGTGGCCCATGGAAGGCAGAGATGAGTGCCCCACCATGATCCCTAATCAGGCCCCCTCCTCCAGCAGCTCCGGTATGTCTGTCGAAAGCGCCATCAGTGTTTAGCTTAACCCAAGGGGCCTTGGGTTTCAGCCAAACAATAATCCTGGGACGTGGGTGCTGGACAGGTAAAGGAGGTGGTGGCCTCAAACGATGGGGCGGTGAACACCCTGTCCAGTCTCTCGTCGTGAGTCTACCCAGGGCGGTGAGGAGGGAGAGGTGTCTGTCAACCTGCAAAATAATGTGAGCACAAGAAAAAATAATATCCCTATGCTTCGCATTATTCCTTTCTGTCCAGGTGGCCCAAAGGATCAGACAAGGAATAAGGAAGCCCACATGTCTACTGTGTGTGCGGTGAGCGAAAAAACTCAGGAGCTCAAAAAAACTATCTGTAGTGGGTAGGGGTATATGAGTATATCTGGCATAGTGCTCCCACACTCTCCTCACAGTCTCACTCTCAAGGAAAAGATGAGTGAAAGTCTCAATCTCAAAGGTACCGGTCTCAGCACAACAATGGCAGCGGGAGGGGAATGAGAACCCTCTCGCCTGCATCACAGTGTCAATGGGAATACGCCGTAAGAGGAGGCGCCACAAAAAAACGGAAATGGTCGGGGTGAGAAGATCGGTCCATATGGCCCCGAAGAGGCGGTTTGGCCGGTTGCCCAGCCTCACTTCTCCCCAGGCTGAAGACGTAGAGAATGCACCCGAAGATGTAAGTCTCCACCTCATGCCATCCAAACCTCCCTCCATAATGGGAATCTGTCGGATCTGGTCAATCTCTAGACTACTAAAACCCCCACCCTCACCCAGAATATCCTCCATCCTATCTCTATCCCAAAAACCTCCCGTCCAAAGGTCCTTCACCTGCATGAAAGGCAGGTGAGTGACAGGCCTAGTACTCGAGAGGGGGGCCTCGCCGAACCACCACTCATCCCAGAAGCTAACCTCCCCAGAGCCCAAGGTCCAAAATATGTGCTCCTGAGCACGTCTGCCAACAGTGGTGAGACGTCTCCACTGTCGACTATCCCGAGCGGTGGCAGTCACCCTACAGGGATGAGCAGCACCACCAGGGCAATATTTCCTCAGGAGATAATGGGCCCAAAGGGACTTGCCCTCCCTAAGACGCCACCACATCCTGTAGGAAAACGCAGTAATCATATCAGAGAAACGCCGAACCCCGAGCCCACCCTCAGAGTGGGGACGACAGATGGAGTCCCACTTTACCCAGTGGGTCTGTCGCCGACCTCGCGGGCCCTCGCCATAGCTCCAAAAATAGCGAGCTAAGATCTGATCTAACTCATGAATCGTAGACTGATGGGGGTTAAGCACTGCAAGAAGGTGAAGAGGAAGGGCACAGAGAGTGCTCTTGATCAGAGCAAGGCGGCCGCCGAATGAAAGGTGTCTATGGGACCAGCCAGAAATCCGGTCAATCATCCTCTGACGGACGTCAATAAAAAGCTCATGAGAAAGATGGCCTTTGTACAAGGGGGCCCCAAGGTAAGTGATGGGTAAGTCCCCACGAGCAAATCCAGTACGCTCGTGAATCTGGTGGGCCCAATGGTCTGCAACGTGGTGGTCCATGATAAAGGTGCTCTTACTAACACTGACTAGCTGACCAGATGTCTCACTGTAGTGGTCCAAAAGACTCATGAGAGCAACTAGTCCATTATCATTCGCACGAGTGAAAATGATAATGTCATCCGCGTAAGAAAGGTGGGAAATGGAAGGTCCACAGCCACGCGTGCTGTAGGTCATCCTCGGGAAATCGCGAATGAAGCCGTCAAGACAGCGAGAGAGATAGTCAGCCACCAGAACAAAAAGGGAGGGGGATAAAGGGTCCCCTTGACGAAGGCCGCGGGTAGAGGGAAAAAAGGTCGTGGGGCTACCATTAATCAAAACGGAGAATGTGCAGTGTTCCACACACGCCTCCACAAAGCTAATCCAACGGGTGGGGAATCCCATCCGAGCCAGTACCTCTCTGAGAAACGACCACTCGACCCTATCATATGCTTTGGCCATGTCTAGCTTCAGCACGAGGTTCGGGGTTCGTGTTCGATTCGCATGAGAGATGTCGTGTATCATCTCCTGAGCCAATAGGATATTATCACTAATGACTCGATCCTTGATGAATCCACTCTGATTCGGAGAGACAAGGTGGGGGAGGAGGGGAGCAAGACGACTGTTGAGGATTCTAGAAATAATCTTGTTAGTCACGTTGCATAAGCTGATAGGTCTATAGTCAGACCAAGTGCTAGGTCCCGATCTCTTCGGGATCAAAATGATGGAGGTTGCCGTGAAGGACTCTGGCATTTGGTGGCCAGAGAAAAACTCCCTCACAGCTTCCTCTACGTCAGCACCCACAATCTCCCAGCAAGACTGGAAGAAGAGGGACGAAAACCCATCCGGTCCAGAGACGCTGTTGGGATCTATCCCAAACACAGCCTCCCTGACTTCCTCCTTACTCGGGAGGTCACAGAGGTCAACCAGGTCGACCGACTGCGGGATGGTCGGAAAGAGGGTCGGGTCGGGGTGCGTAAGCAAATCCCGCTCAGAAGAAAAGAGAGAGAGGAAGTAAGCCCTAGCCGACTCCCGTATCTGAGACTCCTGGGTCACGGATGACCCGTTATCTTCGACACTATGGATATACGACTTGACTCTTAGTATGACTAAAATTACAACGGGCCCAATCATAGGTGACGAAAGTTGAATTTTCCTCCTATCCTTCCACATTAAATTACTTCTTACACCACACCAACCCGTTCAAAGGGGAATTACTTCTTCCCATCAAACACGTCCCGATAATCGTCGTCATCGCCCCTTCTCACAATCCTCCTTGCAGCAAAATCTATGTCAAAATCGAGTCGCAAGCACGCAGATCGGCCGACAAACTAAAAATTGAGCAGGTTCAATGGTCTTTTGTTTCTTCAGATATCCAAAAAATTGTGTAGCCTTCAGTGAAACGACTTTTGTTTTATGTTGTTGAATTTCACCGCATGTTTATTGACATTTGATACGGTTCGTCCTTCTTTGTCGGAGGGCTTCTCAAGGGCAGGTCCAAATTCCGGGTCAGGTTATCGGCGGAGAATCGGTGCCGAATGCGGGTATGGAAGGAGGCGATTGGAGGACTCAGCTACAACCCGATTCCAGACAGAGGATAGTAAACAAGATGTATAGTAAAAAATGTCCCTTTTTTACATTTTTTGTTAGTGTTTCTAGTTATTATTTCTATGATACGTTTACTCATTTTAGGGCTTGCAAAGTTCTAAATTTAATTTTTGTTTCCCTGCCTAATTACCAAGTATTTGCATATGTATAATTAAATTTTAAGTCTGAATAGTGTAACATTTGTTTTTGTCCGAATGGAGTGTTATTGAGGTCGGGTGGGGTTATGAAAGACATGCTTGTTTTTGGAGTAGCTGTAACTAGAAAGATGGTATATAATTTGATCCTTAAAGAAGCTACATTTAGATCTTTTAATCCGTCCTGTTATTAGAAGTTTTCTGTGGGTCGAATGCCAATGATTTTCTAACTATCTCACGTATCGGTTTGTGGTTTATCCACGGAGTAAGTAAATGAAAGAGTAGCTCCATCGTGGAAGTTAGTACACTTTCATTTTCTCTAGCTTCAGCGTGGAAGTTAGTACACTGTTGTTATCACTTTTAAATGATCGGTAACTAAACATTCCTGATCATGACAATGGTTAAGAGCGTTGAAGAAAAATAGTGGGATTTTAAACTGCATCATTTTCTGTACACTTTTGTGTTTTAAACTTGTGTTTAGGGTGCATTTGATAGTTTGTCGCGAAATGTGATCCTTTCTGTTATGTGTTGCTTGTTAAGAATCACCAGATTAGCCTAATCATATGATGTAGGGAAGATAAAGAAATTATTAGGTTTCCCATGGAATTGGACAAGATCTGGGTTTCTTTCAAACGCTTTCCGTTACCAAACTAGTTTGCCAATGCTACACCTCATTCACAACTTAAGACTATAGAGGTTCTAATGTCGTAATTTACAACCTGTTGTGGTTTTGATGTGAAGCCCAATTATGATATAATAGAAGTATATAAGATCATGTAATGTTTGATGCTTTTGTTTCTGCATTTTGAGTAATGGTTCTGTTGTTATACATAAGTGGAACTGATGGAATAGTTCTGCTTTCTTTATTTTTCTTTTCTTTTTTACTTTCTTCTTCACCCGACTATCAGCTTTATTTATTTATTCTAAAATTTTCCCTGGCTTTCCTGTAGTTATTTATTTTCTCTTTGCGGTTGAAATGCTGTGAATATCATATTGAAATGCTATGAATATCATACTAAGACTATGGCGCTTCAACTGTATAGAATGGAGACTTTAAAGCGACATCTTCCTTTCTCTGGACAAGAGGGACAACAGGAACTTGAGAAAATAGCTGTCACGTTTGAGGAGAAAAATTATACTGCAGCAACAAGTCAGGTATAATACTTATATTATTGGTTTCCCCTATGCTTTCCAACTAAAATTGATGTAACATTTGCTCTCTTGGGTTGATGAAAATATCGTCCATTTTTACTTTTGTTGTTTTAATCTTTAACTTTCTCTTGCAGCAAGACTATTTAAGAAAAATATCCTTGAAGATGTTGACTATGGAGACAAAATTCCAAAATCCTAAGGCGAATTCTCTTCAGTCTAATGCTTCAAGTAATAGTAAAGCCCCCCAAGATCGAGGTAGATAATCAATGTGGTACTTTGGTTCAAACAACCAAAATAATTTGCTCAGATTTAGGAGTAACTATGCTTACATGTATCTTTTAAATCTGTACATTACTCTTGCTACTCCATTTTAGTCACTAACACCAGTATGCTGACGGTCACCACACATGATCGAGGGGAGGCGACTGCGGAGTACTTGCAGTGGTACGGTCAGGTTTCCCATCCTACTGTCCTGGGCGAGAATCTGCCGGACGAGAACGAGGTCCCTACGCGTGCCAATACCGACTATGTAAGTCGTTTGCTAAATTTTAGTTAATGTTATTTGATTACAATACAATATTTTTTTAATAAATATTTATTATATCTTTTTATTCTTCCATTTTTTGTAGTGGATGGACCGTGCTATTAGCATTGCATCGGACTGTCTGCGGGATTGCACAGGTGTTGATCCTGCGATGGCGGCGCAGTACGCAGAAAAATTGACTAAACTTAAATTGGATTACGCCAATGCGCAATAATGATGTAATGAATGTTTTTTTTTTATTGTAAAACATTAATGAGATTGTTATGTATTATTTATTTTTGTTATACTACATTTGGACTAAAATACCTCATAACAATGATGTGTGACATAATCAATGTGAAAATGGTGATAAATAAAAATCTCACAAGAGTCGTGTGAGGCCACATGAGTCGTGTGGTCGTGTGGCCTCACACGACTCGTGTGGGTCTCCCACACAACTCGTGTGGAAATGCCGAACCCATTATTTTGTGTGCGGATGTTTCACACGAGTCGTGTGGAAATGCCGAACCCGTTTTTAGGTGTGCGTCATTTCCAACTAGTCGTGTGGGACACCCACACGACTCGTGTGAGAAGCATCATACCTCAACCAAAAAATATCGTTCTTTTATTCAACCGAAGATCATCGTTCTTTTATTCAAGGTCTACTTTGAGCATCATACCACAATTGCAACCTAGTCTGGTACAAATTCTCCCAACCCTCAACTGAAGCAGTTCGATGTATGAACCACATAGGATGAATAGGCGGTAATGGACAATCCGGAGTCACATCTACCCGAATGTAGTGTGCATAGGAACCAAGATGACACATGACAATCTCACGTTGTGGTCCTGTAGCCGTTGATGGTGCAGAGAGCGGCAATACTGTCCAACTGAACTGGTTGATCTGATGACAATCGGGACCAGAGCCTAACAAACGAGAACCGCATTAAATAGTGTCGCAATAGGGTAGAGGTCGCATGGAACTTCCATCCAGTGAATCTCGGCACAAGGGCTCCCGTCCCACCTTACTCTTCTGAGTGCGGCGTCGATATCCCTATAATAGATGTACTCGTACAAGTCACGGTGGCTCTGAACCTCATTCGCAATGTTCTCTCTTACGAGTTGCCACATCTCATGGTCCCTATACACGTAACTCGCGACGACCCAAAATCTACAGTTTCCATTCGCCTTTACATTCAGGTAGCTCACTATGTAGTCCAACATTATCCAGGGAATACTTTGCCAGTATCGAAAACCAAATATATCTGTCGGTCTACTCTCTCGAATATCACAATAATTTCACGTCACAAATATATAATATAATTTATATAAATACTTTAATTAACGTTGAACTATATAAGAGAAAATTATGTCACCTTCTGCCTCTTGTGACGGTTGAGAAGACTCGCTTGTCGGTTCACGCGAAGACGTACTTGTACGCCCCACCGGACGACCTCGTGAATTATCTCTTTACTCCCAATGCGATGGTTTACGCTTAGTTGAATTCGTTTTCTTGGGACGACCTCGCTATTTTACTTAACCTCAGGTTCTGCATAAGCTTGTTGGTCAGGGTAAAACTGACTGTACATAAGGTGATTCTGTACCGCATCGTCGCAGGATCGCCCGTTTCAACCTCTTTGACAAGCGTCCGAAAAAACTCAGCATCTGTCCATGCACTCTGGCTCGCTTGGTCTGGTGATCCGTCCCTACAAGTATACGATAAAAAAAATCAAAGAATTAAACAACATAATGTACTTTAATTTGTAATTAAAAATGAATCAGAAAGTAAAAAATTCTAAATGAATCATTAACCTTAAATTACCTGGCTCTAACATCTCTAGTGTCCTGCAGAACTCGTGGATCATTTCTATATCAATCGGCATTTTAGAATCATATCCGTACAAAGCAGACATACACAAGGAATTCCATGAGTGTTAGGCAATACACAGCCGCAACGCTCGTAAACTTCATAGCACAAGTCTCGCATACTCGTAAGCTTAGAGTTCATTAAATTCAGGCAGTAATGCGAGACCCTCAATGTCAACCGCACGAAAGGGAATCTCGTATACTGCACACTCTTCCTAAGTCTCGAAGACTCAAGCGTTGACCTGGTAATACATTACATAACATTAGATTATAATTAATGCAGTAATAATATTATTGTGCATTTTTCAATTTATTTATATATTAAAAATATATTCAATATTTATTTTTTATTTAATATTTTATTATATTGTTTGTTTAAATAAATAATACATATCTATATATATATTAAATATAATATATTTTTATATATATTTTGGTCGACTTTTTTATTTATTTATATTTATTTTTATAAATAAAAGCCAAAACTAAAACGAAATAACCATAATTCTAATATATGTGAAACGAAATAACACAGTTTAAAATGAGGAATGTACCTGATTTCAGTCATTTGAGACTCGATCTCCTTATTAATATTCTGCCACACTGTATCGAACACGCCGGTCGACGTGTGAAGCCAGTGCTTCAACTCAGAGTGGGCACTCACCACCCTACAGGAAGTTGTGTTACCAAAATGTGTTAACTGGTTAGTCTAAACTTTCACAAACTTTTCCTTGTGGACTAACCATGTTTGCTCCACATATTGTACCACGTGTGGGGCGTTCCCATATTTTGCATGCAATTGAGCTGCGACAGCGTTGTATTCATCGAACGTACTGGCATCGACAATCGCCTTCCACCTACCGTGCAAGAACTTCTGAAATTTTATATTTTTTTTTTCCAAATAGTTTGTAGACTCTGTTATCCACATCGTTGTTGCTGTGTCACGTGCAGAGTAAGTGGGCAGATTCGAGAAAGTTCCTCATAATAGAAGTCATTAAGCCCAACTCTCTGTCAGTGACAACCGTATTAGGATGTACCTGAGAGCCTATCAGAAGTCTCAACTTATGTAGAACCGAGTCATAACTGGCCTCTTTCTCATCCTTGATGAGTGCATACGCAATTAGGAAGTTATTGTTGCACGACGTCATCCTAATCATGTCTACCAACGGCATCTTGTACCTGTGCAAATGAGACCAACAAGACAAAAAATATAATCACATAAAACTTAATCGAACATACTAATTAAGATTCATACTAATAACATATTCATAAACTAACACACCTGTTATTTTGTACATGGAATCTATGTCGACATACCTGTAATATGTCCGAAATAGACTGACTGATGCAGTATGAGTCATGAATATATGTTTCAACGCATTTGTGTCGACATCTGTATAAACTAGATAGTTGCTACTCGTAGCCAAATATAGAAGCTAGGTAGTAACGTCTCTACCCTCGAAACTTTCTCTCCGCAACTTTTCTCTAAAGTTATATACATGTCGCCGATTAGCGTTGTCTCTTGGATTTTTTTCTTGGACCGTGGCCAAAATTTGTGCCGGTTTTGCCTTAGCAGCACTCATATCATGAATAATCTTTTTAGATGAATGGCTGAGGCCGCTCACATGTCGATGACCCTCAGGGTACACAGCAAATGAATGATTATGAAAGCCCTTCTTTTTATCTTTACTCGTATGGATCATCCAGTATGTCGATCATGCCAACTGTTTTACTTTTATCTCAAACTCGCACTTGCACGTTTTCGTTTCTGTACGTCTAGAAGCAGCTTTATCTAAATCTCCTTGTTTGCCTATGTAACGTTCGCCTCGTTTCCACTTCAAAACCTTATTTTTTTTTTGCCAGAACGACAGAGGTAATATAGAAAAGCACAAAAGTACAGAAGGAACAAATTACAAGACCCCAACAGGGTAATCTAAGGCCCCAACAGGGTAATATCTAAGACCCCAACAGGGTAATGAGACAGGGGCCAATGGCCCAAACCAAAAACACCCTACTAAACAAACAGGGAAAGAAAACTGAGAGGACACGCACATGGCGGCCTAGAAAACTCCACAAACAAAATAAAAGGAAAATGAAAAATAGAGCCACTGCACAATGCCTAGCATGTAATCATCTCTGAACCACAGCAAAACCAACAGACTAAGCCAGCGGAGAACAGTCGCAGACGAGGAAGAAGCTGAGTTCAAGGAGCCACCTCGAAACCTCCATAAGGCCTATACAAAAGCCGAACCCGAATACGAACTAATCTCCCCAGGCAAACTGGGGTCAAGTGACCCAAACCGAGAACACCATAAAACACGCAAAGAAAACTAAAAGAAAACAAATCAACGACACCTAAACAAAGGACTAAAAAAACATCCCTCCCTTGGCCAAAAGCTTCCAAGAGCACCCAAGAACCAAAGCTAGCTAAAGGGAGATCAAGACATTGAGACCCTGGTCATCACTGCCACAAAGCCTAGCTAAAACGGGACCCAAAGTCATGAATCCCTCCCGAGCCAACCTAGTTTGCCAACGCAAAAAGCCCTCAAACCCCACTCGGCTAACACAACTAACCAAGTACCAATCCTACCCCGAAAACACCAGACCCGAACAACCGTCCCCGGCACTATCGGAAAAAATTGGATCCCCACCACCCCCAAGGGCTTCTGAGAGAGGGAAATCACAAGGCTCTGACCCAGCCACTCCAACCCGACTGCTGAGGCCGGCACCAAAAACGCCTCAACCATGAGCCCGCACCTGCAACCAATCAACCCGAGCCAACCAATAACCGAAGGGGAGGAATCTCCGCTCAGCCTCCAAGCGGCAACCACCAACGGCGACCTCCGCAGAACGGCGTAGAGCCCCCACACACAGCCACCGGACGCGGAAAAAAGCACTGAGCAGGACGAACAACAGGGCCTAGGGGCCCCATCGGCGAACCCTAGTTTCCGCGCTAGCAGCGAGCCCAGCCAGCCGACTAAAGAGACCGAGACCACCCCATTCACGGCCGCCGCCCGCACCCCTGACCCAACACCGACAAACCCCTGAAGGCC
Source organism: Striga hermonthica (assembly GCA_902706635.1). Classification (NCBI taxonomy): domain Eukaryota; kingdom Viridiplantae; phylum Streptophyta; class Magnoliopsida; order Lamiales; family Orobanchaceae; genus Striga; species Striga hermonthica. Next base: position 18,050,317 of record CACSLK010027752.1, on the reverse strand, counting down.
ACAGAAGAGGATCTGCAACAATTGGGGGAAATAGACATCGACAGTTCAAGGGAGAAGGCGAGGCCGATTCACGGGGAGGCGATGACAACGAACTCCGACGACCTTGAAATCTGGCAGGGAGAGGACGGAAATCGGAGGATCGAGCTTCCTAGGTTAGCACCGACATACGCAGGGAGAGAGACGCAGGGAGAGAGCTTATGCACTTCAAAACCTTCACCCTTCATTTTTTTGCGTGTTTCGAAATAATCAATTTGAAACCATGCAGAAGTGCCGTATTTTTTGCAGCCTGAATAGCCTCCGCATCACTATAAAATAATGTAGTTGTATCGAAACCAACACTGTAATCAATACCATATTCTCCAAAATCTTCCAAGGACACCTGCAATATAGTACAATATTTATATTTTTAAAACATGTTAAATTATAATTTATAACATAATAATTTGTAAATTCTAAACATCTTTTTTTTTAATCTATAAGATATATTAATTCTAATCTAGAAAAACGAGAGTTCCAGAAATTGGAGAAAATAGTCCCGCTTAGGGATTCTTGAGTTCTAGAAATTGGAGATCCACTTCAACTCAGTTTCATTTCATAGTTATTCTAGGGAGTTATTCGCTTGATTTCGACCATGATTCCTTTCCCATTTACCCACTTCTATTCGTCTTATACTTAACATGTCTATGCTAAGCTTTCACATTTCATCATCTCCGATCTTTGTTTGCTGTGTTTTGCAGGAGCTCCTTATTCTCACAAGTTTCCACAGATCTTAAAGTCTATTGTTCCATTCTTTTGGTGTAAGCAAAGGAATCCGTCCCTCACTCATGGAGACTGAAATAATAGAGCAGCTCCAAAAATTTGACTTGTCATCCAAAGAAGAAGCAGGCACGGTCCTCGCCGAGACCGATGTTACCACTGGGATACAAGAGTGCACGCTTAGTCTTCTGGGTCGAGTTTACGGTGATAAAAAAAAGTAAATTTTGGGGTCTGAAAGCCACTTTGAATAGCATATGGAAAATAGAGAAGCCATTCACAATACATATCCTCGGGCGCAACACGTTTCAGTTTGTATTCCAGGAAGAGAAGGACAAACAAAGGATCCTCGATGGCAACTCCTGGAACTTTGACGGCCAATACATCCTCCTCCAAGAATGGCAACCGGGCATTAGTGGCTGGAACGGGCAAGATAAAGTCCAACTCTGGGTGCGAAATTATGAACTTGCCACTACATTGGATATCCAAAGATACTAGCTTAAAAATCGGTAAGCTCTTGGGCAACGTGATTGTGGTTCATATACCGGACACAAGCAGCATCAATGGCAGACTGATCAAAGTTCTAGTGGAAATTGATCTTCATGAACCCCTTCTAAGGGGAGCAAACATCAGGTTAGGACCCAATTCCCGTTGGGTCAACTTCAGGTACGAAAAACTCCAAACCTTCTGTTACTATTGCGGGAGAATTGGACATGATGATAAGGGATGCAGTAGCAAAAAAGAAGACACCAAAAAAGGGACCCTTAAATCAGGCCAATTTGGAGAATGGTTAAGAGCCCAATGAGGTAGTGGAAATGGGGGTAGATTTAGAGAACCGTCTTCTGATTCTGGTAGCTTAGATAAACCTCTTGAGAAAGAAGAGTCCATAAAAAGCCAGAACTCCAACCTTGGCAGATCAGAACCTTCCCCGGGTAGCTCTCATGTTTTTGCTCCCAACCCAGAGCTCTCCCCTCATATTGATACTCCCAAAAACCCCACCCATAATGATAATGTCGTATTTAATCCCAGCAATGTGAAGGTTAGCTCTTTGACAGAAGTTCCTGTTTTACCAGACACTAGTATCTCTTCAATGTCCAAAACTAAGCCTACAGGTGCTGGTAGTAACACTAAGCTCCCAACACCTAGGACAGTTAAGGTTCAAAGAAGAAATACCAATGACAGTATGCTAGTTGATGTCAATCTGTTAGCTGACAGCTCCCAGTTGCATTATAGCAAGAAAAGAGCTTTGTCTTCAGATGAAGACATCTCTCGCTCTCATACCCCTCATTCTAAAAAACCAAAAATCCCTGATCCTACACCCTCATCAAACCAGAACAATACCCAACAATCCAAATGGTGGAGGCAACCAACCATAACTGGTCCAAGAGTTTAAAATGAAGGTTGGGGTTTGGAATTGTAGAGGTTTGGGAGGACCCTCTACAATTCCCCAGTTCAAGGAGACCTTAAGGTCCCACCTTCTTGATTTTCTTTTTCTTTCCGAAGTTAAAAAATCCAAATGTTTTGTTACCTCTGTCTGTAGAAAGCTTAAATGGGAAGACAGATGGCATTTTGTGGATCCTGATGGCTCTAAAGGGGGGCTTCTTTTGTATTGGTCCCCTAAGATTGATATTATCTCTATTGTAGGTTACCACTTTTGTATGGAGGTCTGCTTTAGGTATAATCATAGTAGAGACAACCACTGGGCAATTTTCATATATGCTAGCACAGACTCTAATTTCAGAGAAGCCCAGTGGAACTTTCTTTCTTCTCTAAAGCCCAGATGGGGCACTTTGTGGTTCATTGGGGGGGGGGGGTACTTCAATGATATTGTGTCCAACTCCGAGAAGAAAGGTGGTCGGCTTAGGCTTTTGAGTAGCTTTGATAGTTTCCTAGCTTTCATTAATAGATTAGGTCTTGTAGATTTAATGTTTAAGGGTCAGCCCTACACCTGGTCTAATAATAGGAAGGGGAAAAACCTGATTGAAGCTAGACTTGACATGATCTTCTCATCTCCTGATTGGGCTATTAAATTCCCTAAGGTTGAACTTCATCACATTCCCCTCTTCTCCTTAGATCACTGTTTGCTGATGCTAGATGTTTTTGGTTCAGAATGCCATAAAAAAAAGTTCTACTTTGACTCCAGATGGGTTAGTTGTGATGGGTTTTTAGAAACAGTTGAGAAAGCATGGTCTATGGATAATCAGGGTACTGATCTTTTCAGTCTTCAAGACAGAATCAGAAAGGCCAGAATTGAACTGTAATGCCCCGTTTGTTTATGAATATTTAGGATTATTCATTTTTGCATTATTATTATTATTATTATTATTATTATTATTATTATTATTATTGTTATTGTCATTAAATGTCTAATTGTTTTAAATGCTTATTATTATTAAATAATATTATTGTTTATTATATATATATATATATGTATATATTATGTCCGGTTTTAATTCTCGTTATCGCTTTGTATTTCCGGCCAATTTATCGGGCCCAATGGTATTTTAAATCCTTGGCATTTTTATTGTGTATTCTCTTTGCCCAAACTCATGTGTATTAATTTTGACCCAAGTGAGATCATTAGTGGCCCAATTGATTATTTGGAATCTTGGCCCAAGAGTAGGTTAAATTACACGGCCTTTTTGTTTTCTCCTTCTTCTCCGCTGCAGACCCGGTCGTCCCTTTTCGTTCAAAAATCTGTTACGATTTTTCAGTGAAAATCTCTCCTTCTCCCGCTCGTCTTGCAATATCTTCTTAAGACTTGGTCGCACCTGAGAGTCGTTCAAACTATCTCCCTTTTTCCATGATCTCTCGCTCCCACTCGTGAATTCACGCAAACCATCTCACCACGTGAACCTGCAAATTCCGGCGAGCCTTTCCCGAGCAGCAACCATCTTTCGGCATCGGGTTCAGTAAGAAGTCGGCGTCTTCTCGCCCTCAGCCATTCGTTCCGGAGCATCTGGAAGTAGCCGATCGTTGCCCGAGTTTACACCTGCAACTACCACGTACACCATTATTTCCGGCGAAACCTTTGTTAGGTCTATTTGGGATTAAATATGTGTAATTAATACATTGGGTCATTATATTGTTTAGCCAAAATAAAGTGATCAAATTATTGTACATTGGCTAAGGAACTTAATTTAGATTGTGGAATGATTAAATGTGGACACCCGGTAATATTATTATTTGGTGACGTAACAAATAATAATATTAAACTTAAGGACCTAAATAACGTATAATTTGGGTCAAAATTATTTATAGGTGGAGTCTCCAAAAGCGTGAAAATAAAGTGATACCCATTTGGATAACCCATAAGGAATAAAAAAAAATATTATAATAATAAGTAATAAAGGAGGGTGGTTGGTATTAGTTAACCGACCCTTTCCTTATTAATTGAGATTTCATCAGGCTAATGAACATAAAATGGGGAAAGTTGGGGCATCATTGAGCAAAGAAAGTTTTCTTCTTTATACAATTAAAGTTTCTTTCTTCTGATATGTCGGGATAAAAATAAGGTTTAATTCACGGTCTTTTGGAAGATTTCTAAAACCCAAATACAATTAATCAGTCAACATGAATTTATCAGGTATGCTTCCGCTATTCAGTTATGATTCTCGATTATTCGATATGAAAGCTCTTGGGATTAATATCGATATATTTCGAATAAAGTTAAATACAGTTTCTATCAATTGGTATCAGAGCAATTCATATTGAATTTTGGGGAATCAGAATTTAATCCATATGGCTTGATATACTTTGCGTTTTATTTGGGATTCATACTGCCGTGATACTATGCGAAATTAATTGCTCTGAATTCATGAAATTCGGTTTTGTTGTTGTTCGGATTTTATTCCATCAGCTTATATGGGTTCAGTCAATTAATTTAAATCGCATGTTAATGTCCTTGGAATTGATTCTTTTAAACATTCAAAATCAAATGAATGATTTATTTATTTGAGGATGAGATGCAGAATCAATTTGGATAACTGGGTGAGTTCGATTATGAATTAATATAAACTGGTCATCATGATTTTTTATTCATTGATCATGTGCTGTATGGAATACATATTTGAATTCTTTTCACTTTCATTAATTGATGTTCTGAATTCATAGCTTAATAATTCCATCAGTATTATGATTTGATGAAATTGTGGGCCCAAAATTCAAATAAAATAGTTTGGGTTCAAAAATTGACTTGTCAGCTGGAAACTCGCATACTTAATTTATATGCTGGCAACTTGAATACAATTGTTATAAAACTAGAAAGAAAGAGGGAGAATAGATAAAATATTTTTCTTAGGTACGATTTTCATTATAACTGAAGCTCTTATTTATACGAAACTTCTGATGGCACAACCGTAATAATACAATTACATCATGGACAAAATAGTCATTCACATACATTATTTTATAAATATTTCACAACACTCCCCCTTGAATGACTATTTCTAAACATATTTTAACTGATTAGAACAAAGTCCAATTTGCACATCTTCAAGTATATCTTGTGGCCATCATGTACCGTTGCTTCAGCATGTCAGGAAAACCCAGTGGGACAAAACCTGATCATTGTGGAATCTCAACATTTCTTCTCAGGAAAACCCGGTGGGACAAAACCTGATCATCTTGAAATTATAACATTGCTTCCTCAGGAAAACCCGGTGGGACAAAACCTGAGCATTGTGGAAGTACAACATTGCTCCCCCTCAAATAGATCATCTTTAATGGAGTATCCACGTGCTGCCTCGTTAAAACCTTGTCAACAAAACCCAGTGGGAAAAAACTTGATCGAAGGAAAAAGAGTACAGCTACTCCAGTGTTTTCTCATCATAATGAGGAATCATATCAATTATTCAGTAGTCCTCATTATACCATGAATATGCCTCGTTAAAACCTTATTAGGAAAAACCCAGTGAGACAAAATCCTAATGAAGGAAAAAGAGTACACTATTCATGTGAATACGTCATCCCTGTTGCCTCATTAAAAACCTTGCTAGGAAAATCCAATGGGACAAAACCTCAGCCAAGGGAAAAAGAGTACAACGCGTATTCCATATATTCATCATAATAACATTTCCATAATTTTGATGAATATCATATAGATTCATTCAGATTTTCAGAAACTGATGGTTATTCACGATAATGTGCCATATCATGTTTTGTGCAATTTTCAAACTCATTCTCATCATCAATTGATTTCAATGGTCTTACTGCCAATAGTTTCCAATATTCACATTTCAGTTGATTGCATTCTCGTCAATATCATTTATATAGCGCTATTCATTTGTTTGTGTCGACACATATTCATACCCATTATTCCCCATAATATATTGAGATATCTCATTATCAATTAATTTCATCGATAGTATGTATATGCCTCCTTTCATTACTTATTTGGGGAATTTCAATTTGCACAATACCAACGCTTCCAGCGTATCTTTCCACCATCATATCATTTCATATATTTAACTACCATCAGTTATCATTTCCAAAATTTCAATAATTGATTCTCCCCCTTATCTTAACAGATCCCTGATCTGTATTTTCAGTATTGAGTTTCTTGAGGGGAGTTCATATAATCTCCATTTCATTCTCGATTTCAACATATAATAGGAGGACTTTAAACACATATCACTTGTAATGTGCACATTTTTTTTTTCATGAGTTCATCATATGAGCTGATTATATTACTAGCTTCATCACTTTCATATGACACTTATTTTCATTCTTTCACAGCCATCTTGTGTCATTCTTTGATCAAACCATCTCGTAACTTCAGGTTACGTGTCATATACATAATCAAATCATCTCGTAACTTTAGGTTACTGATCACACACATGTGGCTATCTAGTGGATCCATAATATCTAGTAGCACACATGAAGGACTTTAAACTAGTAGCACACATGGTGGCTATCTAGTGGATCCATAATATCTAGTGGATCCATAATATCTAGTAGCACACATGGTGGCTATCTAGTTGATTCTCCCCCTTATCTTAACACCCTGATCTGTATTTTCAGTATTGAGTTTCTTGAGGGGAGTTCATATAATCTCCATTTCGTTCTCGATTTCAACATATAATAGGAGGACTTTAAACTCATATCACTTGTAATGTGCACATTTTTTTTCATGAGTTCATCATATGAGCTGATTATATTACTAGCTTCATCACTTTCATATGACACTTATTTTCATTCTTTCACAGCCATCTTGTGTCATTCTTTGATCAAACCATCTCGTAACTTCTGGTTACGTGTCATATACATAATCAAATCATCTCGTAACTTCAGGTTACTGATCACACACATGTGGCTATCTAGTGGATCCATAATATCTAGTAGCACACATGGAGGGGTAGTGGGCCCACATATATATCGTACCCCTTTCATACTCAGTTTGATCAAAAATCGATTCACAAATATTTAGCCAGTAATAATTTCACCAATCGAGAACAAAGTATCTCATATCACAAAGAATCAGTTAATCATTCAAACCATCATCATTTATATCAGTAAATATCACAATAATTCATTGTGACCCATTTATCACAAATATATCACATCATCATTCGGCGGCAATAAATGCACTTCTGACCCACAATATTTAAATTCAGAACCGTATCACATACGTATCAATCTTTCTGTCAGACAGACTCTTTGTTTTTAGAGTCGTATAGCATACGCATCATTTCTATAAATTATCATGCATTCCATTTAATTTTTACGAACAAAGGTCCGAATTTACATATGGATTTGGCACTCTCAAATATCCGTAAATATTATTCTTTTGTTCCAGTAAATATCATAAAAAGAATTTATCGGTCTCGGATAGAAAGATTGAGGGTGCTAATGATTAATGATATTCCAGGCGATATTCGATGGTTGATTGAAGCAAAAGTTCGATTGTCGGGAGAGTTTCAAAATTCATACAAATATATGCCAGGTATGGGTAAGAGTACTTTTGCAAAGAAACGAAGAGCAAAACGATTAGGTGGCTGCTTCAAATGCGCTCGATGGACTTGTGACACACGATGTAAATCTGTGGGGTTCGTGTCCAAAAATCGAGAAGATAAAATAGCATTTATAAAGGATGGATTGAGTAAGGAGTCTATGGATCAAACGATCCACCAGATTCTTGAGACACATCCTAGTGGGTATGTGCATCGTGAGCTTCTGTCTCTATGGATTCGTTTTAAAAATGAAGAGGAACGTTATAGTCTCGAAAATATTGTTTCAAAAGACCAAGTTTGTAAAACTAGTCTTTGTTAGTATGAAAAATCATACTAATGAAGTTTAGTAGTTGCACTGTAATTTTCAGAGAATCTTATAGCTGCCGACAGATAATATTTATTTAAAACCCAACACCTTATCTGTCAGTTGCAATTGTCAGAAGAAAACAGCAAAATTATTTATCGCTTTGTAAAACTTTCTATTTAAATAGCAAGTCATTTATCATAATCATATGCCTCACAAACTTTTGAAAAATTAAGTTTATCAATAAATGGATGAATGTTTCAAAGCCTTCGCAAGGTAATAAATTTTTTCAGCCGATCAAAACCATATGTGTTCTTGGTGGTTCTAGACTGGTAAGTTTTTCTCAAAATGTTGATATTGTAAGTCAGTTAGCAAGGGATATGGGAAATCAAAAAATCAATTTACTGTATGGAGGGACTAGCATCACTTTCTTTGATAATCTTTTATTGGCTGGAAAATATTTTGAGATAGAAGTGAAAAGTATCATACCTTTTCATAGAGCTTCAACAAGGGTCGTCAAAGATTCCATATGCATGATGCTAACTCATTCTATTCATGATTGTATGATGGATATGGCGAACAAGAGCGATGCATTTATCATTCTTCTAGGCGGTTATGGAATGCTAATGATGATGTTCACTATTGCTTCTTGCGCAGAATTGAAACTTCATAACAAACCCATAGGTCTATTGAATTTTAATAACTTCTTTCATGGTTTGCTTGGATTTTTAGACCAAGGAGTATATCAAACCTTTATATCTCCTCCAACGAGAGAAGTATTCAAATCTGCAGATACGGCTGCTGAGCTTATCAAAAAGCTTCAAGAATGCATCACATTTCAAGATTCTGTGAAAACACAAGGGGTCAAGCGAAAAAGAGCTTTTGATCCTTTAGATCTCTCATTATGAACCCAGATAGCAATAATGGGTGGCAGAGTTACGGAGTTTTATACTCTCGAGACGCACCCTTCTTTTATGGGTTCTATTATGTAACATTTTTCGCATTTTGTATTTATCAAGGATTTACAACCTTTTATATTTTCATCATCTGAACCTTCTGTACTTGTTTCTCAGTAATAATGATATCAATTTTGCTTTTTCACTAGATAAGTGTGTAGTACTTCATGACTACAATTATTGTCATGTGTGCTTCTTCTGGAGCACATCATTGTAATATCTATATGATCTCATATTATCAATGTGATCTTATCATCAGATATCTTCCCTTAGACTCATATAATATATTGAGAAATCATTTCTTGTGATCACTCATACTGGTAGCTTTTGATACCACTTTCTCAAATTGACCAATTTTCTAATGATAGCTTCCGGTACCACTTCATCATTTTAATTTATCATAACGTGGTAGCTTCAAGTATCACGATATTATCATTATGTGGTAGCTTTTGGTATCATACGGTAACTTCTGGTACTATTTCATCAATTTTCGTTACTCCATAAATTTGGAGAATTTATCAACTGTTTTTCAGGATCATGTTAGTCCATATAATGTCCTTTCACGATCAGGACTTTATTCAATTTTCACATGGTCAGATACAAAGTATCATTTATTTCATTCATCGGCTATCACTTAATTTGTACTGCCCGTCGTCGGTGGCAGAGCCGCACTGGCCGACCCATGTATATATAGCCATTCATATCCGTTTATATGTATATTTGTTGCACATGGCCTTATCATCTGGCCGTTCCCTATCACCGGTTATCATTATTCAGTACACTAACCGGTTCAGTTAGTTGTTCAAATCTTATTTCGGTGGATACACTGCCTGGCCATTTCACATATTTTTCATATTTCAACAGTTGACCCGTCGGCTACCATTAAATATCACCTTCGACGGTAGAGCCGCATTGGCCTGTCTATGTAGCCACACATATTTATTTTCATATCACATGGGTCAATTCATAGATTTCCACATGTTACCATATTGCAATAACCAATCCATAAGTATTCGCCAATATGCCAAAATAGTTCCGTAGCAACAAATTAAAACTTAAATATTTTATGATAATAGTCTATCTTATTTTATTAAATCATATCAATATTGGTCTTTGAATAAAGCTCTCATTACCCCAAGCATTATGATATTAGCAAAAAATTAATTTCACTAATGCGTGCTTGAAATGTGTAACAAACAATGATATTTGTATAGAATACATCATGCATTAAGTAATGTTGTCTTCATCTAATAATTGTTAATATGCATTTGGTGTGGTGGGTTTCGTAGACTTGGAACTTGCAAGTGAATAGTAGTTGAAATAATGTTAATTTAATGTATCTAAATTTAAAAAAAAATGAGAAATGAAAGTTGAATTAATTAGACGATGAGTTAGTACATTGCATTTCTTTTGTTTATTGGTCCACACCACATGTTTTGTCATTCACAATTTATCCTACCACTCTAGCACATTAAATGACATTTATTATTTGTCATAATGTCTTTGTCTAAATGTTGCATGCAAATAAAACATATGCCATGTGAATGTATGTATTGTCTCTCCATGAAACAAAATTATTAAAGTAGCAATGAAGATAGAACTGAGAATGTATAGTTCTAAAAGTTAATAAAACTTACAAAGCCAACATATTGATGTATGTCGAACCAATACCTGAAGCAATATTTGCTTTCTCCTTACTCATCTTCATGCCGCTCGTAAGAAGAGGTTATAGCAGAGCTATGAACAATAAAAGAGAATTTTGGCTACTCAAATGGTGGGAGTTTTTCTTCTATGCTCTTTTTATTTTCTATACTCACTTTTCATTTTTTTTTTATTTATTTTCCTTTTCATTACCTTCCTCGCCTTTTGATTTTCATTTTTGGAAAAAATAGTACTTTTGTTTTATGGTTCTTGACTATGGTGGGTGTCCATTGAAGCATATTATGTGCTCAAGAAGTAAGTGAAATGGCTAAAGGTAGAGCATGAAAATTCAGAATTTCCCCCATGAGTGATACGAAAAATTGGTTGGGAAAAAGTAACGATTGTAACAATTAGATTTCTGATACGGAAGATCATCTCTAAGATGCAACCGTAGAGCATACTCTCGTCATATTATAAACCGAGCTCTAGAGGGCAGAGACTCGTGCTGATAACGTGTTATAAAACTAGAGAGAAATAGAGAGAATAGAGAAAATATTTCTCTTAGGTATGATTTTCATTATAACTGAAGCTCCTATTTATAGGAAGCTTCTGATGGCACAACCGTAATAATACAATTACATCAGGGACAAAATAGTCATTCACATACATTATTTTATAAATATTTCACAACAACAATGAATTATTAAGGATTCAATATATTTTAGTAACATGAGTAAATCATGTGGTTTGAATATATGAAATTCATGGAAAAAAACATCTTTCGCTCGCGATTTTTTTCCCTAATTTTACCCTAGCTTTCGCCGCCTCAAATTCGATCGTTTTCACCTCCTCCGACGTCGGCGAGGCCGGGCCGGCGGTCGCCGCGACTGCCCGGCTTGTCCCTGAAGCCGTTCTCTCTCATCTCCGGCTGTGTTTGGTGGATTGGCGACTCGGCTCAAGGCTGTTGGTGGGTGGGATTCGCGAGCTTTCTCCCTCGAGCAGGGTCCGGTGGTTTGCAGGCTCTTGGAGCAGACGACGGACTCTGGGAGCGTCTCTGATGAATTTTTGGTGCGGGGATGTCCGCCGATGCAGTAGCGATGGGATGGCGGTGGTCAGCGGATGGGGAGGGGCTCCGGTGGCATGTGTTGGTGCTGCAGGAGTAGGGTATGTGGCTGCGAGCTGCTCCTTCTCTTCGGCTATGCTGCGGCTTGGTCAGAGTCTGATGCCCCCCGAGTATCCTAGTGGTGTTAGGTGTGTTTGGGGGGTGCCGGTTAGGGGTGGCTCGCCTGCCTGTACTCTCGGTTGGTGGCAGATCGGCTCGTAGTTTGGTTCGGGGGCGGGGGTTCGGTTTTTGTATAGGCTTAATTGCAGTTTCGGGAGCTGTTCCTTGGCTAGGGGGCCGAGCTGTGATCCGGTTGTCGCTCGTCTGGGACCGTCTTTCTTCGGGGGAGGGTGTGATAGTTTAGGGGTTTGTTTAGGGATGTAAATGGGTCGGGTTGGATACGGGTTTTGGCAAACCCGAACCCGACCCGCACATAATTTACACTACCCAAACCCGACCCATTACCCGGCTAGTGATTTTTTGTTCGGGGTGGGTTTTACCCGGGGGGTTAGTGGGTTTTCGTCGGGTAAATTGGTAACCCGAGTCTTAAATTTAGGTTTTTCCCAACCCATCTCATTTCATATAAAAAATAAAATAAAATAATTTAACAATTAATTATAATGTAACAAATAATTTATTAACTAAGTTTGACAATAAAAAACTATAGAAAAATATTTTATTTTTGGAATAAATAATGAGATATGATTATTTATCTTTTATAGTCTATTTAATATTATAATATTTAAAATAAATATTTTTATTATACAATTAACAAAAAATGATAATATAATTACAAAAAATAAACTAAGTTTAACCATTAATTAAAATTATAATAGATAATCTAATTTTTAAAAATAACACATGACTACTTTTATATTTATTATAAGTTATAAATATATATATATGTACATGTATGTATGTATATATAATTCAATGGTTGCGGGTAAACGGGTAGGGTAATCGAGTCGGGTAATGGGTTTGCCTACTATACCCGCACCCGACCCGACCCGGGGTTCGGGTAGCATAATTCTACCATAACCCGACCCGAAACCCAATCATCTCGGGTTTACGACCCAAAAATGCCCGCGGGTAACCCGACCCTATGGGTTTTATTGACATCCCTAGGTTTGTTTGTGTTTTTTGTTTTTCTGTTATGTTGTTGCTCGTTGCTTTTTCTGTCTTTGTATTTGGTGTTGGTTTAGGATAGTTTTTTGGTTTGGGCCATTTGGCCCCAGTTAAGAGGGATTACTCCGTTGGAGTCATTCCACATTACCTCGTTTGGGGTCGTTCCACATCACCCTGCTGGGGTCGTTTTATTTTGCCTGTGTCGTGGGTTCTTGCTGGAACACGCCGACGAGGCGGTCCTACCCACGGATCGATATCGGATACCAAACATGTACATAGATGATTTTGAATAAACCTAAGCATGCTCCTAAAGGACGAACAGAGATATACCTTTCTTCAAGGCTTCGATTCGATCTGAGCGATCTTCTAGTTTGTGTCCCGACCACGTTTGGACGCCGGATGGACGACGATCCTCCAAACGGTTGAAAGGAGCGGATTGCCTTTGTTCTTCTCTGAACCCTTCGCGTAACTTTCTCCTCACGATGGTGGCTGAAGATATCACGTTTTGTGATGTTGCGTAGAGTTCAAGAACGTGTGCTTATCCCTCATTTTATAGAGTCCTTGGATCAGACTAGGGATCTCTTAGAAGGTACAGGGTTTGGGCTCCCTACAGGCCCAAATTCTTATGTTCTGCCCAGAACACAATTTGGCCCGTAAATATTAATTCATTCCACTAGAGAATTAATATTGCACTCCCGTCCTATCCCAAAATGAATCAGGGCTTCTATTAGACTCGATATAATTCCCCGTGTTTAAGATATCGCACGTCCATTAATTATTAAAGCTTCTGACTGCTTTAATTAATTAATATCTTTTATTCCTTAAGTAGTACCACTCAACCTTATTATCGTACGAAATAAATCCACATGCAGGGTTTATACGATAATCCTTATGAGTTCCTTAAGGGGACGTCATCAACCTGGATGTCCAGGACACGGTGCCCTAATGCCAATAAATAGATATAATGCAGATAATGTTGTTACCCAAGATACAAAGCATATTGAACCAATACTTGGCTCTCACCCATGGTAAATCAAAGTAACAAACAAATATCCCACATATCTAAGTATCACAATTAGGGTTAAGAATTAGTAGTCACCGAGACCTAGGTTCTTCATGATAGTCAGAACTGAAGAACACGTCTCAACTGTGATCCATTCAATGCGACGCAACGCACTAGTATAAACCAATATCCAAGACAAGCTATATCCAGTTTATACTACAACCTAAACCGATAGTCATGTCCATAACTATCTCAGTTGTGAATACCATTTATATCTTATAAGGGACCGACAATGTAATCTTCTGTGTGACTACTAACACACCACATTGTCTACAATATAAGATAATTGGACATTTAGCATACAAGCAATCATAAAGAATGCAACAATGTGAAAACATTTATTTCAGTCAAATGGGAAATCGAATAAATACAATCCAAAAGCTCACATAAAAGTTTGCTTTACTGTATACCCCAACAATCTCCACTTATACTAAAGCTAAACTTTTAGTATATATAAACACATGCCATAACAATTCTCCCACTTATAATCAAAGTCTAGCTGCAACACATCGTAAACCAAGACCCTTACGTGTTTCTCGAAGAAATTGACAGTCAGAGTCTTCGTGAAAGGATCAGCTAGATTATCCAACGATGCTATCTTCGTCACAACCACATCTCCTCGTTTTACGATCTCTCATATAAGGTGGTACTTTCTCTCGATGTGTTTACTGGCCTTATGTGCTCGAGGTTCTCTCGAGTTTGCGACTGCACCAGCGTTGTCACAATAAATTGTGATACACTTAGGCACACTCGAAGATACCCCTAAGTCCAGTAAAAAGCTCCTGAGCCAAACAACCTCCTCTGTTGCTTCTGAAGCAGCAACGTATTCGACTTCCATGGTAGAATCTGCGATGCATTTATGCTTCACACTCCTCCATGAGATCGCTCCGCCTCCCATCATAAACACATAACCCGAGGTCGACTTTCTCTTATCTCGATCAGCTTGGAAATCAGAATCTGTGTAACCCAAAGGAGTTAGACCGTCTGACTGGTAAACAAGCATATAATCTCGAGTTATTTTCAGATACTTGAGAATATGCTTTACCGCAGTCCAGTGTCCTTGACCAGGGTTAGACTGATATCTCGCAACCATGCCAACCGCATAGCAAATATCAGGTCACGTGCACAGCATGGCATACATAAGGCTTCCTACAGCCGAAGCATAAGGAACCTTAGCCATTTCCTCTATCTCTTTTTGTGTCTTCGGACAAATATCCTTAGATAGAGGAACTCCATGCCGAAAAGGTAGCAACCCTTTATTGGAGTTCTGCATGCTGAAACGAGCAATCACAGTATCAATATAAGAAGCTTGAGATAGACACAACATTCTTTTCTTCCTGTCACGAATGACCTTGATTCCAAGAATGTACGATGCCTCACCCAAGTCCTTCATTTGAAACTGTTCTGAAAGCCATACCTTTACGTCTGACAAAATCTTGACATCGTTGTCGATGAGAAGAATATCATCTACGTATAGTACCAAGAATACCACTACGTTTCCGTTGCTCTTTTTGTACACACAACTTTCGTCTTGACATTGATCAAATCCATAGGACTTGATCACCTCGTCAAAACGAATATTCCAAGACCTAGAAGCTTGTTTTAGTCCATAAAGAGACTTCTTTAGCTTCCATACTCGATGCTCTTGGCCTTTCTTCACATAACCCTCGGGTTGCTGCATATAGATGTCTTCATCCAAGTTTCCGTTAAAGAAAGTTGTCTTGACATCTATTTGCCAAACCTCATAGTCCATGTGACTTGCTATGGATAAGAGAATCCGGATCGACTTAAGCATGGCTACCGGTGAGAAGGTCTCATCAAAATCGATTCCCTCTTTCTGAGTGAAACCCTTCGCAACCAGCCGTGCTTTGAAGGAAATAACCTTCCCGTCAGATCCTCTCTTACGCCTATAGACCCATTTGCACCCAATGGCTTTCTTGCCTTCAGGAAGGTCCCTAAGGTCGTAGACATCCATAGCATCTGTTGTGGTTCAAATTATTCATTTTACCGAGTCTGAATCGAAAGATTCGTTCCCCGGGTCGATCTCACGAGGAAGGCTGTTCGGAACTTAGTTTTGATATCGATAACACATAAAACGAAAACAAACCTAAACACTCTAATCGAATAAGGATGGATGAATAATTATCAGCTAAGAAATAATAAAAAGCAATAACCTACCTAAGAAAATAAACGAAACAATGAAAAAGAAGCTAGGGAGTCGGGGATAATTAATTCAAGTTCTAGAAAAACCGGGCAATCAATTGTTCGGGTCAAGATTGATACTCTCGCTTAGACATCTAGCGGTTCTCTCCCAATAACTCTTCGTAACAAGGGATTGAACATGGACGAACAAGTTCGAGCATACGACACAGGTCAATTATCCCAATCCCAATAACTTTTCGTAACAAAGGACGGGTCATTGACAAGTGCGTATTTCAATCTAAAACATGTAGATTAGTCAATTACGACATCGTCTACCTCATGTGAGCCTAAGTCTACGACTTCTCCCCTTTCGGTTCAAAAAGTCGCTAATTTAACTAGAAGAGAATTAATCAACTAATCTTATCGAATCAACAAAACCCTAACATCACTCTTCGATTATACCAACCAATCAAACAAGATTCTATCAATTCCTTATCAAAACAACGCACATAAGTATGAACAAACCGAAGCCCGACAAGTATAATTCAAACGAGAACAATCATCTCTTATCCCTAGCAAAGAAATTAGCTACGTAACATGAATTCAACGCAAATAATTATTCCTCTCACATCAACCATTGTTCATGAATTAACAAAGAGAGAAACAACTTACAATAAA
>CACSLK010027752.1:17997897-18020624 GCA_902706635.1 Striga hermonthica | reverse complement strand
GAATAAATACAATCTAAAAGCTCACATAAAAGTTTGCTTTACTGTATACCCCAACAGTTCTTGTGTTGGTGTTTGAGTCGTTTTCTTTCTAGCTTTGCTAGCGATTCTAGGCGGATCTCGGTCTAGCCTCCAAGTTTGTATTTTCGCACAATTGTCCGCTTATCTATAGTACATCTATCGTTCCGAAAAAAAAAAAGAATATATGAAATTCATACATGTTTTTGGTCAGAAACCGTCTCTGTCGAGACATGCTGGAAAGCAGTTCCGCCGTTAATTTAAATGGATTAATTGAAACAAAATGTTGCCAAAGTGACTTCTTTTGTGTAGATTACTTTATTTAAATATTAAAGATTATTGTATTTTTTGTAATTCGTGCGTGTGTTGATTAACCCAAAGGTGAACCGACACATGACCGAATTACAAATATACCTGTGATAATAAATCCGTGGCAATTATAAGGTTTTAATGTAAACAAAATTCTATCCAATGATAGTTATATTGTTTGACAGATTTTATTGTCAAAATTTGATTATTTACAACAAGAATACCGCTTACAATTAATATTATTATCCAAAGATGTGATATTAATGTTGTGCTTGGTATCTTGCTAAGGGTTTAAACCATGTTTGGTTTAAATGATTAACTATGGACAATAATGTGAGTATCTATGTTTATTATTCTCATCAGGTTCATAATGTGAGTATCTCTATTTATTATTCTCATTAGGTTCTTCATCTATGGTGTCTACCAACTATCCAGTCCCCACTTTATCTGGGGACAATTTTAAGAACTGGAAAGAATCAAGTTTGATTCATTTGGGTTGTATGGATCTAGACTTGGCATTAAGGATAGACCAACCTGCTTCTCTTATGGAGAACAGCACTACTGAGGAAAAATTGTGCTTTGAGAAGTGGAAAAGGTCTAATAGCCTAAGTCTTATGATCATACAGAAGGCATTCCAGAGATCTTTCGGGGTACGATATCTGATGATATCACTCTAGCTAAAGAGTTCCTTGTCGAGATTGAAAAGCGCTTTAACAAAAGCGATAAGGTGGAAATGAGTACTCAGAGTCTCATTACCATGAGGTATCTCGGCAAAGGTAACATAAGGGAGTACATCCTCAAGATGTCCAATATTGCTTCTAAGTTTAGGGCACTAAAGTTAGACCTTTCGGAGGACATGCTTGTCTTATTGGTCCTGCTCTCTCTTCCTCCTCAATACGATCAGTTTAAGGTCAGTTACAACTGCCAAAAGGAGAAGTGGACTCTTAATGAGCTCATTTCTCACTATGTTGAGGAAGAAGAAATAATGAAGCATAATAGGGCTGAGGAGGTACATATGGTTGGTACCTCGAAAGATGTTGGTGGCTTTAAAAGAAAATATAAGGCCGTTAAGGTTGAGACTGCTAAGGGTCCAGCTCCAAAGGGTAAACCGGAGGAAATTTCATGCTTCTTTTGCAATAAACCTGGACATCTAAAGAAAGATTCTGCTAAGTATTCCGCCTGGTGCATGAAGAAAGGTACATTTTTTAATTTGGTTTGTTCTGAAGTTAATTTAGCTTCAGTACCTCGAAACACTTGGTGGTTAGAATCTTGTTCAACTACTAACATCAGTGTTTCAATGCAGGGTTGCCTAAGCCACCGAAAACCAACTGATGCTGAAAGACGCATTTATTTTGGAAATGGTGTATCGGTGGATGTGGAAGTTGTGGGCATATTTAAATTATTATTAAGTACTGGACGTTTTGTGGAATTAAAAGACACTTTTGTTATACCGTCTTTTAGACGGAATTTGGTTTCTGTTTCTTATTTGGACAAATATGGTTATTGTTGTTCATTTGGAAACAATAAAGTTGTGTTGTCTTTTGATTCTAATATGGTTGGATTTGGTACTTTTATGGAAAATGATAATTTATATATGCTCAACACTATAACTTCCTATAACGAAACCTTGAATGTGGAATCAAGAGGTAATAAGCGAAAATTAAATGAATCAAGTATGCTATGGCATAAACGTTTGGGACATATTTTGAGAAATAGAGTTGAAAGACTCGTTAAGGATGGAATTCTTGATTCTATTAATTTCTCAGATTTTGATGTTTGTATCAATTGCATTAAAGGTAAACAAACCAAAGTAAAGAGGATATGTGCTTATCAAGCTACATAAGTTTAGAGTTGATACATACGGATATTTGTGGGTCTTTTCCTACACCTTCGTAAAATGGTCAACAATACTTTGTATCATTCATAGACGATTATTCTCGATATTGTTATCTATACCTCATATGGGAAAAATCTGAGGCCTTG
This sequence comes from Striga hermonthica, assembly GCA_902706635.1. Classification (NCBI taxonomy): domain Eukaryota; kingdom Viridiplantae; phylum Streptophyta; class Magnoliopsida; order Lamiales; family Orobanchaceae; genus Striga; species Striga hermonthica. The sequence continues at coordinate 18,018,317 of CACSLK010027752.1, read as the reverse complement.
GACATGTTCAAAGCATTTAAGGCTGGAGTTGAAAATCAACTTAGCAAACGCATTAAGATCGTCAGATTTGACTGTGGAGGTGAATATTATGGCAAAAATGATGGATCTGGTGAACAACGTCCAGGCCCATTTGCTGACTTCCTTAAGGAGTGTGGAATATTTCCTCAGTACACTATGTCGAGTTCACCTAGCATGAATGGTGTTGCTGAGATGCGAAATCACACATTAAAAGATATGGTACGAAGTATAATTTGCCAATCTACTTTACCACGATCCTTGTGGGGGGAAGCACTAAAGACTGCAGTCTACATCCTAAATCGAGTACCAACTAAGGCGACTGCTAAAACACCCTATGAACTTTGGACTGGGCGCAAGCCTAGCTTAAGGCATTTTAGGGTGTGGGGTTGTCTGCTGGGGCGAGGCCTTATAGGCCAAATGAACCAAAGCTAGTTCCTCGTACGGTTAGCTGTTATTTCATTGGTTACTCGGAACGGTCAAAGGGGTATAAATTTTATGATCCCACATCAAGAAATATTTTTGAGACGAGCACTACAACGTTCTTTGAGGATGTTGAGTTTGGGGGGAGAAATACAGTTTCAGACTTTACTTTTGAGGATCAAGAAATCACCAAAGTGGTTGACACGATCCGTCAAGAGGAAATAGTCATTCCATCTCCCATACAGTTTCAAGATACAATTGAGGAGCCTGTTCATTCTGAACCCGAACCTCAACATGTACATATAGAACAAACTCAACAAACTCAAGAACATACAGTTCAAGAGCCAACGCTTTTGCGGAGATCCACTAGAGAACGTAGAAATGCTATTCCGGATGATTATTTAGTATTTCTTCAAGAAAATGAGGATGTGGATGGCTTGAATGAGGATGATCTAATCAACCTCAAACAAGTCATGAAGGATCTCAACCCAAATAAATGGATCGAAGCGATGCGTGAAGAGTATAAGTCAATGCAAGACAATAAGGTTGGGAACTTGTCCCATTGCCAGAAGGTGCAAAACCCGTTGGTTGCAAATGGATTTTTAAAACCAAACAGGATGCAAATGGTAATGTTGAGAGGTATAAAGCACGTCTTGTGGCTAAAGGCTATACTCAAAGGGAAGGGATTGACTATAAAGAGACCTTTTCTCCGGTATCCTGGAATGACTCTTTTAGAACAATCATGGCTCTAGTGGCACATTTTGATTTGGAGCTACATCAAATGGATGTAAAGACGGTGTTTCTCAATGGTGACATTGATAAGACGATTTATATGGTACAACCAGAAAGCTTTGAGGTCGATGACCCGAAGAAAATGGTTTGTAAATTAAGAAAATCCATCTTTGGGCTCAAATAAGCGTCTCGACAGTGGTATCACAAATTTCATCAAATAATTATTTCATATGGTTTTGAGATGAATGTTGTTGATGATTGTGTTTATCACAAATTCAATGAGAAAATTTATTTTTCTGGTTTTGTATGTGGATAACATTCTGCTTGCCACAAAAGATATGTGCATCACGAAACTAAGAAATTTCTTTCGAATAATTTCGAGATGAAAGATCTTGGTGAAGCGTCTTTTGTATTAGGAATCTAGATACACCAGGAACGATCTCGAGGTATTCTAGGGTTATCACAAATAGATAAAGTGCTTGAGCGATTTGGCATGCAGAAATGCAAACCAGGAAATACCCCTGTAGCTAAAGGAGACAAATTTAGCCTAAGTCAATGCCCAAAGGGAAATTTGAAAATCTAGAAAATGCAAAAGATCCCTTAAGCCTTGGCGGTTGGGAGCTTAATGTATGCTCAAGTACGTACGCGTTCGGATATTGCGTATATAGTTGGTGTGTTGGGTAGATACCTTAGTAATCCTGGATTGAATCACTGGAAAGCAGCCAAAAGGGTGATGAGATACCTTAAGAGAACTAATGATTATATGCTCACATAGAGGAGATCAGACCATTTGGAGATCGTTGGATATTCTGACTCTGATTTTGTTGGGTGCCAAGACAGTAGAAAATCTACGTCTGGGTACTTATTTATGTTGGCTGGTGGTGCCATTTCCTGGCGTAGTGCTAAACAACACTTGTTACCATTTCCACTATGGAAGCTGAGTTTGTGGCGTGTTTTGAAGCATCACAACTGGGAATTTGGTTAAGGAATTTTGTCACAAGGCTGCGAATTATTCCAGAGGTTGAAGGACCTAATAAGATATTTTGTGACAATAAATCAGTCGTTCTGTACTCCAACAACAATAGGAGCTCGTCTAAGTCAAAACATATTGACATTAAGTTCCTAGCTGTGAAGGAGAGGGTACAAAGTGGTTAAATTTCCATCGAACACTTAGGAACAAAATCTATGTTAGCAATCCCCTAACTAAAGGTGTAATACCTATGGTATTTTACGAGCATACTGCTTATATGAGTGTGTTACATATTCAAGAAGCTTCACTCTAGTGGGAGTATTTGCTACATATTTTGTCATTTTTATTCAATGATATATAAAGTACTTATTCTGATCAGAAATAAAGTTTTGGTTTTTGTACATTATGTTTTGGTACTTAACGATCTCATAAAGTTTGGACTAGTTGAAAATTGACATGTGTCGATCACATTCATGTAATTTTCATGCCACATGTTCCACAGTTTGATCTATGCCATTTAATCATGGTGATATATGTGATTATTGATAGTTTACCTGTGTCTATACAGCGAAAACTGCTCTAGTCCTATATTGTTGTGATTAATGGACCAGATTGTTTAAGTTCTGTAATAATGACCATATTTTGAGCTCATAAGGTATAATGTATCATCAGGACACATATTTAATCCAGTGGGAGATTGTTAGAACTATTTGGGATTAAATATGTGTAATTAATACATTGGGTCATTATATTGTTTAGCCAAAACAAAGTGATCAAATTATTGTACATTGGCTAAGGAACTTAATTTATATTGTGGAATGATTAAATGTGGACACCCGGTAATATTATTATTTGGTGATATAACAAATAATAATATTAAACTTAAGGACCTAAATAACGTATAATTTGGGTCAAAATTATTTATGGGTGGAGTCCCCAAAAGCCGTGAAAATAAAGTGATGCCCATTTGGATAACCCATAAGGAATAAAAAAAAAGATAATAATTAATAAAGGAGGGTGGTTGGTATTAGTTAACCGACCCTTTCCTTATTAATTGAGATTTCATCAGGCTAATGAATATAAAATGGGGAAAGTTGGGGCATCATTTGAGCAGAAGAAAGTTTTCTTCTTTATACAATTAAAGTTTTTTTCTTCTGATACGTCGGGAAGAAAATAAGGTATAATTCACGGTCTTTTGGAAGATTTCCAAAACCCAAATACAATTAATCAGTTAACATCAATTCATCAGATATGCTTCCGCTATTCAGTTATGATTCTCGATTATTCGATATGAAAGCTCTTGCGATTAACATCGATATATTTCGAATAAAGTTAAATACAGTTTCTATCAACCTTCACCTCCGGTTAGCTCCGTTCGTTGCCGGAATAATCAGTAGCAGACCCGTCACGAACATCCTCGGCCTGTTCGCAAGCTGTTGACGTCTGTTTCCGAGCAGAGCTTCAATCCCGACTTCTGTCACATTTTTCCAGTCAGTCCATTTGTCCCGGAGTTTAATCCCCGACCGTCGTCTAGGACAGCGTCACCTTCCATTCTCGAGCAGCGCTCAGTCCGTCCGAGCAAGCCATTCGTGAGCAATAGCCATCCGACGAGGTTCGAAGTCGTCTGTTCGACCCGTTGTTTGGCCCGTTTCCCGTTCGATAACTCATAGTTTCTCGAAGTCGAGTAACTTACTCGAATCCTCTCGTTATTATGGTTGTTTTCATATATCATATGTTATATATATGTTGTGTTCAATCTATCGAAAGTTGGTTTGAAGTCGAAATTCATTCGGTTTATTTGTTGATTCGTATGTTCGTATGTATATTTCGTATATTCGTGGATTTTCGGGGATGATTGGAACTCTCGATTTCGTTAAAGTAAATTTCATTACGTTGTTGTGACTATATCGTATTAATTCGGAGTCCCATTTTTTCGTTTCGGAGTCTTCTTGTAATTTATTTCGGGGTCGCCTTGTTCGTTTGTTTTCAAACCGTGTTTTGACGTTTCATTTTTTTTTCGATCAAATAAAACCCGTTTTTAAAATGTTTCAAACTCTGATAAGTCTGTACATTTCATATATTATTGTTCAGAACCTGTGTTTGTAGATTCTGTTAAGATTTTTTAAATTTTGGGCAGCCTCTGTTTGATCTCTATCTGTTCAAATAGCAGGTTTGTTTCTCAAATTCATTTGCATATGTTTGAGTTGCATCGAGGCGTAGTGGTGCAGTGGTCATTATACTCATTTCATGTAAATGAGGTAATGGGTTCGAAACTTGAGACCCGCAATTCAATTTTTTTTTCGGCCTTTGATGACTCCCAACAGTGCAGGCTTCAAAGCCCGCTATCGGCCGGCGCTCGGCCCGATTTTTCCCTCACCTGCTGGCCCGTGAGCGGCCCATCCCAGCCCGCGTGTAAGCCCAGTCCCAGCCCGCGTGGCCCAAAAACCTGACCCAATCCCCGCAGCTCCATCAGGCCGCCTCATTTGGGCCAAATTTCACCTTTGCAGTGGCCCATCTGCACGACAATTAGGCCTTTTCTCGCAGCAGTTGTTCCAGCGCGGCCCAGTTACTTTCTTAGCCTAATTTGAGTTCCGAAACCCCGTTTTTAGTACCGATTTCGATTTTAAAAATTATTTTCAAATGAGAAAATTTTGAAAAATTATTTGAAGTCCCGAGACTCTATTTTGTGCTCCGAGTCTTATTCTTTTAAAAATGTGAGAGTTCCAAGTCCACGAAAAAACCGATTAAAACTCTTAATCTTATTTTTTATGAAGTATTGGTTTTATGTTAAATTCGAGTAGTGAGATAGATTATTGATAAATTATCTCACTTAAATGTAGGTGTGAGAGGAGTCGAGCCTCATCCTACGTACTTGCTTTTGTCGTATATGTGTTTCATTTATGTCGGGTTGTTATGATCTAAGTATGCGTGTAAACCATGTAACCTATCGGTGTGAGCTGATTCGGCCGTCGGTACAGTTGTCCCCGTCGATGTAATACGGTTACCCTTGCGAGGTAAGTCTCCCTAAGATCTAATGAAAGGCCGTGTCCGTAGCGTGGCACGTACCCCCACGAGTTAGGGTAATGAATCTTCTTTCCGTGGCTAATGAAAGGTGTGTGCACATGGATAGTATGTTATGTTGTGTTGTGATATGAAGATGTGACATAAATTGATTTATATTCATACTGCGACCATACCTTCTTGAAATTATTATTATTGTGGTATACGTGCATAGTGGTGAGCACTACGATTTCTATTTGTGCTCATCCCCACCTGATCTTCATGGATGCAAGTTAGTAAAAGTGCAGGCACGGCGGAGGGATGCGAGTGGTGGACTTTTAATTTGATTATTGCTTTCGCCTGTTAAACTGATTACTATTATTATTGGCTTTCGAATATTGATTATTGGATTATTATTAAGGAGTGTACTCCTTGGATTTTAGAAGTTTGAGAAACCCGGTTTTGGGTATTGGATTGATGACCGATATTTTATGATGGATTATTGGAGATTGATATTAATGTTGATTATTGTGATTCGCTTATGTAAATGAGTAACGCCACAATGATTTTAAAATAAGTTTTGAAAAAATTATCCTGAATTTCGGCAAATAAAAGTGAAGCGTTACATGAACTTCTCAAATGGAAGACTGCCAGCATGCCCAACTCTAGTAAACTGATCAGATCCATGAAAGAGAAGCTCTCAATTTTAAACCAGCAAGGAGAATCAAGGGATTGGAATGCATGGGCTTACAGGGATGAGGAAGTCTACTGGGCACAGAAAGCCAGAAACTTTTGGATTAGTAAAGGAGATAAGAGCACTGTGTTTTTTTTCATGCATGTGTTAAGCAAAGGAGAAGATCTAACTGCATTGAGAGTCTTGTCAACAGAAGGGGTCAGAGATGTGAGAGTAAGGAGGAAATCCTCAGCGAAGTGCAACAATTCTTCTCAGATTTGTACAGAACCTCGAATTCCTCCCTGGAATGTTGCAGCCTTCAGGGAATTCCTTGCTCAATCACAGAGGATATGAACAATAGATTAACAAGATCTGTGGACTTGGAAGAGGTCAAGGCTGCTCTCTGGGAAATGCACCCAAACAAGGCACCGGGAGTTGATGGTATGACTCCTCATTTTTGCCAATCTTCTTGGAATACTGTCAAATATTCTTTGTTATCTGCCATTCAACACTTTTTAAATTCTGGTTTTATGCCCCAGCACACTAATCACACTATGGTCACCCTAATTCCTATAAAACCAAATTCTATTTCCTTGTCTGATTTTCGACCTATATGTTTGTGCAATGTGTCTTACAGATTGATCTCAAAAGTCATTGCAAATAGATTAAAATCTGTTCTTGATGCCTACATTAGCCCTTCACAAGCTGCTTTTGTCCTAGATAGACAACTCACTGATAACTTTGTTCTTGCCAATGAATGTATTCACTTCCTTAATAGCAAAAGATTTGGCTCTGAATGCTACATGGCCCTTAAACTTGATATGGCAAAAGCATTTAATAGTGTAGAATGGTCATTCCTAGCTGCAATTTGTAAAAAAAAAAAATGGCTTTAGTGATCTTTTTGTATCCTGGATTTTTGCTTGTATATTCTCCTCTTCTTTTTCCTTCAATATTGATGGCTCACCTTCTGGTTTTGTCAGGCCTTCTCGAGGCATTAGGCAGGGAGACCCCCTATCTCCCTACCTGTTCATAATTCTCTCGGAGGCTCTCTCCAACCTCCTAACCCAAGATTAAACCTTCCACTCATTTCAAGGAATCAAAATTAGCAAACTCTCCCTCCTCTCACTCATCTATTCTTTGCAGATGATTCCATTATCTTCTGCAAAGCTGACATCTTTCATGCCTGTTCCATTGTGCAAATTCTTCAAGATTATTGTCTCTCTTCTGGTCAGCAGGTCAATTACCAAAAGTCCTCTGTGTTCTTCTCTAAAAACTCAACTCTTGAAACAATTGCTGAAGTGTGCTCAATAATTCCTAGGATCTCAGTAGTCAAGTCTTCTAGATATTTGGGGTTGCCCCTAGGGCTAGGAAGATCCAAAAAAGAAACTTTTGATTTTGTGCTTTCTAAGGTAGAAAATAGGCTTAGCAACTGGAAGAATGTATTTCTCAGTGAAGCAGGCAAAGAAATCTTATTAAAATCTGTTATTGGAGCTTTGCCCACATTTGTCATGTCATGTTTTAAGTTGCCTAAGTCTATTTACCAAGCTATCTGCAGGAAATCAGCTGCCTTTTGGTGGGAGTGAAGGAGAATGGAACTGCAAAAATTCATTGGGCCTCTTAGGCTAAACTGGCTCTACCTAAAGATGAAGGGGGTCTGGGATTTAAATGCCTAAACTCATTCAATGAAGCACTTTTGGCAAAACAACTCTAGAGACTATTGAATTACCCAAATCTCCTCATGAGCAAAGTTTTAAAAGGAAAATACTTTCCTTCTTCTTCTCTGTTTGAGGCAAAGCATAAAGCTTCAAACTCATGGCTCTGGAGTTCTTGGCTTAGGGTAAGAGAGGTGCTGAAGGTGGGGTTAATGAGGCAGATTGGTGATGGCACTGATACTTTGTTGTGGTCTGATCCTTGGTTGTCCAGTGTTCACTGTTATGCACCCACAGTCCAATTTCAAGGAGATTTTTCTTCCCTCAATCTGTTGTGTGATCTTTTTGAAGGCTCTGATAGAACCTGTGACAAGGAATTGATCAGTCAAACCTTCTCCCCTAGAGATGCTCAACAGATCCTGGCCACCCACTTAGGAAGAGGAGTATTAAAAGACAAGTGGAAATGGAGGCTGGAAAAATCATGTATGTTCTCTATGAAATCCGCATACAAAATGTGCCTCAATCTAAAAAAAAAAACATAAATCAGCCTGAATCCAGTTCATCCTCCTCATCTGTTGCTCGCATGTGGAAAAAAACGTGGTCCCTGAAAATAAAACCAAACATAAAAAACTTCATTTGGCGATGTTGGAACAAATTTCTGAGCACTTCTGATCAGCTTAAAAGCAGAATGGGAACAGTCGACTCCATTTGTTGTCTTTGTGGGGAGTCTGAGGAAACATTAAAACACATATTTTTCCAGTGCAGTAGAGCGGTGACAGTTTGGAAGCTCGCGGGGATACAATGGAATAGAGTGCAACATCCCTCGATGTCTTTCAATGTGTGGTGGCAGGAACTTTGTCTGTCGAAATCCATAACCCATATTACTGATCGTATAAGTCTCTCTCTCTCTCTACGTACATTTTATGGTGGCTATGGAATACGCGTAATTGTTGGGTGTTTAATAAAATTTGGAAAAGCGAAACTGAAATAGCTAGAGGAGCTCGTAGTGAATGGATGGAGTACGAGCAATTAAATTCTATTAACTTTTAATCCTTCTCTTTGCTGCAGTTAATTGGGTTTGATTGTTGGATGGTTGTGGCTTTTGCATGTCTTCCCTGTAGGTTGGCTTCGTGGCAACAGTGCAGTTTTTCGGGTGATTGGGATCGCTTTTTTTTGTGTTTTTGTTCTTTCTTGCTGGTTGCAGGTGGCTTTGGCTGCAGTAGTGTTGTTTGTTGCTGGTTAGACTTTTGTTTTTTCTTTTTCAGTGTAGTTGGCTTGTAGTGTAGTTAGCTTTGCTTGTCTGTGAGTTGTGTTCCCTTTCCACTTACTTATGGTTCTCTCATGAATAAGGGTAGCTTGTATATATTTTGTATTTGATACTTTGTATGCTTGTTTTCAATGCATTAATCGTTTCGAAAAAAAAAAAAATCTAGAAGATAATTAATTCTAACATGTAACATAATAATTTCTAACTCCTAACACGAGCATCTCTAACGTCCAATTTATAACATAATCAAGTATAACATGTAACATAATACTTTCTAACTCCTAACACGATAATATCTACCGTCCAGATTATACGATAATCAAGTCTAATGTATAACATAATTATTTCTAATTTCTAACACGATAATATCTAACGTCCAATATATTGATAATCAAGTCTAATGTATAACATAATAATTTTTAACTTCTAACACGATATTATCTAACGTCCAATTTATAACAAAATTATTTCGAATCTATAACATAATAATATCTAGTTCCTAACACGATAATATCTAATGTCCAATTTATAGATAATCAAGTCTAACGTATAACATAAAAATTTCTAACTCCTAACACGATAATATCTAGCGTCCAATTTATAACATAAGTATTTCGAATCTACATAATAATTTCTAATAATATTATTTAAAAAAAAATATAAAATTGCGTCCCGCCGTCGCCGCCCGACACAAAGAGGGTCGTCCGGCCGGCCGGTTCGCATGCTAACCGGTCCGTACGACCCGAGATTGCCTACGGCCACGGTCGTGTTTGAACTGACCGTCCGGACGCCATTTGGGTCGTCCGGTTTTGGCGGTCGGACACGGCCGGCCGCGTACGCGATTGCCGGCCTGACAGCGGAAAAACGTACCTCGGCGGAAGACGACATTTCATCGGAAATCTTCTGAGAGAGTTTCTTATGAGATTTTGAAAAAATGAGAAAGACAAAATTATCCAGGGGGCGGTGAATAGTAATGCCTAGGTGTGTTCACGGTCCAGATTTAACCGAAAAAAACCTTCAATCCGGGATGCGGATCGGTTAAATGGTCGGTTAAAAAAGTCTTAAAAATCTGGTGGTTATTTTTTTTAAAAATCCAGAATAACCGGCCCGGTTAACGGATTACCTGCGGCAAACCGCCAGTTTAACCGGACCGAACCGGAAAATATAAAAAAAACTATAACAAATATATATATATATATATATATATATATATATATATATATAGAGAGAGAGAGAGAGAGAGAGAATTTGGTTCAAGTGAGAAAATAAGTTAATGAGAGAAATAAGAACGATTGTACACCATCGGATCTGTTTAATTAACGGCTGAGATCGAAATATCAGCTTTGACCGCACCTGGATAAAATGGTGGCATTCACGTAATTACAGTAAACTTTACGGTGATTTTTGTGTGATTGAGGACAATAGTGTACTTTACCATCACACAAAGGGTATAGGGTATTCAGACCCATTGATGACACATTCATTGTAGATATGCCGTTTGGAATCCGAGAGGACGCTCTCCGGACATGCTTTTCTTTCAATTTAGTGCCGAAAATTCCAGCTGATTTTTAGTCCAATTTTCAGGCTCGGTTAACGGTCATCACCATTTGTGAAGTTTGTCAAGCTGCTTCAAAGAAAAATCAATCGATCCTTTTTTTTTTTGGTTTTTTACCGTCGGGGTAGGTTCTTACGATGGGAAATTCTCCACAATTGAAGAAATAGGGTAAGTTCATCTTCTGTTTTTCGTTCATTAATCATTATTGTATGTATATATTCTCTGTTATGGACAAAAAAAAAAATCGAAATTAGGGTTTATCAGGTGTCGGTGTTCGTGAAAAAAAATATATATATACATATTGTTGTTTGATTTATATTTTATATTTAATCGTTGATTATCCCTTTTTTTCTAGTTCTGTTTTTTATATATCCCGTTTTATCCCCTGCTAGTTATTGTATTGCCCCTTCCTTTCATTTTTTTTTTTGTTTTTTTAATTTATGCATGTTGAAATTTGGGGTGTGCTTAGTGCAATCTGAATTGTTAATGTGCTATTGTTGTGTAGTTTGTTACAAAACTGGTGTGGTATTGTGGTCGGTGCTGTTTTTGTGGCTCTGTTGTTTTAATGTGATAATGTTTTGGGTTTGGTGAAAATATTATATGATTTGGAGTTTGCACCATGTGATTTATGTGTTGATGGGTTTTTAAATATGGTCTGTTTTGAAATTAAAGTGCATGTGGTATAGACACAAGTGCATCTCCTGTACATATGTAATACAATATACAACATAGCATAATTTATGTCTATGTTTGATTAATATGGTTGCTTGTACAGGTACTCCACAGAAAGGTACCACACCTAAAATGAATGCTACCGTACGCAGAAATCATGGTGAAGAAGGTACAAGCATGTTCTCGTTATTGTTTTTTAAACACTGCCGTTTAATTGTTTTCATGTCGTGTGTATGTTTTTAATTGTTTCGTTTTATATTTTTAGTTTCAGACAAAAGTGTGGTCGGTGTATGCGTATCAGACCGATCGCCTGGTGTTTGTAAGTTTTTTGTAATTATTTGTTACTCGTGTAGTTCAAGTTTCATTTGTAATTATTTGTTATTCGTGTTCTTAATTTTTTTATTTTTTTTTTATTTTTATATAATGTCTAACGACTGATGACATCCAATAGTGACTCGAAGTCGTACAAGCTTGGCCTTAATACAACCAGGTGACCCATCAGTGAACCATGATAACGCTCCAACAGGTAAATATTTTCGAAAACAACACTGTAACAATTTTTGTAATTTATGTTTCTTAACCCCCCCCCCCTTTTTTTGTTGTTGTTGTTTTACAGATGACGCGACCAAACGATCCTTGGATGCACCAGAACCTGTTGGTGCCATTCCGAAGCGTAAAAAAGTTGTGCGAACAGTGAGGCAGACCGGTATTACCAAAACGGCTGATGGTGGTTCTCGACCTTGTATGACGGAAACTTTAAAAAAAGGTCATGGTATATGTAACTAGTTACATGTGTAAATATTTCATACATATATGTCTACAGTTGATGTTTACGATCATTCTAATACTTGATGTTGTTCAGGTAAGGGCGTAATGAATTTGGACGATAAGAAATTTATAGCTGATCGATATCGAAATTGGTACTGATGAGGACGGCATGTTCCCGAGCGTGAATACACGGTCTTCTGCAGCGATGTTTGTGAAGGCTGTTTCTGGGCTGACGGACGCAAAAAAACGCGTGGTTCGTGAGATGGGCCTGGGCAGTTTGTTGGATTTGCGCGTAACCATAGCACCGTCCAAGATGGGATTCTGGTTGGTGAACAACTTCAATCACATGGATAGAAAGCTTCAGTTGTACGATGGTGAAAAGGTGCACATTAAGGAAGACGATGTTTTTGCTGTATTTGGACTGCCCCGCGGAGCAATTGAACTTACAAATAAAAAGAAGAGAGCTACATCCACGTTGTTGGATGATTGGATTCGACTGCTTGATGTGAGAGCGACGTCAAACATCACGGCATCGAAGGTGTTAGATAGAATGAATGAATGTGCTGAAGGCGATGACTGGTTCAAGATACACTTCATCGTACTTATGGTGACCTGCTTATTCGAGAGCTGCTTAAATGGCATGGCAAACTTTCGTCTAGTACATGCACTTGGAGATTTATCAAAGGTCGACAATATGAATTGGTGCTCGTACATGATCCGTTGCTTGGTGGACACGAAGAGATCGTGGGATTCCAATAGAAATCAGAAGAATTACTCAGGGCCTTTACTTTTTTTGACGGTCAGCTGTTCTGTCTATATGTTCTATTATTTAATTTATTTATTTATTTATTTATTTATTATTATTATTATTATTATTATTATTATTATTATTATTATTATTATTATTATTATTATTACTATTATTATCATTTTCTTAGTATCTGTTATTGTTTTTTTTTTCTCGAACAAATGCTTATCCACCATTTATTATTTCGGTGCAGTTGTTCTATGTAGACAAAGTAGTCCTATCCGTGCGGTCGGTTCCAAGAATGTTCCCGACTTTTAAATCATGGAGCAACGAGACGTTACGAGCCAGGGAACGAGACGAGATTTCTTCTGGAGCTTTCGGTAGGGGCTTCGTTGATGTAGACCTGTGCCTGATCGCTGATAGCCGACACTTGGATAAAGTTGGTCCCAAAGCCAGTGGCGATGGTGCTGGAGGTGCTGAATGTCAAGACGTACAGGTTATATAATTTTTATATTTTAATGTGAGGCGTTTATACTTTGTTATGACTGCATCCAGTGTTCGTGCGGTTGTCGTTATTTGTTGATGTACAACGCATGTGGATACATATCTTAATACGTGACGTGCAACATGATATGTTAGTGCGTGCATTAAGTCTGGCATTAATGTGCATGCATAGTCATGATACTAATGCATGTTTTTATCTGTTATTAGTGGCATTATGTTATTTTTTTTTTCAATTTTCCAGTGGTTTATTACTTTTGTTTCTTATTTAATTGTGTATGTATTGTTAACCAATATATATATACATGTATATATTTGTGTGCATTTTCTTATTCATAAATGTGCAATTCCATATGCACTTTTTTGCATATATATGTAGTGTTTTTTAATACACGAATCATGCTTATGAATCGATAGTGTGGTGTTGTACTATGTTAATACAATTACATTTATTTTATTCATTATTAATATTGTACATCGTATTCCTTATTATCATCGATTGATACTGTATCAATTGGTCAGGCTAACCATTACGTGCAATAATCTATGCATAATTGTGTATTGCGTGTTGTATAATCGTGCATGAATACTGCTGTCATAAATTTATGAAGTATATATATGTGCTCTAAGTTTATTTGTATATTTAGTTATTTTTTTATTATTGTCATTTATATTCTACAGACTTATGTTCAAGAGTTTGCATCTGAAACCCTACTGCTTGCAACAACCGGTGCGGATATACTAAAACTAGTTGAAAAGGCGCCGCGAGTTTTACTCGGAGATGATAATTTCTTGAAAATGCGAGACACATCCCAGAAACTTCTCGGTTTGTATAGTGAAGTACCTCAAGGTCACACCGCCCGTCACGGCACGAGTCAACAACGTTGCACCCAATCGAAAAATAACGATAGAGCAGACGATAACAACGGGGGTGACCCATATCAGACGGCTGATGATGCATTTTGGAATGCACCCGAGACATTAGTTGCAATTGATGAAATCATAAGGGCTGACAAACAACGGGACAAAGAACGGGCCCGCTTTAAGAGGATGCAAGAAGAGGGTCCAGTTATAGTTTGGGATTGTCATCAGATGACGATGCTGCTAGTGGCACCTGCCAGCCTATGAACGGGGCAGTTGTGAACCTTGATCATGATAGGAATACATTCTCGATGCCACTTGTGTCACCTGTAGTCGATGCCCAAAAAGGTACGTGAGTAAAGTTTCATACCCTATATGTGTATACTTATCATTGTCGTCTTCTATTTATTTATTTATTTCTTATTTCGTTCACACTTGTTTTTTTATGTTCATGTGTGAAGCTGTTGGTGCTATTGTATCTAACAAGATGACATATGTTGAAGATCTCGGGATGCAAACTGGACAGCGTGCAACCAATGGTAAACTTGTAATATTGCCTTTTTCGTAATGTTCAATTTGTTAATGTAAAATCTCGTTTTTCCTTTTTTTTTTCTTTTTTTGTTTCAGCTATCGTTGATGTTGTAGCTCGCAAGGATGATGTCAAGGGGTCCCCGAGGCCGAAAAGACGTTTACAGGTCGGAACTGTAGTCAAATCACCTTATATGGAGCGGTCGATTAATGTTGATAAGAAACTTGACGGGCAGGAAAAGATGATTGCTGTCTGGGCATTGAAGAACGACTCGACAGATGAGTACGATTATTTATATTTCTAGTGTTTGAAATTTTAATTTAAAGAGCAAATATTATGTAATCATACGTTGATATACGTGTATATGTTTGCATATTGTTCTAACATAATTTGTTTCGGTATGCATGATTTGCCGACAGTGGTGTTATCATATTTCGGTCATCGAAATACTCCGCTGAGTATTCCGCGAAGAAATCCATTATGTCATGTTTGGTACCAAACACCCCGATTAGGACTGAGCTGTTGGATTTGTGGTCTGTTATTTTGAATTATTTAGAGACCTTCAAAAGTCGTGGAACGGTATCATGCTTTTTTGCATCGACCTCCCCGTGCACTGAGGTGCGGTGCTACATTTTAATAGTGCAATATATTTAACTTAATAGTTCATCATGTAATGTGTATTGTGCAACTATTCATTTCAGCTGTTTTACGACGATAAGCATACGAAGGAGGCGAGCTACAAGAAGTTTTCTCAAACACTTGATTCAGAAATTGCACGCCTGACCCGTTACAAGTTGAATCAAATTTCAGTGGTAATTGAATTTGTACTTGTTTCCATTGTGTTTTATCTTTCGTCTGTTCCTTTACGTTTATTATTATTATTATTTTCTCATTTGTTCAGTTTATATACGAGCTATTTATGTTGGTTTGCCCGTGACGTTCTTTATTTATTTACTTGTTTATCAGTTCTTATTTCCCGTACACTCTGTGGTGTTCTCCGGCTTATTGTGCATGGCGCCATGTTTCCAAAAGTTTGCTATACTGGATAGCGCACAATCTTTAAAAGATGTGTCGCATAGAAAAACACTGATGTCTCGCGCCGAACACTTGGTATTTTTTCATAAAACTCTTATGATTGATATTAGTGTGTGTGTGTGTGTGTTTATTGTTTGATCTGTTATACTAATCATGCCTCTGTTTGTCCCAGCGACACTCATTTTCAAGGTATCTGGGTGATCAGAACGATGTGAAGAATTCAAAATCAATCGCGCTATCCGTTCCGGACGTATTCGACATATCCTGGACCGAGGGGATTGACGAGGTGGATACTGGCGTGGTCACTATGCGTCATATGGAGACATTTAAGGGCGGATTTGCTAAAAGTTGGCACCCGCAAATAAAGAAGGGAGATAAGAAGCAACTGAAGCTTATGAGGAAGCGCTACAGTTGCGTCATAGCTTGTGCCCCGAATAACGATCTGAAGGAAGACAACCTCACAGCAGCAACTAGATATCACCAGCTACACTTGGAAAAGAAGCAGTGTACCGCATCGTGACTGTTCGAGCAAACCTTGGAGTAATGTCTTTGTTGAATTATAACTCGTTTTGGATCATCTGTGTATTCGTTTTTGTTGAAACATGATTATGGTGAAACGTCCGGATTAGTAGTAAGTTTTTGCATCACGTGGGGGTTGATTTTGATCTAGCATGATGGGTTGTTATTACGGTGGATATTGAAACATTTGAATGCTTAACCTTTTGCGAAACCGTATTTTGTGGGCTGAAACATGTGGTCGTCTGTTTTTATTTTTATTTTGTCGCATACCGCAATGTCGGCAGGTCATTTATTGGGTTATTATGTGACTGTTGATTGTGTATGATGGCATATGTTTATACAGGTGTGGTGAATATTCAGTAATGTTGGGATCATTTTGAATTGCCCATTGGTTACATATTGTGCGCATCAACCATTTGGACGGTGCAATGTGCATCGTATTATTGTGTTGTACGTTTGTATTACTTGCATTGATATAACTTTATTGATTTTGAAATGTCCAGGATGTTATTATTTTATCTAAAATATCCATGTATGAATATATGATAAAACGCATCATACACGATACAACATACATGATATAGTACTGAATACAAATCTGATAGGGCCATTATTCATGTTGTGCGAACGCATATAAATAAATGTGCACCACTACGTGTGATAATGTGCAATATACTAAATACAAACATGATAGGTCCATTATTCATATTGTGCGAACGCATATAAATAAATGTGCACCACTATGTTTGATAATGTGCAATACACTGTTATTGTGGACGTTGGGCAGACCCAACAAATATATAACTGACATGCGATGATGATCATCGACCAGTAACAAATAAACAAAAATATAACAATAAATAAATAAAAAAATAACGAACATTATAATGTTTCTCATAAAAAAATAATGGTAATGTTCAATAATGTCATGTACGACTATCAGCTAAACAAACGATTGTCTATATCATTTAGGAAAAAAAAAAACAATGAGAAGAAACATCCAATCGTAGAATTTTATCTGAAAGGAAAAAACCCCCATCAAGCTCCTGTCGCTCCTATCACCCATGCCTGCATATAAATTTTACTATATGTCAATATTTACATCTCCCATTTGTTGTGCAATATACTAGTATACGATTCGTACATGCAATGAATGTAACGGATAAGTATTGTGAGGTAAAACATCAGTGCATTTCTATATAACTGATTCCATGATTATAAGCAAAATAATAATAATAAAAAAAAAAAGATTTAATTCATGATACACTAATTTCCATATTGAACGTACAAATACTTCAACAATATGTGTATATTTACCTAAGTATCGTTTGATTTGCACGCTTGGTGCTTCTTTGGGCATGTGCGTGCATTATGTCCCGCTATTTCGCCGCATGACTTGCAAGTCCGTCTTTTCTTTTGTGACCCTTCAATTGCCAGTTCCTTCGCACTCTTTAGTCTTTTGCCGCTTCCTTTGTTTTTCGAACATGTTGGAGGGTGAATGTTTATTTCTTGTGGAGCAGCCATTCCAACAAACGATTCGAATCGGCATTTTTTACCAATGGTATCCCCTTCATGTGCACTCAACAGCTTACTCTTGTAAGATTCAATGATCTCTGAAAACTCGATAAGACGATCGACATGAGGCTCTACTAATCCCATACATATATGTATATAAGACCATAGTTTGCTCAACATGTACTTTGTATCATCAACCCGTGCACATTGTTCAGTGACATTGTCGAGAACGTTGAACATTTGATTAATAGTAGGTTGCCTCATCCATCTCGAGATGATATGTCCTGGCAGTATAAATTTAAAGTTCAAGTCTTTGAGCACGACGAATACATGTCTACACAACAATCTGTACAGTTCAAAGTGCTTGCACGAACACGTAGACGTAGTTAGAACCACATCGTGAATAACCGTGAATGTCTTACCATCAGTATCTTTGATTGTGAATTCCATTAGTCCACTGCTATCTGATAAGTTCATTACACGACAATTGAAACACGCTGCACATATCTCATCCTGGACACGATAGAAAGATGATGTCGTGTAAATAGACCGTGCGTGTTTCTCAATTGGCAAGGGCGTCTTAATTTCAGCCATTTGTGATTCACCTTCACTTTGTAGCTTAATCGAGGTGTTTCGTTGGGCATCCATTGCGCTGTCGAAATGTAGTAAGAAGTCGACTAAACTAGAATGGTTGTTTGTGAAGTGACCAAACCAATGGTTCTCCCTTTCCGATCTAGACGTAGTTCTTATTAACCTGCTCATCCTAACATCCTTGAAAAATGCTGGGATCCAGTACTCCCACTTTGCAAAAAGGTTAATAAACCAATTGTGAGTATCCAACTTATGTTCTTCCATTATGGCTGACCATTTAGTTTCAAAGTCACCAGGCTCTACAGTCCGATCCCAAACAATTTCATGCAGCCTTCGTTCAAATGCAGAATCGTTATTTATCGAATGACCGACTTTGTCGCACAATTTATTCATTATGTGCCACATACAGAAACGGTGCTTGCAAGTCTCGAATACCTTAGGAAATGCAATTCCAATTGAGGGATCTTGGTCGGTGACAATGTATTCTGGCTCGTGAATCATGGCTTTCTTAAAACTCTTGAACACCCATGTATACGAGTCGACGTCTTCTTTTGATATCAACGCGGCTGCAAACGTCACGCACCGGTTATGGTTATCTATTCCTGTAAAAGGAGCGAACACCATGTTGTACCTACAATTTTATTACTGTGAGTCAGTACGTATAAGTGCTCATGTAAGTAATATGCAATTATTTACCAATCATCATAAAATGTGTGCTCACATGTTGGTGCCGTAGGTCGCATCAAATGATACAACATCACCAAAAGAATCGTAGTTCCTCCTTGAAATTGGATCAGCCCAAAAGAGTCGTTTCAGGCATTCTCTAGCGTCAAGTTCGTAGTCGAAGTAAAAGGCAGGATTTGTTTCCTGACGCTTATAAAACTTATCGATGACTAGTTGAGCATCTGCGCCCGATATGTATCCTCGAAGATCCCGTTTAAAATTCTTGAAGTCAGTAATGGTGGCCCCGACATTCGAATACCCTCAAACTATTTCTTTGTACAGTCGGTACGACTTGTTTGGCCCTATATTGGCCTTTATGCAGTTTAGCATAAATGACTGATGTCCTGCATTCATTTCTCTGTTGATCTTCATTTGTGGTTTGCAAATGTCAGATACCATTGAGTGGCTATGTTTCTCCTCGAAAGACTTAATGATATAGCCATTCGATCCATCGACTCTCAATGCAATCCTGGCAATACAACCCACCCGGCTGGACACCCTACGTCTCGTCTCGTCGCGTGTCCTTCACCAGTCGGACCAACATTTGCATGAAGCTTATATCCCTCACGCGAGCACACCACGTATTTCCAAAGGACCGTCTTGTCACGTGCTTTTATCAAGGTGTTGTTCCTCACATTGAATCTGACACTACGAGCATAATTCTGGTAGAAATTCACTGCTTCATGTATCTCTTGAAAACTTTGACCCTGATAAGGTTTGATTGCATTGTCACATCGGTATTCCAATATTTTGTTTCGCCCGGAGTGATCGAAAGACGCTGATGTGTAATTGGTGCCTGGTTTTCTTGAAGAGCCATGAGAAGAAGAAAAAAAAAAGTTAAAACAATATCATCAAGTCAAACTCACTGGTTGCACACTTGTAATCATACTATTACACATAATATGATTGGGTGTTGCACTTTATCCCATAATAAATAAAACATGTACAAACAACTGAAAGTAAAAGGTATAAGATTCAATCAATACCTGGTTGTGATTCGTTCAATTCCATTGTTGATCGGACTCAACCAAAATAATGTATCAACCCCACAAAAATTTGAATGCCAAAGAGGAAGAATGAAAGCGGAACGTATATCAGCTCAAGAATCATAGAAATTAGAAAAAAACTAAATCATAGCTCACTGCCAGAGCTCAAAATCAAGGCGGTTGGTCGCAACACCCCAATAAATCGGAAAATCTCGAGCTCCACTTCAAAGAATGTGTTCGCAGGGTTCAAAAAAAAAAATAAAAAATCAGAAGATTCGATCTCAATTTAATGGGTATTGGTCGCAGAACTCCAATAAATTAATCGCAAAACCCAAAGAATCCAAAAACCAGAGCTCGACGTTCACGTAGATTGATCGAAACATTTCAATATCTCGAGCTCAATTTTTCACATAATTTGAGGCGTGAATTTGAGGTGAGGGTTTCTGAATCTCAGCTGCGAGAATGAGGTAAGGGATTTTTTCTTTCTTTTTTTTGTTCCTGGCCGTCATTAAAAAAATTGATTTCAATGTTTAGTTACCACTATACCCTCCAATGAGTGGCATGAGTAAATCACTAAATCTGTGCGCGTTTTTTTTTTCTGGTCGTCCGATTGTTGTGATTGTGTGGATGCGATTTATTCTTATTTCTTACGTTAAGACCCATTCTCGCGGAAACCCAACCCTATATA
>CACSLK010027752.1:17975219-17986270 GCA_902706635.1 Striga hermonthica | reverse complement strand
AATAGGCCCGCGATTGAACGGGCTGGCCAAGCAAAGGCCCAAGCCCGTCCGTTTAGGCGGGCGGGCGGGCCAGCCCGCGGGCCATGGCCCGTTTTGACAGTGCTAATTATAACCGACAACGGACGTCAGTTTGAAGGGAAACGATTTGAAAGCTTTTGTGAAGATTACGGCGTCAAGCATTTCTTCTCGTCACCTTATCACCCACAAGCTAATGGACAGATAGAAGCTGTGAATAAAATTATCAAGAATGGCTTAAAAACTCGGCTTGAAACTGCGAAAGGATCATGGCCAGATGAGCTACCTCATGTCCTCTGGGCTTACCGAACAACGACTCGGAATTCAACTGGTGAAACCCCGTTTTCATTGGCGTATGGAACTGAAGCCGTGATACCTGTTGAACTTGCCTCTCCGACGTATCGAATTGCCCATTTTTCAGAAGAATCTAATTCAGAGAACTTGAGGGTTAGTCTTGATTTAGTTGATGAAAAGCGAATCGATGCCGAAGTCCGGAATGCCGCTTATAAACGGCGTAGTGAAAAGTATATTAATGCGAGACTCAAACCGCGTTCGTTCGCCGTAGGTGACCTCGTATTGAAAAGGATCACTGGAGCCAATGTCGGCCCGCTACAACCGAAATGGGGAGGACCCTTCAAAGTCAATCGTTTAGTCTCTAATGGAACCTACCGACTTGAGTCTTTGGATGGTGTTCCTCTTCAATATCCTTGGCACGTGACTCATCTGAAGAAATACTACCCGTGAACCAAGGATCAACTTGCAATTTCTGATAACTTCTGATGTACAAAGACTTTTGTCTTGCCGATGTACCAGATCACATTTTGCTGTCAATAAAGTTTGTGTGACGAACCCCTATAATTTGTTCGATCACTCGGACCACAATAAATCGGTCCCTGTTGCTAAGGCTAAACGTGTTTCATACCCTGAAGTTGGTATGACCTAGCCAAACGCGACAGAGCCGGATACTTCCAAGCCCTGAAGATGGTTTGGGGAGGCTCATGCTCTTTGATATCAAATCCCAACGATGATTTGGTGAGCTTACAATAAGACCTTTAAGTTCTTTGAGACATTCAAGGACTTTTACAATAAATGTTCCCGATAATAGCAAGTTTATTATGACTTGTTCTGACAATAAAGTTATTGATATCGGAAATGCTATAAAATTATACCGACGTCAATAGTTCATACAAATTACTGTCATTTTAGTACCATGTCAGGAAATATGATCGGACGAACATTCATTCACATTGTCTGACATGTTTAGACTTCTTACGATAATAAGTCGAATTGACGCATTCATAAAAAATATCACAATCATTAAACATTAATATTCAAAAATAAATATTGTCATTACATTCCAGAAAGACACACAATAAAATAAGTATGAAACATTAATTATCATTCAACATCTTTGGTCCCCGACGACGACGCTTTCCCGGCTGCAGAGGATTGGGGAATTTCAGCCTCAGCCTTCCCCTTGCTGGCAGCATCTATGTGCTCTATCAGTCTTTGGCTCAACCGTTCAATCATTTCTTCTTCCTTCTCTTCTGCTGCCCGGACAACATCACTTTCCTTGATAAGGACGACGTCGTCATCAGCGTGTAAAACACGGTCGTCGTCGGAAGGAATTGGATCGGCAACCCATCCTTTAGCCTTGGCATCATCTTCCGCCACCTTCCGCAAGGCGAAGTTGATAGTCGCGCCCAAGAGCTCTTCATCAGATAGGCCTTCAAACGTCTCCGCGACAAAGGCCTCCGCAATGGTCTTTACGCAAATATTAGCCATTTCAGGCTTTTTAACTTTTTTCACTTCAAGAACCATATCAACAAAAGATCGGCGGATTTTCGCTTTACGCTCCTCCGATAAGGGCACCATATCCAGTTCTAGCATCCGACTTCCATTTTGCTTTAGAAGTCGGTCGGCAAAATCTCGCTCATCCTGATCTGCTGGGATATGGGCACTCTTCATCTCGGGGTTAAGACGATGCTTCTCCATTTTGTGAAGGAGGAAGATACGCAACTCATCCATGGTGTAGACGCCACTCTCTACTCGGTCGATTACCCAGCGCAATGTCAGCGCGGCGTTCAACTCTAAATCCCATTCTGTTACGGTGTCGACATTTAATACGTTGTCGGACTCAGCCATTGATTTTTTGCCGACATCGACTCCTTCTTGGAATTTGAGCTCAGCGGCGGCTGTCATTTCTTGGCGGAGTTTACTCATAGCAATCTCGTGAGCCTCCCGACATCTAATCAGCTCAGCATCCTTTGCAGATCGGTCCTTGCGGACAGCTTGAAGCTCAGCCCTTAGCCTCATCAACTGCTCATCCTTTTCTTTGGCCACCTCTTCGACTTTGGCCAGCTGAACCGAGGTGAGGTCATGAGCCAACAGTAAATTTTCCTTCTCGGTTTTAAGGGCGCTCACCTCGGTTTGCGTCGCTTGCAATTGAGCATCTTTCTCCGACAAGGTCGCCTCGTAGCGAGATTTCTCATCTTCTAAAGATGCTATGGCACCTTCCTTTAAGCTCAGCTCATGCTGCTTTCGTCCAGCTCGTGCGCTCTACCCCGATAACTTTCTTCGGCAGCAATAAAGCTAACCAGCGCCCGCCCTAAGCAACCTCGGGCATAACTGAATTTTTGGTCATCAGGCAGAGATGCAATCCCAGCGTGAGTTTTCGGGTCCCACGACATTAACGGAACTTTAGCCGCCTTCACTGCCTCAGTGGGGACCCGGTGGTTGATGGTGACCTTTGGCTCGGCAACCGTCTGAAACATTGAGAACCAGAGGTCAAATACGCCCTCTGGTAGCGTCAGCTCTGCCGCTTTTTTTCTCATTAACTTTGAGAAAGGAGTCTTTCAGAACAATTTCAGGCTCCTCCTCCTTATCTTTACCAGCGCCGGTGTTTGGTTTTTTCTTCATCCTCTCAGCCACGTGAGAGACGCTCGATCTCTTCCGCCGTTGGACTACATTTAAGAGCGGTCTTCCGACACCTCCCGCGAAATGACGGTCATCACGGTAGGCTCCTCTACCGACGTCATTACCTGTTGAATTGGGGCAACGTCAAGTGGCGGGACATCGGTAACCGACGGCTCAATTATAATCGCCGGTGTCGGTTCCACCCTTGCTGACGATGATTCACCAACAGTACTCTGTGAATGGTTGGGGTTCTTCTTCCAGGCTTTCAGAAGGTTCATGCATCCAGCCATTTCAGTTGATCGGAGATTTTTATTTTTCCCAACTTTGTTCTTCAAATCGAAGTTTGGATTATGTCTCCGGTGTTCCTCCGCCTCTACAGGATCTCCAAAACTGAAGTATCCCAGCAACGGATAATAAACTGTCATATAAACGCCTAAAATTAGACCGACTTCATTAATGCAAGAAACAGAGTCAAGTAAGTCAAAAATGTACCTGGTAGGAATAAAGAATTTAGGACTCCAGGAGATAAGCCGGCAAGCTCTAAGTGAGAATCTTTCACAAGTCGCTGATATCGTCGCTTGTTATGGGAAATGTTAAACAACTTGTCTACTCGATCGTACAGTAGACCTTCGAATTTGGGTTCTTTTCTTCCCGTCGGTTTTGCTACAAGGTCACAAAAGTCCACCTGTTAGCGAAGACAAAAAACAAGATATCAATACTTAAAGTGAAGGAAAAGAGACAAAAAAGCTTACAATAACCAGATTTAGTTGCCATCGGGATACTAGTCCCATTGGTAAGGAAATCGTTGGCGAAGTCGACGCATTGCCAATCTCCGCCAACCCACAGCCATTCCTCTTGAAAACCGTGCAGTGTATCGGGAACCTCCAATATCAGCTCGCCAACTTTGACCCTTGGCTGGGGTTTACCGACGATAGAAAAAGTAAGGAGTGGATCTGATACTTGTCTGTCCGGGATTTTCCGAAATGCAAACATACTCCTCATATCTTTTGCCGATGGAAGGTCCCATTTCTGTTCAGCAAAGAGCACTAGTAGCCCGATAATTCGCTTCCATGAATTCGGAGCGATCTGACATATCGGAAATTCCCAATCTCGCAAGTACTCGGTAATTATCTGCGGCAAAAGAAACCGTAACCCTGATCTTAAACTTTCGACAAATACGCCGACACATCCAGGCGGTGGGCATGTGATCCTTTCACCCGGGTATGGTGCAAATAGATGCACCGATGTAGGGACTCGTATTTCACCTCGCAGCATGACGACGTCCGCATCTGTTAGTATGCTCGGCTCACCATGGGGTGCGACTTCGGGATCCGGCCATCTTCTAATGGGCCGCCTCCAGAATCTCGAGTCGTCCATGGCGTTTTCCTCTAACAGTTTGTCCCCTTCAACATCGTTTAGTCGGATTCTTAAGCGTTCGACCAATATTGGATCCCATCGGCTATATTTGGACAATAGATCCATCTCCCCAAAATGGACCATGTTAATCATCATGACATCCAACTCATCGTCGTCGGAAGACGCCCGCGATGTACTCATGGTGCAGTACAGAAAATATGATGGAAAAGTAAACAAAATAACGAAATAATTCTTACCGAAGGCAAAAGATTCACAGAACTGGGACGCTTGAGTGCAGGTAAAAGGCAATTAAGTCGCAAGAAGATAAAGAGAAGCAGTTGCAGAGAGAAGATGCGAGAAAAGTGAATCTCTGGGGAAGATTTCCTATTTATACTAAACCCTAAAGCCACTAGCGACCGTTGGGAACCGGCAGAAATAGGGGCGCGTGGATTACACGTCCTGAATCTGCGAGTCGGCGCGACTCTTGAAAATCGTGCCTCTTAATAGCTGCTACGTGGCCTATTTTAAATGACCGTTACCCCTATCAGTAAACGGTGCAATTAATCTCAATAAATTGCACCACTATAACGTTTAGTATTATTTCTGCCAAGGGTAAAAACATCGGAGGAATGATGATAAAACCGACATGTTGCCTCCTGTTAAAGTTTCAGCATTACTGCCCGTCCTTTGTTCAGACGACCACTAATGCTGGGGGCCCTCTTGTTGACATTATTTTCAATAAACCGAGTTAAGCGACGCTAATAAGACGATTATGGTCAATGGGAGGATGATTAAAGTTTGTACAAGTACATGATGTCTCCGCGGAGTTCAAGACGATTGTATAATGATAGATTCATCAAGAACCGACATCTCTGTTATTTAACCGATATCTCGTGTCGGTTATTACATGTCGGTCACGACATTTCGGATACAACATATCGGTTATAACATAATGAACCGATATCCATGATGTGCCACGTCAACATTGTGAGGCGGCGACTGCTCAGCATAAATCATCATTACACTTGTCCAAGTGGCGTGCTATCAAAAGAAGTAGCAAGAAGCCGCCTTTGACCTTGAGGAATTGCAGGAAGCCGCCTTTTGACCTTTCAAACTGTAATGATTACTTTACAGATAAATATTGTAAGTAAATATAAAAGGAAAAGAGAGTTTTTCCTCAAAGACACACGCAAAACAAAAAAAGAGATTACGCAATAATATCGATGAATATTTCACTCTCTAACTTGATACTTTACTAAGCAGTGAAACTAAGTTGTTAATTTTCATTTTAACAACAGAGCTGTTGATATTAATTGTGGAGTGTGGTGATAAAGTACAACGGGTTGTTTTATAAAGCGCAACATTCCGCTATATAAAGTGCACCAATTTATAGCTTTTTCGATAAATTATGTGTACTCGGAAATTAGTTTTTATTGATATAATTGTATATAAAATTAACCTAAATAATTAAAATATATTTTTATTATTAATCTTTGTTGTACAATTTATTTTTATATTATTTATTAGTAATAATGCAAACCAAATATCATGTTCACGTGAGCTATTATTATTGTTATTTTATTCGTAACATGTTCCCCTATAATGCAAACCAAATAGCATTTTCACGAGGTTAATATTTTATTATTATATTATTTATGCAAAAAGAAAAACAATTATCATTTCTATATGTGATCATAACACGAAGTAGTTGTAACCTGTGCATTTGCACAGAAAGCTATATGATAAAGAATAAAATAATAAAAAAAATTATATTCAATAGTAAAAATCATAACATAATCATCGAAAAAAACGTTTTTAAAAAGAAATTAAATATTATTAAACTCTTCTTTATGTGCAACATTCGTGGTTTTTTAATCGTTAGAATCTCCATCACCACAAATCATTATCTTCAAATCCCTTCGGCTCGTAACTCTAGAAAGCGCCACATACAATTGTTCATGGCTATATACAGGGATCTTTAGTAGTAAGCTGATGTGCGACAAAATTGTCCTTGACTCTTATTGATTGTCATATCATAGAAAACCATAAACAGAAACTGCCTGCACTGAAACTTGAAAGGTACCCTCAAATCGGATGGTATGGTTTTGAGCATACGAATAAGAACTTTATCACCAGCTCTGTAACCGATTCATATTTTGCATTCGAATACATGGCCGTTGAGCTTAGTAATAACTAATCGAGTATATTTTGATCTCAAATTTGGAGAACAAATGTCAAAAACATATCAATCGAATTCTACACTAATCAAAGAGAATATAAATGATGGATAATAATTTTATTGGCTTCAATTGAAGTGCACTCTTTGTGTTGGATGCGATTACAATTTGTCGTTGTACCGGTTATGTTGATATCTTCATAACTATCACTTACAACCCCAAGTGGCCTGAAATCAGTCGATTCCTTTCTGAAAGGAACCTCAACCCTAAGGACCGTCTAGATATAATTTGTCGTTCTTTAAGGCGAAGTTTGATGTACTGATGAAGGATGTTCGGACCCATATAGCACGGCCAAAGTTTCATCCACCACACATATATAGAACATTTAAGAAGGTGGTAGAGGCATGTATTTGATGCATGAAACCCTACCACGTGCAACATTTTCGCCGTTTCTTCTTCACTTTTAATTTTTTTTTCTCTCATCTAACACAAACACTCGGATCGATTCCTATTTTGTTTAGTTGTCGTAGTCATGCTTTTAATTTATCAACGGGGAAGCTATTGATCTAGATGTGAATTGTTTGTTTAAAAGTTTAATATATTTGTATGCTTTTTGTATTATTTCGTGGATAAAGTTTTCGGATCATTTTTGTTGTATAAATTTTTTATGACAAATAATTCTGGTCGGGAAACACCTTAAAATTTTTTATAGCATAAGTACGACCCTTATTGATTTTAAACTTCTTAAAAATTTTCAGCGAAGCAACCCGGGCCTGAAGCGTGAATTCACTGACCCTACACGATAAAAAATAATATTATAAAAAATTGATATTGAAATAGTATGTGTTAAAAAAGACTGAAAATTTTTCTCTACCTTGACATCGTGAAATACGTACTCTAATTCGCATTTTGATGTTTTTCCTTTTTATTTTCATTTTATCAAAGATCTTGTTTAATTATGGCGAATCAACCTCAATATTATCAAACATAAAAGCCATTTGAAATGAGAATTTGGCTGAATTTTTTTTCCCTATTGAGTAGTATTTTTTGCTGAATGTGATTTTGGTTCTTATTTTTTTAGATATTTATAAAGTTTTAAAAAATGGTCATTGATTGTATAATTTAATTGCCAAGTGATTGCTCATTTTTAAAGAATAACAGATTGATTTTAATATATTTTTTTGACTGACTCTAATATTGTCCCGCAATTTTAATTGATGGATTGCATGATTCTTCATTTATATAATATTTAATACTTAAGATAAATAATGAGTATATCATATTGTAGAAATTTTATGGTTTGTAAATATAAACGATATAAGTATAAACTATTTAACCTACATATAAATCACTATAATGATAATTGTAGAACATAATAGTGATTATGACCAATTAACTAGATAAAAAATGATTTGGTTATGCCATAAAAAGTAATTAACTATTTGTATTAAAAAATATTAATGAGTTAAAAATAATTATTATTTTAAATAAGTAGCTTAAAAAATCTAAGTAATTATTTTTATATGTATAAACTTTCTTAGTTATTATTATTTATTATGTAATTATAAAATATATAATTTAATTAATTAATGAAAAATATAACAACTTCTTTTTAAAATTAGTTTAATAAAATGTGTTGATTTTATTTTTGCAATAAATTTTTTGGGAATAGTTATATATATAGGAATATAAATATAATCATAACGGGAATGATATTTATATAAAATACATTTATTATTATTATTATTATTATTATTATTATTATTATTATTATTATTATTATTATTATTATTATTATTATTATTATCATCATTACTACTGCTATTTGAGGCTATGAATTTTATTTAAACGATTGCATTTTTTGAAAAATTAAACACGTTCTTATGCAATAATAATTTGTCTTTTATAAGAAATATTGTTTTATTTTATACCACGGGTTTTGGTAGAATAATTTGTAATCATTCTATTTAAAAAAATATATACAATAAAAGTTAGAATTATTAAATGAGTGCATAAAATCGTAACAATTAATTTCTACATTAGTATGCTTACATATTAAGTAAAAAACCAAGGGTGGGTTATTTTTTTAAAAAAATATAAAAATCTGTGGCAAAAAATAAAAAAAAAAAATAATTGTGGAAAAAAATCAAACGGACGGATTCTGAAAATACGTGTTTCTAATTAAAATTTTTAACCGAAACACGGATTTTCAGAATCCGTTTTTGTTTTACATTTAATTTTTTTTTTTAAAAATGAAAGTCGAAACTGTCGGTGGATTTTAATATTAATACTGGACAACGCGGATTACCAAAATCCGTGTTACGTTTAAAAAAAAAAAAACGATTAACACGGATTGTGAGAATCATTGTTTTGGTCAATATATACAACTGCATACTGCTCCCCCGACCACAGAACATTCATCAATCCGAATTTTTTTTTCTCACAAATCATTCATCAATCCGAAATTTTTTTATTTTTTCTGTTCGATTTTTGAAGACAATCGGGGAAGAGGTTAGTTGTTATTTTAATGTAATGTAGTATTATGTTTTTTTTGTTTATTAATGTTTAATTGAAGTATATTTGGTTAATTGAGTATTGTTTAGGAAATCTTGAATATTGGTTTAATCGTTGTGTTAAATGATTATAATTAGCTATTGTATGATGGGTTTTTGTTGTATGTTGAATATGTATCCGAATTGTTTATAAATTTGATGTTATTGTTGGATTATGGTGATTAATTAGGTATTGGTAGTGATTAGGATTTTTGTTGTATGTTGAATATTTATTCGAAATTTTTATGAATTTGATGTTATTGTTGGGTTATTGTTGGATTATTGTTAGATTATTGTTGGATTGTGGTGATTAGGGCATTTGCTATTGTTTTTTAGTTGGAATAAAAATATGATTATTTTTTTTTTTGTGCAACAGGTTATAAATGGCGTCTATAGGTCCTTATTTTGTTAATGTGTACTGGAAAATTTCTCAAAGTGAGTTAGGGAATTTTTCGAATTATTTGGCTCGTCCGGATTGTTCATTTATTATTAATGAGAGAATATCATATGAACAATTGGTAGATATAATTTACGAAAATGTGGATTTCGTGATAGTTGGACAATTTCGAATATTACTTTCATGGTCAAACAACCGGATGGGTCGTTTATTCCCGTAAGACTGGATAATGATAGTGCGCTTGAGTGGATTTACTACTATCCTCGTATGTCTGTTGTGTTTTTGTATATTGTGTTGGAAGCAAACACACAGGTTACACAGGTTGAGGATCCTGCCCCATCATATGGTTACGGGGGAGTGTTTGGTGATCAGGGTACATGGACTACGCATGCCGGTAATTTTGGTGAAGGGACGAGTAATTTCGGCGAAGGGACGAGCTTTACCATGAGAGGACCGGACATTGAGGAAGAAATTGTTGGAGATGAAGATTTCAGTCCTGGTGAAGACGATTTCACTGATGAGACGTCGGAAACCGAATCGGACAGATCAATTAATGAGGAAAGCGAACAAGAATTCATTGAAGAACACCCCTTTCCAAATGAAGGCCTCCACTCATATCGCAAGATGGGTGAGTGGGACGCGTCGTGTGTAGACAGGGACGAGTATGCCTTGCCACTCTGGGATGGGCATGTCGAGACTATCCGTTTGGGTACAGTTTTTCGTACCAAGGAAGAAGCTCAGACTGGTGTTATGGCCTGGAACGTTGAGAATCTTAGGGCTGTCCGGACAAAAGATTCGAACAAGAGGTTGTTCAAAGTTGTGTGTAGATCGGATGAAGTTCCACCATGTATATGGAAGGCTCGGGTGAGTCTTAACACACGGGTTCACGACATGTGGGAGGTAATGGAATGGACCGATAGCCACACTTGCATGCAGGTGTTCGAGAGAAATGACCATAAGAATGTGACCGCCACCATGATCTCAAATCTTCTGTTGGCTAAGATTCAGAAGCAGGTGACCTACAGTGTGGAAATGGTGTAGGCCGACGTAAAAAGCGCCTGGAGCGTCGATGTCAGCTATAAGAAGGCGTGGCACGGGAGAAAAAAAGCCATCGATCGTGTGTATGGCACGTGGGAATCGAATTTTGCACAACTCCCCCAGTAAGTGTCGAAATTAATTATTAATGTATTTCCTTGTTAGTTGTAACTATATTTAATTATTTATTTATTTATGGTTACCTTTTATAATTTTTAGGTTTTTCGCCGCCATTCAAATAGCGAATCCCGGTACA
Source organism: Striga hermonthica (assembly GCA_902706635.1). Lineage (NCBI taxonomy): Eukaryota > Viridiplantae > Streptophyta > Magnoliopsida > Lamiales > Orobanchaceae > Striga > Striga hermonthica. The sequence continues at coordinate 17,975,566 of CACSLK010027752.1, read as the reverse complement.
GTTGTTGAGTGGCAATGGCAGGGTGGGGAATTGGCGCATCATTCTCGAGACCGAGAATTCAGATTTGTCTTCTGGGCGTTCGGCCCCGCCATTCAAACATTCCTTCGTTGTCCGCCGATTATTAGCATCGACGACACTCACCTGCGAGGTTCGTAGCAAAATATTTTTTTATTTTACTTGTTGATTTACAATAGTGTCTGATAAACAAAAATCATATGTCAAACTGAGCAAGTTCATACAAGGGGAAGTTGCTTGTTGCCATTGCACAGACAGCGAATAAGCGTCTATTACCAGTCGCGTATGCGATTGTGGACGAAGAAAGCACAGCTAGCTGGTCTTTTTTCCTA
>CACSLK010027752.1:17908840-17919788 GCA_902706635.1 Striga hermonthica | reverse complement strand
AGCAAGGTAAGTTTTATTGCATAGTTCATTCAAAGTTTATGAATGAATGAGTATTTCAAAGTCCGAAAATACTCGAAGAGAGGAAACATTCATAGATTCAGCAAAGTGCAATCCTGACAAGAGGGCCTCATATTCGGCTTCATTGTTGGTGGCCGGGAAGGTGAATGCTACAGAGTAGCAAAACACCTGTTGATCGGGACTAACCAAAACGATTCCTCCTCCAGCTCGAATGGCAGTGGACGATCCATCAATATAAAGATCCCACGTTGGACTTTCAATAGACGGGCTAACAACTGGGGTAAACTCTACTATGAAATCAGACAATACTTGAGCTTTGATGGCAGTTCGTGGCCGATACTGAATGTCAAACTGTCTCAGTTCTATCGCCCACTTGATCATCCTTCCCGACGTGTCAGGTCTATGGAGGACTTGCCGGAGAGGAAACGATGTAAATACAATAACAGAATGCTCCAAGAAATATGGACGCAACTTTCGTGCAGCAATGATTAGAGCAAAGGCCAACTTTTCCATATACGGGTATCGCAATTCGGCGTCATGTAAAGCCTTGCTGACACAATATATCGGGAACTGTTGAAGTTCTTTTTGTTGTATAAGGACTGCGCTAACAGCAACATCACTTACACCCAAGTACAAATACAAGGGTTCATCCGGAAGCGGCTTCTGCAACGTCGGTAATTGTAAGAGAACTTTCTTGATGTTGTCAAAAGCGTTCTGACATTCCGTATTCCATTCGAACGGTTTCGTCTTTTTAATAGCATCAAAAAACGGCTTACAATGATCTGTCGACTTCGAAATGAATCGGTTCAAAGCTGCTAGTCGACCAGTTAAAGCTTGGACACCTTTAACAGATGTCGGGGGAGTCAACTCTTGTATGGCTCGAATCTTGGCAGGATTAGCTTCGATTCCTCTTTGACTTACCATATATCCTAAAAATTTTCCTGACCCAACTCCAAAGGTACACTTCTTGGGATTCAGCACCATTGAATATTCTCGGAGGATGTCAAAAACTTCTGAAAGATGAGCGATATGATCAGAGGCCTGTTCCGATTTCACTAGCATGTCATCCACATAAACTTCCATCGTATGACCGATCAAACGAGCGAACATTTTATTGACCAGCCTTTGATATGTGGCCCCAGCATTCTTCAATCTGAAAGTCATCATTACATAGCAATAAAGGCCTCGAGCTGAGTAAAACGACGTATGTTCAGCATCATCAGGGTGCATGGGAATCTGATTGTAACCAGAGTAGGCATCCAGGAAACTCATAAGCTGGTGTCCCGATGTAGCGTCTACCATGTAGTCAATGTGTGGAATGGGATAGCTATCTTTCGGGCATGCTTGGTTCAAATCGGAGAAGTCTATGCACAGACGCCAAAGGCCGGTAGCTTTCTTGACCAAGACAGAATTCGATATCCATGTCGGGTACTTTTCTTCTTTAACAAACTTATTATCTATGAGTTTGTTTACTTCCTCTTCAAGGGCCTTCTGGCGATCTGGGCCGAATTTCCGACGTTTCTGTATAACGGGCTTGACTGTCTTGTCCAAATTCAAACGATGACACGCCTTCTGCGGGTCAATCCCTTTCATGTCTTCGTGCTTCCAAGCAAACACATCAGAATTCAACTGGAGAAATTGGACCAAACACGAACGCATGGGTTCTTGAAGGTTGGCCCCAATACGCAATGATTTTTCTTGAACCAGACCATCCACATAAATTATTTCAACATCTTCAACTGGCTCTGCTCGGACATGGTGGTTTTTATCCTTAAATGGCATCCGAGGGTCTATATCTTCAAGTGTCCCAGTGTCTTCCCCATGAAAAGACTGTTCTGGGTCAAGGGCTTCATTCAATGTTGCAGACAAATCCGACATCATAGGGACATCGGTATCAATTATAAGGGGGATGTCGGTATCTGATGCAAATTGAGTAGTCCTTCGATCATCAGGAAAAGGAAGATTTCTCAACCCAGTAAAGCTATCAGTCTCCTGCTCTTCAACCATATGAAAGCTGCGCGAGGCAGAAAGTAATGTCAGACTACGGGCCTCCCGTTGATCTCCGTAATGGGTGCCTTCCCCTTCAACGGTAGGGAACTTCAAGGTATAATGAAAAATTGACACAGCAGCACGGAGCTTGTAAAGTGCAGTTCGTCCTACAACGGCATTATATTAATTCTGAACGTCCAAGATTTTAAAGGTTTCCATGATTATCTTGGATTTCGGTCCAAAGCCGCCAAATCGAATTGGGAGTAATATTTCGCCAACAGGGCGGGAGATGCTCCCATTGAAACCTTGAATTTGATCATTGCAAGGTCTAATATCAGCTGGGTCCAGACCCAATTTCTTGAAAGTTCGGAGCATCAAAATGCTCGAATAAGCCCCGGTGTCGACCATAATTTTGTGGACAGGAATACCTCCGATCGGGGCTGTGATAATAAGAGCGTCGGAATGAGGGTGAGCGAACAAGTTAGCGTCTTCAATATTGAATGTAATGGGACAATTTCGTCGATTGATAGTATCTCGAAGGTCAACATTCATGACTCGTTTCTCGGTATTTTGTGCCTCCCTGACATATGCTTTGGCCTTCCGCCGAGAAGTATCCAATTGTTTAGCATTTGAATTGACTCGGGGGATGCAATGCGAAGAGCCTGATGAATCATGTGCCTTGGACTTTTTGCGGTTCTCGACCGACGTGCCGCCAAGAGCAGAAAATGTGAAAACTTCTTTATCGTTCACGCGGGCTTTTTTCGGATTGACAAGTCGGTTGTCGTCCTCTTCATCGTCTGAAAGATCCAGAGGCCTCCCTTTCCGGCGATTATCAAAATTTCTAAATTTTTGAAGCTGAGGTTGTCCAATTAATCGTAACAGGGCCGACAGCAGACCGAGGCATTCATCGGTATTATGTCCCGGGATTTGTGGTATGCACAGTATCGAGATTTATCCAGCTTGTCATCAGGGGTCCTCACGGGTCTTGGGTCCGGAATAATCCCTTTTCCTTTTAGTTCTTCATATATGGTAGCTGCTCCAGCTGAATAAACGGCTTGATAGCCTGTCCTGACATTATCCGAATATTGATCGCGAGCAGCCCTAGATTCTGGAGTATTCTCAAATCCCTTGGAGAAATTCCGAAATTGTGCTTTCCCAAAGTTCTTCTTATTTTTCTTTTTCGCATCTGATTCGGTTTTGTTTTCTTTTATCGAGAAGTCGAAGCTGGGAACTGACATCGACTCCTCGGCTATGATGAATTGTTGAGCTCGTACAAGAAATTCCTGGAATGTAGTCGGCTTGTTCTGGCACAGGGTCCAACGAAACATCGAGTTGGGCTTCAACCCAACAATTGCAGTTACTAACAAGGTCTCAGGATGACAAGGTTCCATATTCTGAATCCGATCATTAAAACGAGACACGTAGTCCTTAACAGTTTCATCGTCTTTTTGAACGATATTAGTAATTGATTCCTTCGGGATGAGGCAGATTTGAGCTCCGATGAAGTGTGATCGGAAAGCCGCTCGTAACTGTTGCCATTTCCAAATTGAATGCGGGGGGAGAGTATAATACCACTTCTGCGCTCGCGACCCCAGTGTAAGAGAGAACATCCGACATCTCAGGGCGTCTGAGGCCCCATGTAAATCCATCCACGACGTATAATGGCCCAGGTGTGCATCCGGGTCCGAGGTACCGTCATACATGCCAATTTGAGGGATTTTTACCTTCACGGGAAGTGCTTCCGCAGTGAGTTCCAGAGCAAGTGGTGAATCAGCTTCAATGATAACATTTCCCGACGTCGGGACATGTCGGGGAGAATCTTCCTGTGACTTCTGTCGAGTTTCAAGTTCAGCCAGACGTTTTCGCAGAACTTCAATTTCCTCTGCACTGTGTCTCGAGATTCGATTCCGTTCGATTTGACGTCGTAAATCTTCACGTTCACGAGGTATCGGTGACGTAGGCCTGGGATGTGACGGAATTCGTTGGTGGTGAGCAGAGTGACTTTCGGCAGTCATTTCTTCAACAGGAGGTTGATCTGCAGCTTGATTATTCATCATTGGATTAGTGGCTGCACGTGCTAACTGCCCTTGGCGTGGAGACGTATGATGTGGTTGCGACGTAGCATGTGATGTCGCAGCATGTGTTTCAGGATTATGTTGAGTAGGATGTGGTTGCTCCACAAGATTTGTCAGAAACGGTGTTGACTCTGGCGCAACGCCTGAGTGTCTAGGTATGGCTTGAGCTATCAGAGAGGTTAAACCTTGAATAGACTCCGGGTTCTGGAGGAAATTTGTAATATTCGTAACCGGAGGAGGTGGTGTAGGATGTCCTGGAGACTGACGAGTAGATTGACTGTGACCACCATGAGATGGATGGTCTCGACCAGACTGCGACATGGCGTTTGTGAGCGTGTGAGTGACTATATTAGGGAAAGTTAACCTCAAAATCCTTATGAGGCCCTCCTTCTAGCGCCAAACTGTTGTTAAAATGAAAATTAACAACTTAGTTTCACTGCTTAGTAAAGTATCAAGTTGGAGAGTGAAATATTCATCGATATTATTGCGTAATCTCTTTTTTTGTTTTGCGTGTGTCTTTGAGGAAAAACTCTCTTTTCCTTTTATATTTACTTACAATATTTATCTGTAAAGTAATCATTACAGTTTGAAAGGTCAAAAGGCAGCTTCCTGCAATTCCTCAAAGTCAAAGGCGGCTTCTTGCTACTTCTTTTGATAGCACGCCACTTGGACAAGTGTAATGATGATTTATGCTGAGCTGTCGCCGCCTCACAATGTTGACGTGGCACATCATGGATATCGGTTCATTCAGTTATAACCGATATGTTGTATCCGACATGTCGTGACCGACATGTAATAACCGACACGAGATATCGGTTAAATAACAGAGATGTCGGTTCTTGATGAATCTGTCATTATACAATCGTCTTGAACTCCGCGGAGACATCATGTACTTGTACAAACTTTAATCATCCTCCCATTGACCATAATCGTCTTATTAGCGTCGCTTAACTCGGTTTATTGAAAATAATGTCAACAAGCTCCCACAAAAAATATTCCACAATATAAATCTAAAAAGACCGACATAATACTTCAATATTCATCACATAATATATTCACAAAAGACACAAACATGCAAACGTATCAAAATTTCAATACTGCACAATATATATAAACGATTTCACATTATGCAACAATACGTTGCACTTTATGACACAACACGTTGTACGTATCATATTATAGTTATTATGCTAATCGATCGAACAAAATTAGTTGTTCAATATTAGATTTAGTTTTTTTAAATAAATAAAAATAAATCAACACGCCGAACTACGAAAAATTATTACCAGACTTTTTTTGTTTATATTTATATATATATTATAAATAAAATATTCATATATATTATTAAATATTAAAAAATAATATTAAAATACTAATATTATTAAAAAAGAATATAAAAGTTATATATATTTAAAATCTATATATTATTTAGATAATTCAATTGACCGATCTAATTCATCTAAATAATAACGTTATACATATTGCACATTAGTGTTAGGTGTATTGCACGTTATTGTCTATCGTATTGCACAATATCTAATAACGATTTTTGATTTATTTTTAAAAGCTGGGTTATGGTTCGGTGACAATTTAAAAAAAACGAAATAACCAAAAATGAAATATATTATTATTATTGTTATTATTATTATTATTATTATTATTATTATTATTATTATTATTGTGTAATGCGCTTGCACAATAACGTTAGTCGAATTGCACCTTAACGACTATCTATTTGCACCTTAACATTAGACGAGTTGCACCTTAACATATTTATATAAATTATGCATTTAGACCCATGTATCAAATTGAGATATATTAAAAAAAATTAAAATTGCAATTAAGCCCTTTGGATATATCTAATTCTCAAATGGAAGCCCCAACTCACAAACACCTCTTCACATTACAGGCATGGCCAACAACCACCTGCTGCTTAATCCTAGCTCCCCGACGACCGGTTATACGCCGCAGGAGAACAACCACGAGACATACATAAGCTTGAGAACTCATAACCGAATTTCACGGCAGATTAAGAGGGGGGCCGAAAATGAGAGGGCCAACTCCGACGAGGTTCTCGAATTCAGCGGCGTTTCCAGATTTTCTGACGGCGACTGCGTGGTCTGGAGGGTCGGGGCCGACGGCTACAATGGAGATGGTGGTGACTGTGTGTGGTCGAGAGGAGAGACAGTCGTCGGACATGCCTTAGTGAAGCAGGTGTCGGATGCTGTGACCGGAGGTGGCGACGGGGGCAGTAGGAGCTGTGGCTGCGGCGGTTTGGTGGCGGAAGGTCGGGGCCGCCGGCTGCAATGGAGACGTAGCAGAATCTGTGAACAATTGACGTGAAAGAATAGAGAGGAGAGAGGTGAGAGAGATTAATTGGCAATAGTAATGGGTGGGGTCCACGTAAATTTATGTTGAATATTACACTAATGCCCTCCACACTATTTATTTGTCCATAAAATGGCAATGTAATTACAATTCTGCCATGCAGGTTTTACCATTATAATTTAATTTTGACTTTATAATGACCATTGATGTAATTGATCCAATGATTCATGATCATTCTTATTTCTTTCATTATCTACCATTCTCATATGATCCCAACTCTCTCTCTCTCTCTCTCTCTCTCTCTCTCTCTCTCTCTCTCTATATATATATATATATATATATATATATAGACACACACTAGAAGGAACACGGCCGTGTACAACACGGCCAGGCCCACGACGTGGTCTTACTCTAATATTTTGTAAAGTTGAGCATTTTTTGATTTTCTACTATTGTATATGCAAAAACACTTCCATTTAATAATTTTTTTAAGTCTTCCATTTAACACTACTATGTCTATAAATATACCAAGCAAACACCAACTCAAAACACTTAATGGGTACACTTAAAATTATTTTTCTTGTAAAAAAATATAGAACGGTTGAAAGTATGTTATTTCAATATAATCGAAAGTTCATATAAATTACGATAAGTAAGAGTAAGAAACATGCAATATGATAATGAAAAAAAAATGATAATACGAGTAATATGATCCCAAACATAATAAAAACAAAATAAAAAAATGAATCAAAAGATTGAGAGAGTACATACATGAACAACATAAATGTCAACAATTTGATCATATGTAGATTGTAGAAATAAAAACACACACACAAAAAATAATAATATTGCGAGTAATGTGATCTCCAACAAAACCAACAAACTAAAAAAAATGAATCGGAAAAATGAGCAAGTACACACCTGAATAAATAAATGTCATTAATTTTTACTTTAACCACTTGTCAAATCTAAAAGATGAAAATTAAAGGACGTGTATAATCATACGGCCATAAGCAATTGAAAAATAAAATTATTAGCCAAAACATTAATACAAAATATAAACAACAAGGCTAGAAATAATAGCACACCAACCAATTCAAAATTAAATTTCCTGTGCACTTAAAAAATCTATTCAAACATGAGCCATATGCACATATCAATAAAAAATGTAGTATGAACTATGAAGTAAAAAACTCCAGCTTGATTTTTTAAAAACTATTTTAAACATAAAAAAACATGAAATTACTAATTTGAAAAGGTTAAGACTCATATAAATTCAAATAATTTGAATATCGTGACTTTATTTTGAGATTGAGCAAACACATACATTATTATTGTTTGGGCATTATTTTTGTGTTTTGCAGTTTTGAATTAAAAATAAGGTATAAAATGATGAAGGTATAAAGATGAAGAAAGAAGGATTTTTTAGGAACATTTGAAACTCATTCATTGCCTAATGAAGAAGACGAAAAGAAAAAATTTAAAAAAAATAATTAATAATAATAATTTAGTAGGCAAAAGACTCAATGAAGCAAGGGCAAAATAGGTACTTCAATAGTGAAAGTACAAATGTCAAAATAATAGGCTATTAAGAAATAAAATAATAATAAATAAATAGTGTTCCAACTCCTTCTTATTATATATATAGAATTGAATTAAAAATAAGGTATAAAACGATGAAGGTATAAAGATGAAGAAATTTGTTTGAAACTCAGTCATTGCATAATGAAGAAGACGAAAAGAAAAAAAAAAAAAAAAAAAAAAAAAAAAAAAAAAAAAAAAAAAAACTAATAATAATAATTTAGTAGGCAAAAGACTCAAGGAAGCAAGGGCAAAATAGGTACTTCAATAATAAAAGTACACATGTCAAAACAATAGGTTATTAAGAAATAAAATAATAATAAAGAAATAGTGTTCCAACTCCTTATTATATATAGAGACTTAGATATATTTTTAATTATGATATTCATCTATTTTTATTTACAACACCATTATAACATTTAAACTTTATACATACTTTATTTAAGTTTGGGACATAATTTTTTGAATATTTTCATATTCATTTTTTTTATACTCAATTTCTACTTTTTTTTTTCCCTGGATCATACACTAAAATGATTGTTTATGGTATATTAATAAACTAATACGATACCCGTGTACTATACGGATACTTAAATATATTAATGCTTGTACAATAAAAAATAAAACTATTTTTATCTTTGTTATGAAATGATGTATAATGAATACACAACAATTAACAAAGTGATAAATATTCAATATGGCGTCCGCATTTTTTCACTAAATTTATAAAAAATAATATTTTTTAATTATATTTTTTAAATTATATATGTCTATAAAATAGATATTATTTACAACTCTATATATCTGATTTGATTTTGAAGTGAATAAGTTTCACCCGGGCTCCTTCAACTCGAACCGGCCTCCGTACCTGTAGAATCCAACGCCGGGGGTGGCCCCGGCGTCGGGCCTCCGATACTTAAGTCAGTGCCCAGATCAAGAGAGAGAAAGTGTAGTAATGAAATGAGGAGAGAATGAGTTACCTTGGCCCCCTTTTATATGGGAAGTCTACCTTTTGGGCCCAAGTTGGGCTTGACCCCTATCGTTGGGCTTAGATGTCTTAGTGGGCTTATCCTCCAATATGTATCCGCTTTATCCATAAACCGGGTCCAGTATAATATCCTATATCATCTAGTCCCCCCCACTCTGGTCGAGTAAGCATAACTCGATCCAAGAGTGAAATGCCTCTTCGAGTTGTTTTCTTCAACTTGCCACTAAGATCGAGCACCGGAAGTCGAATGACCATTGAATAATCACTGAAATATCCTCCAAACGAGCATTGAGATTTCAAGATCGAAAACCAAAAGACCACGGAGGTCGGAAATCGAATGATCGGACGTCGGGGTCGAACATCGAGTGATCTGAGGCCGAAAACTGAAAACTGAAAACTGAGAGACCACTAGGTCGAAAACCGAGAGTCGAGACCGCAGAGGTCGAAAACCGAGAGTTGAGACCGCGGAGGTCGAAAATCGAGAGTCGAGACTGCTGAGGTCGAAAACCGAGCGTCGAGACCGCGGAGGTCGAAAATCGAGAGTCGGGACCGTTGAGGTCGAAAATCGAGCGTCGGGACCGCTGAGTTCGAAAATCGATAGTCGAGACCGGGAGGTCGAAAATCGAGCGTCGAGACCGCTGAGGTCAAAAACCGAGAGTCGAGACCGCGGAGGTCGAAAATGGAGAGTCGAGACCGCAGAGGTCGAAAACCGAGAGTCGAGACTGCTGAGGTCGAAAACTGAGCGTCGAGACCGCGGAGGTCGAAAACCGAGAGTCAGGACCGCTGAGGTCAAAAACCGAGAGTCGAGACCGCGGAGGTCAAAAACCGAGAGTCGAGACCGCTGAGATCGAAAACCGAGAGTCGAGACCGCGGAGGTAAAAAATCGAGAGTCGAGACCGTGGAGGTCGAAAACTGAGAGTCGAGACTGCTGAGGTCGAAAACCGAGCATCGAGACCGCGGAGGTCGAAAACCGAGAGTCAGGACCGCTGAGGTCGAAAACCAAGCGCCGAGACTGCTGAGGTCGAAAACCGAGAGTCGAGACGTTTATTATTGCTCGAGTACGTTTATTATTGCTCGAGCAGGAATATACAGCAGACTTGAATTTTAAATTTTGAACTGAGGGGCAATAGTACGAGGTGGTATAAGAGAGCTCGAACATGGTGATCGAAACACAACAGACGTAAATTCAAATTTTTAAATTCAAGATTTCAGGGAGTGGTCATTCAGCCTATGTCTTTCGACCACATCGGCGATTATCAGACCTCAGCGGTCTCGACGCTCGGTTTTCGACCTCAGCGGTCTCGACTCTCGGTTTTCGACTTCCGCGGTCTCGACTCTCAGTTTTCGACCTCTGTGGTCTCGACTCTCGGTTTTCAACATCCGCGGTCTCGACGCTCGGTTTTCGACCTCAGCGGTCCCGACTCTCAGTTTTCGACCTAACGAGCTCGACTCTCGACCTCCACGGTCTCGACTCTCGATTTTCGACCTCCGCGGTCTCGATTCTCGGTTTTCGACCTCCGCGGTCTCGACTCTCAGTTTTCGACCTCAGAGGTCCTGACTCTCGGTTTTCGACCTCCGCGGTCTCGACGCTCGATTTTCGACCTCAACGGTCTCGACTCTCGGTTTTCGACCTCAGCGGTCTCGACTCTCGATTTTTGACCTCCGCGGTCTCGACTCTCGGTTTTCGACCTCCGTGGTCTCGACTCTCGATTTTCGACCTCCGCGGTCTCGACTCTCGGTTTTCGACCTCCGCGGTCTCGACTCTCGGTTTTCGACCTCAGCGGTCCTGACTCTCAGTTTTCGACCTCCGCGGTCTCGACGCTCGGTTTTCGACCTCAGCGGTCTCGACTCTCAGTTTTCGACCTCTGCGGTCTCGACTCTCAGTTTTCGACCTCCGCGGTCTCGACTCTCGATTTTTGACCTCCGCGGTCTCGACTCTCGGTTTTCGACCTCCGCGGTCTCGACTCTC
>CACSLK010027752.1:17893635-17908790 GCA_902706635.1 Striga hermonthica | reverse complement strand
CGACTCTCGGTTTTCGACCTCCGCGGTCTCGACTCTCGGTTTTCGACCTCCGCGGTCTCGACTCTCGGTTTTCAACCTCAGCGGTCTCGATGCTCGGTTTTCGATCTCAGCGGTCCTAACTCTCGGTTTTCGACCTCCGCGGTCTCGACGCTCGGTTTTCGACCTCAGCAGTCTCGACTCTCGGTTTTCGACCTCCGCGGTCTCGACTCTCGATTTTCGACCTCCGCGATCTCGACTCTCGATTTTCGACCTCAACGGTCTCGACTCTCAGTTTTCGACCTCAGCGGTCTCGACTCTCAGTTTTCGACCTCCGCGGTCCGACGCTCGGTTTTCGACCTCCGCGGTCTCGACTCCCGATTTTCGACCTTTGCGGTCTCGATTCTCGGTTTTCGACCTCCACGGTCTCGACTCTCGGTTTTCGACCTCAGCGGTCCTGACTCTCGGTTTTCGATCTCTGCGGTCTCGACGCTCGGTTTTCGACCTCAGCGGTCTCGACTCTCGGTTTTTGACCTCCGCGGTCTCGACTCTCGATTTTCGACCTTCGCGGTCTCGACTCTCGGTTTTCGACCTCCGCAATCTCGACTCTCGATTTTGGACCTCTGCGGTCTCGACTCTCGGTTTTCGACCTCCGCGGTCTCGACTCTCGGTTTTCGACCTTAGCGGTCTCAACGCTCGGTTTTCGACCTCAGCGGTCCTGACTCTCGGTTTTCGATCTCCGCGGTCTCGACGCTCGGTTTTTTACCTCAGCAGTCTCCACTCCCGGTTTTCGATCTCCGCGGTCTCGACTCTCGATTTTCGACCTCCGCGATCTCGACTCTCGGTTTTTGACCTCAGCGGTCTCGATGCTCGATTTTCGACCTCCGTGGTCTCGACTCTCGGTTTTCGACCTCAGCAGTCCCGACGCTCGGTTTTCGACCTCAGCGGTCCTGACTCTCGATTTTCGACCTTCGCGGTCTCGACGCTCGGTTTTTGACCTCAGCAGTCTCAACTCTCGGTTTCCGACCTCCGCGGTATCGACTCTCGGTTTTCGACCTCCGCGGTCTCGACTCTCGGTTTTCGACCTCAGTGGTCTCTCAGTTTTCGGTTTTCAGTTTTCGGCCTCAGATCACTCGATGTTCGACCCCGCCGTCCGATCATTCGGTTTCCGACCTCCGTGGTCTTTTGGTTTTCGATCTTGAAATCTCAATGCTCGTTTGGAGGATATTTCAGTGATTATTCAATGGTCATTCGACTTCCGGTGCTCGATCTTAGTGGCAAGTTGAAGAAAACAACTCGAAGAGGCATTTCACTCTTGGATCGAGTTATGCTTACTCGACCAGAGTGGGGGGGACTAGAAGAAGGATATTATACTGGACCCGATTTATGGATAAAGCAGATACATATTGGAGGATAAGTCCACTAAGACATCTAAGCTCAACGATAGGGGTCAAGCCCAACTTGGGCCCAAAAGGTACATTTCTCCTATAAAATGGGGCCAAGGTACCTCATTCTCTCATTCTCTCCTCATTTCATTACTACACTTTCTCTCTCTTGATATGGGCACTGACTTAAGCATCGGAGGCCCGACGCCGAGGCCACCCCCGGCGTTGGGTTCTGCAAGTACGGAGGTCGGTTCGAGTTGAAAGAGCCCGGGTGAAACTTATTCACTTCAGATTTTTTTTAAGAATGTATTGTAATTATATTTATTATTTATAGATTTGGTGTCTCTCATTTATTAATTTTTTAACTTTTTTAATTGTATATAATTTTATAATTAGGAGTATTGATACACGCAAAAATGTATTATTTTATAAATTAATTAAACAAATATTTTATTATATTTAATCATGATAGTGCTTTATATTTTTTATTATAAATAATATAATAATATTTAGTTCTTTATATAATATATTTAAATCGCGAAACAATATTTATAATATTTATTATAATTAATTTTATATAATACTTAATTTTCACATTTTATCAAAAATCTATGAAAAAAATATTATGTATTTCATGGTGTTTGATGAATTAGATTTTTATTTTTTTCTAATATATTTTATATTTCTGTTTGATATTTTATAAATTTATTTAATGATTAATTAATTTGTTTATAAAGATAGATGATTTTATTTATATTTTATATATGCAAATTATAAATAAAAAATAAAATACAAATAAAAAAGTTGTAAAGTTTTACTTTTATATATCAAAAGGAATATTAATTCATGATAATTCGTAACGCAAAACTCTCCGACCGGCTGGAATCCGATGACTGCCTTCCTCTTGCCGGTTGAACGTCGTGTACCTACAAAGAACTCTCACACCGAATGCTTTAGTCAGTGTTTGTTCCACTCAATTCTGAAAGGTAGAAATGTAATGATCGCGCCCAACAAGAAAAGCTCACCCCATATATATAGGGGTGAGATACCTGACCTAAAGGCTGCCCGGCTTTGGTAAGTTGTCTGCCCAAACCTGCCCGTCCGTACACACACAATGTGCGTGTGTCAGAGGTAGCCGTCTCCACTATCCTCTGCACCAATCTTCTTACGCCACGTGTTCTCTGCACATGGGGTTCTCCTCAAGAAGGTAACTCTCTCATCAATATCATAGAAACATGTTTAACGGTTGTATCTACCAGAACCTGGTGTGTAGATACTAGAGCCACTGATCATGTCTGCAATTCTTTGTAGGGGTTCCAGGAAATCAGACGGCTTAAGGAGGGAGTGATTACCGTCCACATGAGCGATGCTATGAAAGTGGCAGATGTTACAGTGGGAGACGTTACTTTATCATTTGGTAGTATTAGTTTGGTTTTAAGACATTGTCTTTATGTTCCTAGTTTTAGAAATAATCTTGTTTCAATTTCTAAACTTGTTTTGGATGGTTTTTCATTTACGCTTGATGATATGGTTATTATTCATTATGGGAATCGTTTGATTTGTTCTGGTTCATTAGTTGACAATTTATATGTTCTAAACCAAATTCTCCCACACTGCAACAAATTGAATTCAATAATGACATGACTAAATCTAATAAGGATAATGAGTCTTCGCAGATGAATCAAGCATATCTTTGGCACCTTAGAATTGGGCACATCAACCTTAAGAGGATTCAAAAGTTGGTATCTAGTGGACATCTCAGTCCATTAGAAGATCATTATTTAACTTGCGAATCGTGCCTGGAAGGTAAGATGACCAAGAGGCCGTTTACGGCAAAGGGGTATAAGAGCCAAGAAGTGCTAGAACTGATTCATTCTGATCGAGGTGGCAAATACCTCTTTGGAGAGTTCAGGACATACTAACCGGAAGCTGAATTGACTGCACACGGCACGCCCCAGCAGAACGGGGTTGCAGAGCGAAGAAATAAGACTCTCATGGAGATGGTTAGGTCGATGATGGTTATTCGAGATTACCAGATTCATTTTGGGGAATGGCGTTGGAAACAACATCGTATATTCTGAACTTGGTTCCATCGAAGCCAGTAAAGACTACTCCTTACGAATTGTAGAAAGGGAAAAAGCTCGATTTTTTACATATTCAAGTATGGGGTAGCCCTGCACACTTTTGGTGCAGGAGACTAGCAAGTTGGAAAAGCGTTCGGAAACACGAGTGTTTGTTGGCTATCCCAAGGAAACAAAAGGTGGATTATTTTATAGTCTTGATGATCAGAAGGTGATCTTTAGCATCAACACTAAATTCTTGGAAGAAGACTATATTATGAATCGCAAGCCCACGAGTAGACTAGTCTTTAGAGGAGTTAAGGGGTGAAGACGATAGTTCCCCACCGAGTGCACAAGTAGATACATCACATAATACTGCAACACGACACACTGAGAGTGTACCACTGCAGACAGTACCTCGTCGTAGTAGGAGGGTTTCTCATTTACCTGACCGATGGATAGGTCTTGGAGAGTTTTTGGGCTTAGTTCCAGGAAATCTAGAATCGAACCCGAGGACCTACAACGAGGAACTTCAAGAGAAAGATGCAGATTCATGGAATGTTGCGATGAAAGCTGAAATGGGGTTAGTAGACTCTAATCAGATCTGGGCTTGTAGAACCATCCGATAGGGTACGACCCATTGGATGTAATTGGATATATAAGAGAAAGAGAGGATTGGATGGGGAGGTGCAAACCTTCAAAGATAGGCTTGTTGCAAAAGGTTATACCCAGATTGAGTGTATAGACTATGATGATACCTTTTCACCAGTAGCTATGATTAAGTCCATCCGGATTCTTTTGGTTGTAGCTGCTCATATGGATTATGAGGTCTGGCAGATGATTGTCAAGTCCATTTTTCTTAATGAAAAACTTCAGGAAGACATCTATATCAGCAACCAGATAGATTCATTACTAAGGGACGCGAGCATCTAGTGTGTAAACTTAATCGGTCTACTTATGGACTGAAGCAAGCTTTGAGATCTTAGACATCGGCTCGATGAGATGATCCAGTCGTACGGGTTCACTCAATGTTCGGATGAGCTGTGTGTGTACAAGAAAATCAGTTGGAGCATGGTGGTGTTTTTTGTGCTTTACGTAGATGATATACTTCTTATTGGAAACAGTAAGGAGTTGTCAGACGTAAAGGTGTAGTTGTCTAAGAAATTTGATATGAAGGACTTAGGAGAAGCAGGACGCGTTCTTGGTATTAGGGTCATTCGAGACCGTAAGAAGAGAATGTTGTGTTTATCCCAATCTTCATATATAAATATTGTCTTGCCTATATTCAGCATGCAGGATTCCAGGAAAGGTATGTTCCCTTTCAAACATGGAATACCTCTTTCCAAAGAGATGTCTCATAAGACGTCTCAAGTGATAGAGGAGATGAAGACAGTTCCTTATGCTTCTAGTAGGAAATCTTATGTATGCTATGTTGTGCACTAGACGAGATATTAGCTACGCCGTTGGCATGGTAGCTAGATGTCAAAGTAATTCAGAATGGGAACATTGGTCTGCGGTGAAGCATATACTCAAGTACCTGAGAACGACTAAGGAGTACATGTTAGTTTAACGTGCAGACAGCTTGTTACCTCTGGGTTACTGTGATTCTGATTTCCAGTCGGATAGGGACGAGAGTAAGTCAACCTCAAGTTATGTGTTAAGGTGGAGCCATTTCATGGAGGAATGCTAAGCAAAAATGCGTGGTAGACTCCACTATGGAAGTCGAGTACATAGCAGCCTCAGAGGCAGCGAAAGAGGCAGTATGGCTCAGAAATTTCTTAGTGGACTTAAAGGTGATTCCGAGTTTTCCACGAAGTATCACTGTGTACTGTGATAATAGTGAAGCAGTAGCAAACTTAAGGGAAAGGGAACCACGAGCCCACAGAGCAAGTAAACACATACAACGCAAGTACCATGTCATGCGAGATATAGTTGGTGGAGAAGATGTTGATGTTGTCAAGATTGCATCAGAGGACAACCTACCTGATCCTTTCATGAAGAGTTTGCCGGGGAAGGTCTTCGTCAAACACGTGGAGGGAATGAGAGTCAGATGTATGGCGATAGAATAGACATAGGTCTTTTAGAAAAACGGATTGATAGGACTACCTTGTAAAAATGAAAGCTTTAAGTATATGTGGAAGATTGTTAGTGTTATATACTGAAAGCTTGGCTTTGGATGATATTACACTTTTACCCTTTAATGAATGAGAAACATGTTAGATTAAACAAGTTCTAGCTCATAAAGGCCCATTTACAGGCCAGGGTCATAAAGGCCTATACGAGATCTTAACAACATATTTTTTTAGGCCATGACCGATGCCCCAGTTAGTCCTATACATGTGGCCCGCTATCAGAAACAAAATAGCAATAGCTAAATGATGGTGTGCAATATCGGTCAACCATAGACCCCCAGTTACTGGATCTAATCCTCCACGAAAAGTAAGAAATTCCGCATATTTTGACCAATTCAAGGTGAAAAATGGGGAGCCGTTCTGTTGTTTTGCAATTAGATAGAGTGGGTCATCATCGGGCGAACCGAAGGTCATTTTATCAGTTACTTGCGAAACAAGAATTATGGTTCACAACCTAGATGGAAATAAACACCCCATTCGAACGGTTGTAGTGTCAATGGTACAGTTTGTCTTAACTGATTAGTTACACTAGTACATTTATGTATTGAACATGATCCCAGAGAGAATAAGTTCGTTTTATATTGATCGTCGTAAATGAACTAGACCTCGGTTAATTACTGCGTTCTCTTAACCCGTAAGATATTAAATAGACATATATATGCAGTATATATTATTTTGATTCACATGGGTGAGGTTCAGGTGACTGGATTGATAGTCCTACTGTCTTGGGTAATATTGTTGCATGTATGATGTGCTATTAGGATATTAACGGTCACCATATACGTTAGTTTGATGATGTCCCCGGAGTGAGTTCATGATGGATTATTGTGCTAAACTCTGCAGGTGGATTAAATTCCGACATAGTAATAATGTGATGAAACGAGCGCTAGCTTCAGTGAAATAAGAATAAATTAATTAATTCTTGATTATCAGTAATCGAATTAATTAATGGACATTATATCTTAAACATGAGGGGGTAATTTGGGTAATTACTATTAGAGTCTCAATTGTAAATTGAGCTAGGAAAATGGAGTGCAATAATAATATGTTGGTGGCCCATTATATTATTTAATTAATTATAATAGTGGGTAGACCCACAATAGTCTAATTAATTAAGGAGTCATATTCTTAATCTCCTAAGGGTCCCTACTGTAGCTCTATGTATACATCATTAAGTTCATGAGAAGATGAGAGATGGACACAATTGTTCACACGCCTCGCGTGCGCCTCCCTTCTCTCTCTCAGTTCTTCGAGTTTTGTCTTCTTCTTGTTGCTCCACTGGTACAAGTTCAAGAGGTGTTTTGAGATATACAGTAGAAGATCCCGTGGTAATTGAGATACATATATTTATCAACCCCGTGATCAGCCGGAGCCGATGAACCACGACCCGAAGGCCGAGGACCGCCGAGCCCAGCTGTCGGACGAAAGCCGCGAACCAGCCGGAAGCACGCGACGCGGCACGCGCCACCCGCGACCCGACGAGCCTGACCCACATGCCACACGACCGACCTGATTCATCCGTTCATGTGTTCATCGCGGTCAATCCGAATAAACCAGATTGCCTAAAATTATAAGCCGTAAGTTTTCTACGTCAAACCTTTAGATCCGCTGCGCATAGGTCTACGTAGCAGTGTCAAACAGGCCGGTCCGTTCCGGCCTGCTCTGGCCCGCGCTGGCCCGCGGTTCAAACGGGGCGGACCAAAATGGCCCGCGTTTCTACTGGCTGGGAAATCCACGGCCCGTGGCCCGCCCTCATTAGCCCGCAGGCCAAATCGGGCCGCCCGCGGGTTTTTTGGTATTATGCACTCTTATATACTTTTTTGTTTGTTTATCCTTATATTTACTAGTATATTAATAAATTAGTAAGGCTTCATGTGCAATGATGTTAAATATTTGTCATCCAGTTTTTATTTTTATTTTTTTTATGAATAGTTATAGGGTATTTACGAGGAGGAGAGACTTAATTCACATAAAATATTATTTGATTCATTAATATTTTTATTATGTAAAAAGTATTTCATGTGCATTCACAAATCTTAATATCATTGTCAAATTTTAAAAAATATAAAATAAATAAATATGGAAGAAGAATAATAAGAAAGACGATAAAGACAAAATCCAACAAAATAAGTAAGTCCATCAATAGTAATTACTAATTAACAAACATTCAAATTCCCATAGCAGATCATATTCAAAGTAAAATTCAAACAATCAAAGTATAGAAGTAAAATAAGAAATACTAAATTTAAATAATATAAAAATAACAAATAAATAAATAAAAAACGGGCTGAACCGCCGGCCAGCCCGCCCCTGCCCGCTTTAGACCGCGGGCCAAACGGGGCGGGCCAACTAGGCCCGCGATTGAACGGGCTGGCCAAGCAAAGGCCCAAGCCTTCTATTTAGGCGGACGGAGGGGCCAGCCCGCGGGCCATGACCCGTTTTGACAGTGTTAGGTCTACGTTTGCTATTGAACTCGTGATTTGTACATAACGAGATCCTTACAGATCCCAACATATTGTTAGCTGTAATATATTCTTTTGTTTTTCCTGTAAAGTTTAGGAAAAAAAATTACTATAAAAAGAAATAAAAAAAATGCGGAAAAATTTCCATAAGTCTATTTATAGACAACACTCTTGTAATATATAGACGGGAAAATAAACAAAAAAATGGCGGGAAAATTATTTTTAGCTTTATATGCTCACTATGAGTAATGAAAAATTATAATAATTATTATTTTATATGTAAAATGTTGATAAAATGACCAATAAGTATTGAGTTATATATATATATGATCAAAATAGTTGATATTATTTTTTTTATTCTTAAAAAATTTATTAACTTTTACAGTTGTATTTTTATTTTTTTATCAACCACTATAATTATAATAAAATTAAATAATTATTTATAAATATATATTTTAATCTAATTAAAAATATTTGAAATAAAGAATATTGTATTGTAATTAACATTTTGAAATATATAATAATGATAAAAGTTAAATATATTTGAATTTATATATATCAAATATATTTAAATTTAAATTTATATTAAAAGGTAAATAAATGTTTATTAACTTATTAAATTGTAAATATATATATATATATATATATATATAGGGTCGCGCTCCGGTGAGAATGGTGCTCTGGGAAAGAAATAAGAATACATTGTGGCCACAAGATGGGATAATCCGACGGCAAAAGACGCACGCCAATTTTACATTGATTAGGGGCATTATGGACAGTACACACAATCCCCATCCATCCCTGGCCCCACCCCACCAAATCCCACCCACGCACCATATCCCCTCTCACACAAACCAACAACACCAGCAAACACTACGGACATCTGCCACCATCTCCACATCCACTATGCTCACCGCCACCGCCGCCGCCGCCGCCGCCGCCCCACCATGACCGCCGCCCACGCCCCGCCGGTCGAAATAGCCGTCTACGTCTCTCCAACCGCCGCCAGCCGCCCGATTTCCCTCATTTGCTCCTCCAACCTCGCGCCAAAATTCCAGCCCACTGTCGACCTTCTTCTTTTTCCGACAGCAACAATTTTTCTTCGTTGAGGACGAATTGAGACCCGTGGACTTCCTTGGATGCTTGAAAGCAAAGCACCTACTCAATTACATCGATAAGGCTGGGTAGAAGACTAGATTCAATCGAAGTTCGATAAAGATTGACAATTGCTCCGTCGGGAATTTGTGAACGACGATTGAAATTGAAAGTTCGATCAGAATTTGATCGGAGAGGATTGATGGTTGCGTCCTTTATCCTCCTCTAGTGTTGACAACAACCGAGAATCGGGAAGTGAGACGAAATATTGCATTTTTACCTAGGGGTTTCATTTAAAAATTTGATAAATTTTAGGACCTAATTGCAATTTAATAAATTTTTAATATATTACAATTAATTTAATGTGTAAAATATACAATTTAATAAAATTTAATAATTGCACATTAATATAAAGTGCATGCACCATATCGTGTTCGGGATTGCACATTAAAAATATCAATATACAAATTAAAAATATCATTATACAAATTGCACCATATTGTTATACAAATTGTACTTTAGTGCATGTGATATTACAAGTCAGTCCAAATATATAACTTATAAAAACATAAGTGATCCTATTTGTAATTTTAAAAATATTGATAGTATTTCAATTTAGTCCTTGGGCTAAATATATAAATTTTAAGAGTTTATAAAACATTATTATTAAACATTTTTTAGTAAATATATACTAAAATAATAAATAAAAATTGTAAATAAAAATGATATAAAATATTATATTGATATACAAATACTATACAAGAATAAAAGAATATTGAATAATAAATAAATATATTATAAATAATAAATTACTTTTTTTATTTAGATAGATTTGTTTAAGTTTTGATTTGCTGCATATGAAAAAAGCTCATACCGTATAATGCACAATGTTTCTACGCACAATAGTGACTAATAAGCTGCACAATATTATTATGTCAATGTACGTTAATTTGTACGATAATGAACATCATCATACCAGTGTGAATTTTCACAAATATTAAAATCTGAGTTATTTCGGTATGATTTTATCTTTATCCACAAAAAAATAACAGAATCGACCAACTTATATTAAAATAATATTTTTTTTTTGTATTTTATCTATATATAATTTTTATATTCCAACAAACACAACTATAAATATTAAATGAAAATATAAATAATAAATATATTTTAAATTTAACAAAATATAAATCATAAATTTATTTTTTATTATATAATGCACATTAATGTTAATTAAAACATATAGTATAAAACATAGAAAATACGCGCTCAATATATTTGCACATACTGTTAAACTAAATGCACAGTTGTGTTTGTGTGAATGCACATTATCAATATTGGTATTGTCTGTATTATGTATTCGCAACCAAAAAATAATATAAAACTATTAAGTAAATTTATTAAAACACTAAATATATATTTAACATAAATAATATATGATTTCAATTATTAAGATGTTTCGATTATCTGCCCGAACAAACAAAGTAATTCAGTTCGATTTCAATCCGATGCGGGATAAAAGTTTGGCCGATTCGAACTACACAATATCAATTGAGTCAGTGCACAATAGTGTTAGATGAATTGCACACTAATGACTTACAGACTGCACATTATCGACTAAAACTAATCGTCCAATATTTATAGTTCAGCTAATTAATGACAATTCGATTATCTATTTTTATTTTTAAAATTTCAGTTACGTGTGTTCAATGTCATATTTATTTTTGTTCGTTTGTTTTCAAAGGTTCGACTCGGTTATTTTAATTTTGTTATTTTGGTTAGTCGGCTCGACCAAACTAGCCAATGAAAGACTCTAAGCGCGGTTAAATTTTGGCAAATGTATGATCTTTTAAACGTATAAACGGTAATAATTATGTAATTACATAACAATATAACAAAATTTTTAATATGCATATTTCCGGGCAATATTGTGCATTGAATGTAATGTTATTGTGCATATATTGGTCAGGTTTACCAATTACATGTGCAACATATAAGAATTAAAAAAAAAAAAAAAAAAATCCAAATAGATACCCCATATTTCTCTCATTTCCAAAAATAAAACCACAAATTAAAATCCAGAATCCCAATTACATGTGCAATGTATTAGATTTAAAAAATTGCAAAAAGATCCCTCATATTACTCTAATTTCCAAAACAAGACCCACAAATTAAAACTCATATTCTGGAAACCGATATATGCCCATCCCTGTAGTATCTTCCGACCAAATCCGCCGCCGTCCTCGTCCTTTCCGTCGGCTTGGGGAATGGAGGTTCAGATGGTGAAGTCGGTGCCCCGGAGCGGTGGCGTTTCTCCGAGTTGCAGGACAAAGTGGTCGTGGCAGTGGTGGCAGGTCAATTTAGTGAGGTGGTGACAGTGCTGTTGGGGAATTAGTGGTGGCAATAGCGACGTGCCGGAAGCATCTGATGGTGGCGACGAGCTGCGACTTTGGTGGCGGGACTGTTGGAAGCAGTGGTGGTTGATTTGTTGACGGGCGCTAGCCTGGTAGGTGACGATGGTACTGGGATCTCTCGGATGTGTTGTCATATCGCCGGCGATGCTAGAGGCGGCGGTGGTTTGACGGTCGGGTTGCGGTGCGTTGACTGTGGGGCGGCGACTCTTCAAATGCCGTTCGACGGCGTTTTGATGACCGGCGGCGACGCTTTGACGGCCGATCGGCAGCGCTTAGAAGGCCGAGCGACGACGCTTAGAAGGTCGGACGGCGGGCCGGCGGCGCGTTTAGAGGGCTGGGCGGCGAGAGGCTGACGGGCCTGTGTGTGTAAGAGAAATACTCACCTACCCACGGTGGGCACATGTTAATATGCCCACCGCGTAGGTGGCATGCACTCATTGGTGATGTATTTTTTAAAAATATTAACATAACCA
Organism: Striga hermonthica; assembly: GCA_902706635.1. Classification (NCBI taxonomy): domain Eukaryota; kingdom Viridiplantae; phylum Streptophyta; class Magnoliopsida; order Lamiales; family Orobanchaceae; genus Striga; species Striga hermonthica. Next base: position 17,896,793 of record CACSLK010027752.1, on the reverse strand, counting down.
ATGAGTGCATGCCACCTACACGGTGGACATATTAACATGTGCCCACCGTGGGTAGGGGAGCATTTCTAGTGTGTGTAAATAGTGTGTGTGCACGTTTGTGTTTATTTGTGATGAAGAGGGGAAAAAGTGGTGGGCCCACTTTATATGTGAAATGTCTTACATATCCTTATTTAGTGGTCAAGTATTAAAGACCATGTTGAATATGATTATTTACAATATTGTCATTAATGATTGACTCATCCATAATAAAATTTGACTTCATCATGTCCATTAATATGTTGAGATCAATGGCACATATTTATTCTTATTTCTTTCCTAGAGTATCATTCTCATGTGATCCTAACTCTATATATATATATATATAGAGAGAGATAGGATCATATGCGAATAGGGGATAGTGAAAGAAATGAGAATGATTTACACACCATTAGATCGTGCAAATTAACGCTTGAGATGAACCTGTCCAGCAATTGCTACGGGGTGGCATTTTTGTAATTCTGTGCATCTTTACGCCCAGTTTTTTACATGGAAGGGCACATGCGTCTTTTTATAGCTTAGGGTAAATGCGATCAGACACATTAATGGCATATTGGAATTTACTTTCGCGAATTTATGTTCTTTGAAAAATCTCTCTATCAACGGCGAGATGGGGGATTTATTGAGTTGATTTCGCCCCCGTTATTTTTTTCTCTACCTTATAGATATTCGTCGAGCTGTTAACGACAACGCTGTGGATCTTGTAGTCGTACAAACTGATTCAAAGAAAAAAAAAAATGGTGAACTCTCCTCAACCGAGGAAAAACGGTAAGATTATCGTCAGTGTTACAGATTTTTCAGTTTTTAGAAGCGATGTTTTTTGTTCTATTGCTGATGGTAAACCATAAAAAAAAGAAATCTAGAAAAGAATACAAATTTAGAGTTCGCGATCTTCGTGTTTTTTGTAGAATCAATGTTGAAATGGTGCTAGGTTTTTTAATTAATTACTGTATGATTGTTGCAAAATTGCATTTAATGTTGGTCTATTGCGAATTTGGGTAATTATAGAAAATATGTTAGAATTCAATTGATGTGGTGTTTTGATGAGTGTATCGCTCTTGATTTTTCAAACCCATTTTGCTTGTTGTAATTTTGCCTTTGCAGATGAACGTGTTGTCGACGGAGGCTCGACAGACCAACCGCGTGGTGGTTGGAAAGGTACATGCAGTCACAGTATCCTTTTTCGATTTTTATTCTGTTTTTATTATCGTGTTCTTGATTTTTCGTGTATTTTGTCCAGTTACACGTAGACGTTCGGGGTTGAATGAATCTCAGCCGAGTCATTCATCACAAAGCGTCAAACATGCGCATGAAGGTATACATCTGTAGATTAGTCATATTTAAAGGAGTGGCTTACGCAATGTTCGGTTAATCCATTTACTGTTGTTATCTTGCAGCTAACAAACAGATGGGAGATGAGCCAACACACGCTGAAGATCTTGTAAACCGTGGAAAAACAGTTGTGACCGCGGGCAGCGATGATTTAGTTGATGATACATCTGAATTGAAGCGTGATAAAATTATGGCGGCACAGGGTGGTACGTTCAATCATGTTTATTATCATATGGTTCCTGCTATTTTTACATATGTCATTTTCATTTCATTACGTGTTATCTTTGCAGCAATCAAACGGAAGGTCTATGAACTAAAACGAGCTGACGAATGCAGTAAACGTGCAAATCTAAGTAGTCTGCCTGAAAACAATGATTTCGTTGATGTTGCACCTCAGCTGAAACGATATAAGAATACGATGACCCAAAATGGTATACTCACTTACATCATTCGTGTTTTGAGTGCGTTATTATCAGATATTATTATAGTGATGCTATGTTTATATCAAAACAGCTGCAACACTTGCGTTGGAAGCTACTGGTGCAGTACCGGTTATCGGTAGCGATGATGGCGATGTCCTTCCGAGCATCAACACAAGATCATCATCAGCCATTTTCGTGAAGGCTGTGTCTGGTTTGACCGACGATCAGAAAGAGGCAGTCCGTGATATGGGATTCGGTCGTTTGTTGGAGTTGACAATAACTACGACACCAGCAAAAATGGGGTACTGGCTGGTTGATAGCTTCAACCACATGGATCGGAAGTTGAAACTATACGATGGGGAGAAGATTCATGTGAAAGAAGAAGATGTATATGCTGCACTAGGACTGCCCCGCGGAACGATTGAGGTCACAAATAAAAATAAAAAAACAGAGTCGGAGTTGTTGAAGGAATGGGTGAGGTTATATAATGTCAGTAAGCCGACAAAGATTACAGCCTCAAGAGTGTTAGACATGATTCAGAATTGCCATGGAAGTGATGACTGGTTCAAACGCAATTTTGTTGTCCTTATGGTGACTTGCTTATTCGAGAGCACTAGCAATGGGATGGCAAATTTGCGTATAATACATTTGCTCAGTGATTTATCGAATATAATGAATATGAACTGGTGCTCCTACATGATCCGTTGTCTGGTGAGCTCGAAAAAATCTTGGAATGATAATCGGGGACGTAAGAACTTCACGGGGCCTCTTCTATTTCTGACGGTAAGTGCATCAGAACCATCTACATGTTTTCTTTGTGCGATATTTTTTTTAGTGTTTCGTGCTTTGTGTTCCGCACATTGTATTGTAGAGTGTTTCCTTATAACCTTTTTTTTTTTTCCTGTGTGATATGTAGTTGTTCTATGTCGATAAGGTGGTGTTGTCAATCAGGAATGTTGCAAGAATATTCCCGATTTTTAAAGCATGGAACAACGAATTATTGAAGGCTAGAGAACGAGATGAGATTGTAGCTGGAGCCTTCGGGCGAGGATATGTGGATGCAGACTTATGCGTGGAAGATGCTTCCCACCGGGTAGAAAGAGAATTTAACATTCGTGACGACAACGACATGAATAGGACGTCAACAATCAGCGTACAGGTTTATGTTCATATTTATGGGTAGTCTTATAATGCGTATACATTGTGCCAAAAGCATGGGTTGTGATTTAATATTGTAATTTTCGTGTGAATACGATATAGAAATGATCTCTGTTTACGTGTGGTGTGTATATGCCTGTTATGTCACATGTTGTTATCGGTCTGAATCCCATATTGGCATGTTTTTTATCTTTTTTTTTTTTTTTTTTT
>CACSLK010027752.1:17861167-17874604 GCA_902706635.1 Striga hermonthica | reverse complement strand
GCGACCCGCGCCCGACGCGCACGACGCCCGCTGCACCCGACGATCGAGACCCGCGCACCGTTCAACCGAGGACCGTTTGACGAGTTGATTAGAATTAACTAAAGGCCAAACCTATCCACCCATTAGTTTGTGGTGTTCGGACGAACTTCACCAACGGTACTCTATATCCTAACTATAGATTCCGCTGCGTAAGGATTTATTTCAATAAAGTTCAATACTGTGCATGTTGTTTGTCTGTAACACCCCACTTTGATTTTAAAGAAATCTCGAGCTTTCTAGAAACCAGAACAAATTTTTCGAATTCATTTTCGAAAGTCAAGGGCATTAACCAACACAATTTAACTAGTCCAAGTCGTGACTGGATTCACGGGGATTCTTAAACCCGATTTTTCACAAGGTTTTCATTAACCTGATTCACATCTCAACATAATAATCGATATGAACAATGGAACTTCAAAAATTAATCACCATGAATATCCATGGTTCAAAAAGGGTTTACCAAATTATTTCCCAAACATCAAGCATAGTTCAAAAACAGTTTCATATATTCAAAATATTAATAGGGTTCCTAAAGACCACATTATTAAAAAGGAAGCAAAATAAAATAACTAATAGACCACCACTCGCCATTCGCCCCGTCATCCGGCCACTGCTTAACCTGCATCTGCGAAGAGCAGGTGGGAATGAGCACAAATGATTAAGGAGTGCTCACTACTATGCACATAATCACATGTAAAGATGGTATGGTCGCAGCATGAATATAAATCAATCATCATCATGTCTCATCTCCTAACAATCACAACAATAACTCACTCATGTGCACATCTATCATTAGCCGCGGAAAGGGGATGCATAAACCCTAACGACGGGAGTGCGTGCCACTGTAACGGACACGGCCGTTCATTAGGTCTTAAGGAGACTTGCCTTGCAAGGGCAACCGTACCGTAACTCGACGGGGACAACCGTACCGACGGCCGTAACAGCTCACATCGATAGGCTACATGGTTCACCTTCATACATTGGTCATACCAACTAAACATTAAACAACACGTATGGCATAGACAATTTTATAAGTAAAACCCACCTGGATGATAACAAGCGAAAGCACAACAATAACGGGTAGGCGGCGAGCTCGGCTCGTCAAGCACCTACATTTATTAAAATAGTCCTATAAATGACTATTCAACTCATGACCAACTAATCATAACAATCACTTAGTCCAAATAAGCTCACATAAGCATTTAATCAAAGAAATCTCATTTTCGAAAATATCACGTACGTTTTTTATATTTATCTGAGTTATGTGCTGAAAGTTATGTCGATTTTAAAAATGCTGCCCGGGTTAAATTTTGAAAAACGTACGTGATATTTTCGAAAATGAGATTTCTTTGATTAAATGCTTATGTGAGCTTATTTGGACTAAGTGATTGTTATGATTAGTTGGTCATGAGTTGAATAGTCATTTATAGGACTATTTTAATAAATGTAGGTGCTTGACGAGCCGAGCTCGCCGCCTACCCGTTATTGTTGTGCTTTCGCTTGTTATCATCCAGGTGGGTTTTACTTATAAAATTGTTTATGCCATACGTGTTGTTTAATGTTTAGCTGGTATGACCAATGTATGAAGGTGAACCATGTAGCCTATCGATGTGAGCTGTTACGGCCGTCGGTACGGTTGTCCCCGTCGAGTTACGGTACGGTTGCCCTTGCGAGGCAAGTCTCCTTAAGACCTAATGAAAGGCCGTGTCCGTTACAGTGGCACGCACTCCCGTCGTTAGGGTTTATGCATCTCCTTTCCGCGGCTAATGATAGATGTGCACATGAGTGAGTTATTGTTGTGATTGTTAGGAGATGAGACATGATGATGATTGATTTATATTCATGCTGCGACCATACCATCTTTACATGTGATTATGTGCATAGTAGTGAGCACTCCTTTATCATTTGTGCTCATTCCCACCTGCTCTTCACGGATGCAGGTTAAGCAGTGGCCGGATGACGGGGCGAATGGCGAGTGGTGGTCTATTAGTTATTTCATTTTGCTTCCATTTTAATAATGTGGTCTTTATGAACCCTATTAATATTTTGAATATATGAAACTGTTTTTGAACTGTGCTTGATGTTTGGGAAATAATTTGGTAAACCCTTTTTGAACCTTGGATATTCATGGTGATTAATTTTTGAAGTTCCATTGTTCATATCGATTATTATGTTGAGATGTGAATCAGGTTAATGAAAACCTTGTGAAAAATCGGGTTTAAGAATCCCCGTGAATCCAGTCACGACTTGGACTAGTTAAATTGTGTTGGTTAATGCCCTTGACTTTCGAAAATGAATTCGAAAAATTTGTTCTGGTTTTTAGAAAGCTCGAGATTTCTTTAAAATCAGAGTGGGGTGTTACAGTTTGGTATCAGAGTATTTTTTTTTTTTTGTCAAAGTGTATGTTGATCTTTCGAGTCGTTGTGTGAATTCCCTAATCAACAACCCTCGATGTGTGGGGTTGGTCGATTAGTTTCCTTTGCCACATGTGAGATTTTATCGACATGGCGAGATAGTAGTTCTGTATTAATTTGTGGCGGAGCCTTGAGTCTCAGTTGGAGACCGACTCCGTGAAAGAAAATCGTTATTGAGTATCTAGCCTATACTTCATAAACCGCATACAAGATGTTGTTCGTGTCGGGGAGGAGAGAGGCTTTGTCAGTGGTATCAAACAAAAATCATGTGTTGTAAATGTACCAGATTTGAGTATAAGTGATGATTGTCCGTCCTATTATGGTTTGTCGACCAAGTCGATAGCTTAGCCTGATGGTTGACTCCACCACCGGGACTTATGAGCATGCATGCCACGTTCTATCCTCGTGATGGAGGGAATGTGTGCGTGATCTCGAGGTATGTGTAAATTGTGGCGAACTGCGTGATAGGCAGAACCCTACCTGTATGGAGGTACCGGTAACCTGTTGGGACCGAAGGTCCATCAGGGAAAGACCGGGAGGGGTACTCGTCAACGTCCAGTGAGTGTAGTCAAGTTGAGGGTGAGACTTTTTGGCAGGGGGAGACCGAGATTCGAAGGGATTACCCGAACCTCAAATTTGATGTTCCCTTCTTGTACTCTCTTTATTTTCTAGTTGTTTTGTTTTTGAATTCCGAGGACGGAATTCTTTGTAAGGTGGGTAGATTGTAACGCCCCGTTCGATTTATAGAATTTTTCGGATTATTTTTATTTATCGAATTTTAAATTATGAGATTATATTTATCAGTTGTAATATTGTCAATAGGTAATACTTAAATAATATATTTAAGTATTCGATCATTTATTGTAAAATGTTCGAAGTTCGGCGATTTCAGTGTAATTGCGTAAAACGAATTTAACTGTGCGGATGTTGGATTTTTTTTTTAGTTTGTATTAATTAATGGTATCTCATTTTATTATTGATATGTATTGATTATGTGATTATATATATATCTTGTTCAATTTCATTTCATCAATTGTTGTTTGAATTTTCGGTTTAATCGCGTAAGCCGAATTGTTGTTCGTTTGAATTAATTTCAAAACCGTTGCCACCCGAACTTCGAAGCGATTCAACCAGACCTTAAGACCATTATATTTTCATCTCTTTAATAATATTTTTCAGCAATCAAAACCCAATTTGAAGAGTTAAAATCAGATTTTAGTCAAACTCTTTGGTTTTCGGTTAAAGTTGGATTTTAAGTCCGATTTCGGTTCCGTAAAAATTATTTTTCTTCTCAATCTTTTTAGTAAGCATCAAGAGCATTAAGTTAAGCTATTTCCACCTCATTTACTTCACATGGATGTGATTCATCAGCCATGTTACATTAGAATCATTTAGTTGACAAACATGTGCATTAGGTGTAGATGGGATCAAGTTGTCTCCTCACATGATATGTTTAATTCTTTTTCAAAATTTTCTTCTAAAAATACATCACTTTCCTCTTCATTTCTAGACCTCATTTTCAGCCTTATAAAACTTAGAAAACATTAGCAAAAAGAGAGAAAAACCGAGTTCAAGCAAGAGAGGGAGAGAAGGAGAAGAACCGAGCAACACTTCTTTCATTTCTCCTCATCATTTTCATTTTCTTGAAGGAGGTAAGGTGCCTCTGTTATGACATTAAATAATTGTTTTCTGAAAATGTGTTCTTCATATAAATTGTAGTTCATCTTGTTAGCTTTCTCTAGGCTTTGGAATTTCGATAATCCGATTAATATTGATTGAGTTATGATTTTTACAAATTTATCATACAAGCAGTTTTTCTTGACCCGACAGCATGAGTTTATATAATGTTTGGCCTGTTTATAGTGTCATAATATGATCTAGTGAATTTATAGTCTTCATGAAGTTATAGGGATGTTGATTATCTTTCTAATGAGATAGGATTCATATTGAGGTGATGTCTATAGCTCGAGTTGTGTTCATATGATTGTAGATATACATGAAGTAGGGTTTTACACTTTGGCAGAAAATTGATTCTAAATGTTAGCAGCTTTTACACCATTTTAAAAATCTTATCTACTTTTGTGTTCTAAACAACAGTTGTAGGTCTATCTCTTAGCTTTCTAAGCATACAAGAATCATGTAATTTAGAGGTCTGTAGCATGATTTATAGGACAAATACCGAGGTACTGTTTATATAAAAATTTAGTCTCGGGCAGATTTTATAAATCAAATATTTTGTGTCCAAACTAATTTATATAGTGATTATTTGCCAATGTAGTCTTCAGAAAAGTTGTAGACATTTGAGTTAGCTATCACGTGGTTCTGGAATCTCATTAAAATCATATCTGTAGCTCTAGTTATCTAGCAATTACTGAAATCTGGTCGGCTACAAGTTCTCAATGTTTGACTGCTACTCAGTTTTGAATGTTTGATGATTTAATTCCTAGTAAAAGACCTTATTTGCTTTTTGTGTCTTCATAAGAATTGTAGATGCATTTCTTAGGATTCTATTACAACTTGAATCATATTCATCCGAGTTTTGTACTGAAAGTTATGTTGATTTCAAAAACACTGACCGGGTTAAGTTTTAAAAAACGTACGTGGTATTTTTGGAAATGGGATTTACTTGAGTAAATGCTTATGCAAGCTTAGTTGGATTAAGTGATTGTTATGATTGGTTGGTCATGTGTTGAATAGTCATTTATAGGACTATTTTAATATATGTAGGTGTTTGACGAGCTGAGCTCGCTGCCTACTCGTGTTTTTGTATCTATCGCTTCGGTAACCAGGTGGGTTTACTTATAAAATTTTCTATGCCATACGTGTTGTTTAATGTATTGTTGGTATGATCAATGTATGCATGTGAACCATGTAGCCTACTGATGTGAGTTGTTACGGCCGTCGGTACGGTTGTCCCCGTCGAGTTACGGTACGGTTGCCCTTGCGAGGCAAGTCTCCTTAAGACCTAATGAAAGGCCGTGTCCGTTACAGTGGCACGCACTCCCGTCGTTAGGGTTTATGCATCCCCTTTCCACGGCTAATGATTGATGTGCACATGAGTGAGTTATTGTTGAGATTAGGAGATGAGACATGATGATGATTGATTTATATTCATACTGCGACCATACCATCTAAACATGTATTATTTATGTGCATAGTGGTGAGCACGCTTTTCATCTAGTGCTCATCCCCACCTGCTCTTTACCGATGCAGGTTAAGCAGGAGCTGGGTGACGAGAAGAGGCGAGTGGGTCGGTCAAATTTTATTTATTGCTTCCGTATGAATAAGGCTTTATGAACCCTTTTTGTTGAGACTTGATTACGTTATTTCCCAGTATTTATGACTTGCTTGTTTTGGAAATTTGTGGAACCCGGATTGTTGGGTATTATGGATTATGGATTGATTATATATTCATGTTGAGAATTATGCCTCGTGATATGTTTCGGTTAATGAAAACCGTTTGTGAAAACCGGGTAATGAATCCCCGTGAGCCCAGATAAGACTTGGGTTATGAAAAATGTTGTTTAACACCCATTGAATTTTTGAAAATGATTTTGAAAATTTTACACTGATTTTTTTGAAAGTCCGGAATTTCTTTAAAATCAAAGTGGGGTGTTACAGTTTAAAACGACGTTTTAAACTGTAACATTTTAAAGTTACATTTTAAAGTGGGGTGTTACATTTTAAAGTGGGGTGTTAAAACGGACAACAATTCGGCTTACGCGATTAAATAAAAATTCAAACGACAATTGGTAAAATAAAATCGACCGAGCTATATAATTATAATATCCATATAATAATATAATATATAATCACAAAATGAAGGAATATATAAATATTAAAACAAAATACCATTAATTTAAATAAACTCATAAAAATCTTATATTCGAACGGGGCGCTACATTGACGTTCCTAACAGAACCCAACATCGACCACCTCTGGAGGTAGGCATGTGTTATAAATCGAAAACCCATCATGCTTAAGGCCATGAGGCTGGATGGTCGCATGTTTCGACCACCTCTAAAGGTGGGAATGTGTTAAAAATCATAGTTCAAACATTGAAGAGGATAATGATTGATTAAAAGTCAGTGTGCAAACACGAACGCATATGTGGAAAAGATGTTGGTTATAGGTTAAGGTTCATTGCAAACAAAGACATATCAGGTTACAAGTTTCAGTTACCCAGTCGAAGAGTCAGTCAAGATCTACAGGTCATAGCGCGAGCGAAGATAATGAAACAGAGAAAACAGGAAATATTCGAGCAAAATATTTTAAAAGAGCACAAAGGGTTCAAAAATTACAAAGGTTTATCAGAACGCAAATTACAATCAAAATTAAGTAATACAAAATTGATCTACGGAGGAGGAGCAGCAATGAAGTCAGCATTACTCGAGCTGGCGTTTGGATCGGGCAGATGGCTGGTTCCCGATGTTGAGTTGCAGGCCTCATTAAGTGGGCGTCGTCGAATGGACTCGGCCATTGCGACCAACATAGGGGCTGGAGGGGTCACGTCATCGGGCAGAGCGTATGTTTTCTTCAATATATTCGATCGGGCCAAAGTTCTTTCGAGCAGCCCCGACCACCACTCATGCTCGAGCGGTAAGTTAGGATCGCCCTAGAAGCTAGGAGGAACCTTGGGCAAGGCATCCCAGATAGCCCCAGGGTTGAGCTGCTCGAAGTCATCCTCGGCGATCTACTCGTCGGCCTTCTACAGGGAAAACGGAAAACAGTCCACCCCGAAGTCTTGAACCTCCTTCAGATATTGTGGTGACTGCACGAAGTCAGCCACCACTTGCACACGATACTCTTGGAGGAAGATTTGCCCAGTTGTGGTAGCCCACATCATTTGCCCAACGTAGCGCTTGAGCTGATGAGCGTGGGCAGCCCTTTTCTTGGCCAGAGTGGCCTCCAGCTCAACTCGAGCAGCCTCTGCCTGAGCTCGAGCAGCCCGCTCTTGTTCGAGCGCGTCTCCTTCTCTTTCAGGGCAGCCTCTTTCTCTGCCACTGCCACTTCCTTCACCGCAAGAACGGCTTCTTTCTCCGTGAGAGCTTTGTCCTTTTTAACGAGCTCTTCATCAAGAGACTTAACCTTGACTTCGAACTCGGCCTTCTGCTCTGTTTGGGTCTCGCGGAGTTTAGTGTTGTGGTGCAGAAGGGTGGCATTCTTCTCGTTCACAGAACGGAGGACCTCCTCGAGACTCTTGTTAGACTTCCCAGAGCTATCTCGAGCTTTCTTGGCTAAAGGCAGGAATTTAACCAAGTCTTGTAACCAAAGAAAATGGAACAGTTCAATACATATATAGGAAGGAAAGACGATAGAAGGAAATCAAAATAAACGTAGGACGAACAATACCTGGGCAAGCCATTGCAAAAGCTGGTCCCCAAGCTCAGGTAGAGTAAAACCAGCGGCTTTACGGTCATCCTCGAGGAGCGCACCCTCGAGGCGATCAACTACCTCATTCACTGGGGCCACGAGAAGAGAGGAGGAGCTCAGGGCCAAAGGGTCAATAGGAGTATGGATGATAAGCACTCGCTTCCAAACTGTTTCCAGTTGGTCGGTGCGAGGACGTTTTCCTAGGGCCACCTCGCGCCCTAGATCATCCTGACCACTAGATTCGATCAGGGCCTTGGTCGAGCCAGCAGAAGGGTTGTTAGAGGATGGTTGGTCGAGAGGATGATTCTCTTGTGTTTTTGCTTTGGAAGAGGTAGGGTGTTCGGAAGACTGGTCTTTTGTTTTAGTATGAGAGGCAGTGGTTTGGCTGTTGGTTTTATGTGAGGAGGATTGGCTTATGTCAGTTTTAGAGATGGTTGAGGCCTTTGTGGTAGAGGCATAGGCAGATGTGTGCTGTGAAGTTCTTCCGGGAGGAGGTGGTGGAGTTCGTCGGTGTTGTTATTGTTGTGTTTGGATTGTTGTTGTTTTTTTGGTTGGTGTTGTTTCTGTTGCTGCTGTTGTTGTTGTTTTTGTGGCTTGGGCTGTGGTTGTTGTTGTTGTTGTTTTTGTTTTTGTGGTTGGGGTTTTGGCTGTTGTTGTTTTTGCTGTTGCTTTTGTGGCTGAAGCGGTGAAGGATGTTGTTGTCGTGACTCTGGGTGAGGGGGAGTGGTCGAGGGCTCGACCTGATGAGCCTGGTCACCAGTCATTCCAGAAGTGGACCCGAAGCCAGACTTCCTCTTTCGAGGAGTTTTCCTCAAGGGAATATTAAAGCTGGGCACCTCTGCAAGAAAATAACAGGAAGATTAAAATCGACATCAACAGGATTTATTTAAGCAAAAACAAAGGAATGGATGAATACTCGAGCTAACTGGTCAAAAATTATATGGATCATTCTCAATCCTAATCAGATTAAGAACTTCGTTGGTGGGAAGAGAGAAAACCTTGTGGGTGAGCAAACCACAGTAGTGGAGAAGGTTGTCATTTTTTAGGAGAGGGATTGACGCAACGGGTTAGGAATTCCAAACATGAATCCGTTGGTCGAAAAGAGGGTTAGGAGAAGGGTTCGACATTTTCGCACTCTCTTAGGGAAGTTCCTTGAGCCAAGGAGAAGGGGCCCAAGAAAAGGAGTATCGGGCTCGATATATGCAAAAGTATCGGCCCATTTGGGGATGTTGGAGGGGATGTCTGAGATAAAATGGGCGTTATTACAGCTTTTGAGATAGAGGCCCCGAGCCTATTTGGAAGGGGCGTAGCAGTAATGGAAAAATGCTAGGTCGAATCGACCTAGCCGGACATGGGAGAGAATAATGAAGGTGGTCATGAAGCGAATAGCGTTGGGGAAAAGTTGGTTCAAAGGAAGCCCAAACCACTGGCAGATTTGGAGTAGCTCAGGGCTGAGAGAAAAACAGATGCCGAGGTCGAATTGGATCTTGAAGAACGTGTAGTAGTTGAAAGAAGGGTGATCGTAAGTATCGGAGGGAGAAGGACGATAGAAGGCCCAACCAGAAGGATGACCAACCTTGTCACCCTTTAACCTGTTGATTGAATGAGAAACAGAGGAGGTAGATTTGGAGGCTTTGGTCGACGATTTTTTGGATAGAGGGGTGAATGCGTTAGACTGAGAGGAAGAAGCAGGAATGGTCGAAGGTGCGGGAAAGGAAGGTTGAGAGGAAGTGCCGAGATTTACCTCGTCCTCCTCCGACTCATCTAGTGAGCCAAAGGTAGGTCAACGACGGCGGATGGGAATGTTATCCATGGTGTCCCTGGAGTTGGGAGAAGAAACGTGGGCTGTAAAAATGATGGCGGGAATGGTATCACCAGGGCGAAGAATGGAAAGAAGAAGAACGTCAAGGGCAGAGGACAGTGTTTGAACTGAGTCGGAGGAGGTGGTCGAAGAGGGAGATGGAGGGCTCAAATCAACACCAGAATGGCGATCGTTTTCACTAGAAGATGCAGAATCTGGAAAAAACAAAACAAAAGCGAAATCAAAAAGGGGAAAAACTTTCACAAAAAGGCGAGACCTTAAAAAACTAGGGTTCTACGAGGAGGCGATTTTAAAGAAATTAAAGAAGAAGAACATGAATTTCAGAAGATTTTTGAAGAGAGGAACAAAATTCACAACGATTAACAAGCAAACACAGGTACCCACCACACAAATTCAGAACACTCAGTCAGCAAGATCGAGATACCCAATTCAAAAAATTCAAAAACGCGAAATCTAAGACACATGAAACGTAGATTCAAGCGAGGAACAACTTACTCATAGTCGCAAATGAAGAAATCGAAAAATCCAGAAGAAGAGCAAGAGGAATCGCCGAGAAGGAAAGCAAGGGTGGCAAGAAAATTTCATGGCATAAAGAGTTCGAAAATTGCAAAGGTGGAAAAACTCTGAAAAATCGCTAAGTACAGGTTTTATACTTTGGTAAGTTGAAGGGTTGAAAGATAAGAGCCGTTGGATTAAAGCCAGATCTTACGGTGGGTAGTATTATTTCACACAGAGCACAAAGTGGGCGCGTTATGCGAGGGGGTATAATAATTAAAGCGACTGACAAAAGTGGCAGGTATGATGCGTGGCAGAAAAGAAGTCGCGGCAGAAAGAACGTGTGAGAGACAACTTTATTCGTGACAATTAAAGAAGAATTAATTGAAAAAGTGAGCGGGAAACTCATCAGATGGTTGACACCACATGTAATACAACCCAGGAGAGCAACGAGAACAAATTCACTCTTAGATCGAGTCATTCAAACTCGACCAGAATGGGTGGGACTAGATGATTTAGGATATTATACCCACATGGCTAAACCGGTCTGCTGAACCGGTCGAAGGGGCTGTATTGTGAAGACGCCTAGCTAAGTGGCTGGAAGATCGATCAGTCAACTGGTCGACCAGTCAAGCAGTCGACAATCCATCATTCGACCAGGTAAATGATCGAGTAGTTTAGTCGACCTCAACAGGTCGACCACTTCGCGGACCTAACACTTCATGGATCGGCCTAGTTATAGGCGTGTGTAAGAGCCTCTAACAGAATTTCAGAAGAATATTCACTCCATGTGCAGAAGGACACGTGTCGAGAACACATTGGTTGATAGCGACAACCACCTCTGACAGCTCCCAACGTCCTGTGCCACCTCTGACATGCGCGCGGTGTGTCAGAGTACGGACGGGTAGCTTGTACAGCCAGCTCACCAGATCCGGTCAGCCTTAGGTCAGGTATCTCACTCCTATATAAAAGAGGTGAGCCTTTCTTCCTAAACACGATTTTTCCATTACTCTCTTCAGTATACTCATACACATACTGACTCAAGCATCGGAGGCTCTTCACCGGACACATCCCCCAGTGTGAGATTTATTTACAAGTTTCCGGCGTTCTACCAGCGAGGATAAGAATCAATTTATCCCAAACCGGGCCAGGACGCTCACACTTGCATTACACGGTATCCTGCTTGGATTTCGGCATGATAACAAAAAGACTTCTCACAAGTATGGAATGTTAGGAGATTTTGGAGACAGAAGATAATCAGATGATTCGATGAGATAAATACAAAGGTGGCAAGGAGATATACGAAACCGAGATTGCGGTTACCGAGAAAGGTGATAAGACGGTTCAGCTCAAGATTTGAATTTCAAATAAACGAAAAACCGCTCGACACTTAATGCACAAGAAACTCCAAAAAAATTTCTTTGCCAAATTTAATTAACACAGCTACCATATATAACGTAAGAATTTCAGACGGAATATCATCTAAATCATGTACCAAAAATAGTTTTAAACACAAGATAGAAATAATATATATCGCAAAAAAAAAAAATCTGGATGCACATGCCTAATTAAGATATTTAATACGTAATACCCTAGAATTTTCAATTCACGCAATATTGAAAAATTTTATTAATTGATTGATTTACAAAACTTTCCAAATCAATTTGAAACAAGCTCGACACTATCAGAAGAGAGGAGAGAAAATATATTCTATTTGTACACAACTCAGCCCTTATTACTCCAGCTTTTATAAACCACGAAATTAATATGAGTTCATTCATCACTTTCTCTTAGCAAAAAATGAAATTTTCGTTCGCAATTCAGCCCCAATATTAATGATGAACTTACTCCGTTCTATGAACTTCCACACCATTTCACTTACTAACATTAACTATACGCCAATGTCAAGCCCATTACTTGAGGTGTGAATCATCCCGCAAAAAGCTTTAATTTTAAACACGCTGAGAAGATACAGGATGGCCAACCTTATTTCACAAAAGAACGATCACTCATAGAATGTTTACCTGTAGGTATCACACCTCAATTATTCTTAAGCACGTAACTTGTTTCACAGGTGATCATGGAAACACCTCATGTGATAGTTTCCCGATGCTTATTTTCACGAGAGCAGCTCTTAAAATTATAGTAAAATGATCATCATGACGAGCTCTAACAAACTGACCAGTTAGAATTCACAAATCACCAATCAACAAATTCAACAATAAAAGTTTAGAGAAAAATTCTAGGGATGAACCTACTTACTATAATTCCTAAGATGCAGAACAAATCCTATATGCAATATGTGTGATATATGTATATAAGTGCGACTGAAAATAATGCATATATATTATATAACACACATTCCTAAAGATTTTCTTAGTGACAGAAATCGCTTCGAGTCAAGTGCATTCGTAAAAATATCAACAAGCTGATTGTCCGTAGGTACATGATCCAACACAATAATTCCATCTTGTATTAAATTACGTGTAGCGCCCCGATCAAAAATAATATTAGAACAGTTTCACTGCTCGACTATAAGTAAAATCCGTATTTTCTTTTATAAATTCCGAGTTTTTCATTTTTATGCTAAATGTTCAATTATGTTAAGTTCAAGTCGTTATCGGTTATTATGTTCAAAATATCTTTCGTCTATGTCGAACCCTAGTCACGCGTTCATCCGTGCCATAGGACCAAGCCGTGGTCCGTGACTCGAGCCTTAGCATTCACGTGCCACGCGCACTAGCACTCGCGCCCGACACCTAGCCTAGGGCCAAGGGTCCGCGAGACGAGTCCCGCACTATCCAAGCCTTCCCGCGCCTTGGCCAAGCCTCAACACATGTTTCCTGAGTGTTGGGATCACGAGAGAGGGCATTGGCCTCAGCCCAAGTCATTTCACGCGCGCAGCCCAGCAGTTCCCACGCGCAGCTCGCAGCTAGCCAGTGCACGCGCGCAGACAGGCTGATGAGGATCGTGTGTTTCGACTGCCGATAAGCTGCTAACCCGCGCCTTGAATCGCCGATAGTGTTTCTCTAGCCACAACCGCGCCTATTGAAACGATAAAATTGCAATAGTATTCTGGTGAAAAGACTAAAGGAAAGTTGGAAGAACAAAGTTCTAGATTTCTATTGATTTCTTGAATGATTGAATTAATAATCACATGGGAGAAGGGGCCTTTATATAGGCACCAACTAGATCTAAGTCTATTCTACCTACAGAACTAATAAAGCAATAAAATATTAAGAATCCTAAACAATCTAGAAATTATAAAGCAATAAGGAAACTAAATAACTAGGA
>CACSLK010027752.1:17824345-17834537 GCA_902706635.1 Striga hermonthica | reverse complement strand
GAGAGAGAGAGAGAGAGAGAGAGAGAGAGAGAGAGAGGGGAACGAAAGTTATTTGTAATGTGACAAAATTTTACCTTTAATTACGCATAAACAAAATTTCACCAGATTTAATCTCTAATATGGTATTTGTGCGAATAACATCAATAGATTATATTAATATGCTAATATTTAATAGGTTGATATATTTATGTAATAAAAAAATAAAAGGACCGTACGTGGTGCAAATTCTTCAAACCTTTATCACTCTGTCTGGGCGGAAGAAAATATCCATGTGAGTTGGCCTTATTGCTTTTAAAATTTTTCTAATGTATCATTTACCAAAAATTTACGAAAAAAATTTTTAATGTGTCATTTACAAATAAATTATATCTAAGTGAGTTCTTTTTTTCTAATGTGTCATTTACCTTATTCTTCCTAATTGCTTTTAAAAATTTATCTTCCATTCTAATGATAATCACATTATTTTTTTATGAAAATAATATTACTTAGTAATATTATAATATCATGTTAACTAAAATAATTAGACTATGTTCTTATTTACTTTTTCTTTTATTTATGTAGAAAAAAAAATATCAATAACCCTATAAATCAATAATAAAAAATATATACAATAGTATATTATGCATATAAAATAAAAAAAAATAGATATTAATTAATTTGATCATTAGTCCGACCAGTGAACCATTGATCCGGTAGCTTCACCGAGATGATTGGTCCAATTTTTAGAACAATGGTATTTTCTCTTATACCACACTGACCCGTTTTGGTAACTTCACCGATTCGATGACGGGTCCCATTTTCATAACAGTGCTATTTTCTCTCATACCACACCGACCCGTTCACAGATACTGTTAATTTATCATATCTTGGTAGTATCCAATCCAAAAGTCTCAAGGAGAATTACTTCTTCCCATCAAACACGTCCCCGATAATCTTCGTCATCGGCAATATCTTTCGCTCGCCCCTTCTCACAATCCTCCTTGCAGCAAAATCTACGTCAAAATCGAGTCGCAAGCACGCAGATCGGCCGACAAAGTAAAAATTTTGAGTAGGTTCAATGGTCTTTTGTTTCTTCAGATATTCAAAAAATTTTGTGTAGCCTTCAGTGAAACGACTTTTATTTTATGTTGTTGAATTTCACCGCATGGTTTATTGACATTTGATACATAAACAGGTTCGTCCTTGTTTGTCTTCTTCTTTCCCTTTTTTGAAGAAGGTGAAAAATGGATAGCAATAATTGGAGGGCTTCTCAAGGGCAGGTCCAAATTCCGGGTCAGGTTATCGGCGGAGAATCGGTGCCGAATGCGGGTGTGGAAGGAGGCGATTGGAGGACTCAGCTACAACCGGATTCCAGACAGAGGATAGTAAACAAGATGTATAGTAAAAAATGTCCCTTTTACATTTTTTGTTAGTGTTTCTAGTTATTGTTTCTATGATACGTTTACTCATTTTAGGGTTTGCAAAGTTCTAAATTTAATTTTTAAGTCTGAATAGCGTAACATTTATTTTTGTCCGAATGTTGTAATTGAGGTCGGGTGGGGTTAAGAAAGACATGCTTGTTTTTGGAGTAGCTGTAACTGGAAAGATGGTATATAATTTGATCCTTAAAGAAGCTACATTTAGTTTTTTTAATCCGTCCTGTTATTAGAAGTTTTCTGTCCGTTGAATGCCAATGATTTTCTAACTATCTCATGTATCGGTTTGTTGTTTATCCACGGAGTAAGTAAATGGAAGAGTAGCTCCAACGTGGAAGTTAGTACACTTTTGTTTTCATTTCTGAATAGTTGATAACTCAACATTCCTGATCATGACAATGGTTAAGAGCGTTGAGGAAAAATATGGGTTTTTAAACTGCATCATTTTCTGTACATTTTTGTGTTTTAAATTTGTGTTTAGGATGCATTTGATAGTTTGTTGCGAAATTTGAACCTTTTTGTTATGTGTTGCTTGTTAAGAATCACCAGATTGGCCTAATCATGTCTAGTTATTATTTTTCCATTTGGATGTCAGATGAGTGGAAGATAAAAGAATTATTAGGTTTCCCATGGAATTGGACAAGATCTGGGTTTTTTTCAAACGCTTTTCATTACCAAATTAGATTGCCAATGCTACACCTCACCCCCAACTTAAGACTGTAGAGGTTCTAATGTCGTAATTTACAACCTGTTGTGGTTTTGATGTGAAACCCAATTATGATATATAGAAGTATAAAAGATCATGTAATGTTTGAGGCTTTTGTTTCTGCATTTTGAGTAATGGTTCTGTTGTTATACATAAGTGGAACTGGTTGAATAGTTCTGCTGTCTTTTCTTTTCTTTCTTACTTTCTTCTTCACCCGACTATAAGTTTTATTTTATTTATTCTAAAAATTGTCTTGTTTCCTGTATTTATTTATTTTCTCTTTGTGGTTGAAATGCTGTGAATATCATATTGAAATGCTGTGAATATCATACTAAGACTATGATGCTTCAACTGTATAGAATGGAGACTTTGAAGCGGCATCTTCCTTTCTCTGGACAAGAGGGACTACAGGAACTTAAGAAAATAGCTGTCAGGTTTGAGGAGAAAATTTATACTGCAGCAATAAGTCAGGTATAATACTGATATTATTGGTTTCCCCTATGCTTTCCAACTAAACTTTATGTAACATTTGCTCTTTTGCATTTTTACTTTTGTTGTTTTCATCTTTAACTTTCTCTTGCAGCAAGACTATTTAAGAAAAATATCCTTGAAGATGTTGACTATGGAGACAAAGTCCCAAAATCCTATGGCGAATTCTCTTCAGTCTAATGCTGCAAGTAATAGTAAAGCCCCCCAAGATTCAGGTAGACAATCAATGTGGTACTTTGGTTGAAATAACCAAAATAATTTGCTCAGATTTGGGAATAACTATGCTCACATGTATCTTTTAAATTTGTACATTATTCTTGCTACTCCATTTTAGTCATAAACCATCCATATATTTAATTGGCTAAATTATAGATAACCATATTATCATATTGGTAACTATGATTCAACTTAACATTGTCGTGACTAATTGATGAAATTCATCCTTCCTTGACCACAGCGACAAAGTCCAATTGAGTGTCTGTATTCATACTTTCATCATGGTCAGTTTTAGGTAATTATTTTAGGTATTTATTGGAGCACTTAGCCAAGTACTTCCACCTATTAAGTTCCACGAACCTGTCCACTTGCAGCGACTCATTGGTCTGGTCCTGAATTTTTAGAGGCATCTCTTTTTTCTTGGATTTTGCTTTAAAGATCTTTAAACATTATGCTCTTCTCTTTGAATCTTGTAACTGACACTTGCTTGAGCTATTTGCTTGTATGTCTATATTGGATAAAGGACAATGCATTTGATCTTTTTTTCTGTATTGTTTCCGTACTTCCCGACTCGTCAGTTCTTCCCAATTCTTGTCAGACTATTGAAAATTGCGTCCGAATCTAGTTTGTATCAAGCCATGGTACTTCTTTCCTGCTATTGCCATTGCATAATTACGACCTGTACTATTTGTTTTTTGCATTTATTTACTGACAAATGCGTATGTGCATTGTTGCACATACTCTGTGCAGGTTCTAAAAGGCTTTACTATTTTTTTTTTTTTTTGGCGCATTTATTTACTAGCAAATGCTTATGTGTGTCGTTGTGCATACCTCGGAATTCCTCTTACGGCCGAAAGGGTCACCACTGGACGATTTGACCGTTTGCAGGTTCTCAAAGCATGCAGTCTCAAATGCAGAACCAGGTCCAGCAACTCCCGATTCCATTGGTTTCCAATCAATCTCAAGCTCGGCAGCAGCATCTATCCCAGAATATGCAGAACAATATTTCGGCAACTGGAGTGCCGAATTCTTCTGGTCTTACATCCACAATGCCCTCAGTTGGTGGCATGACCACACAGAATACTAACATGCAAAACATACAGAACATGCCTAATATATCCGGTAATGCCGTGGGCAGTTCCATGGGGCAAGGAGTGTCGTCCAATATGTACACCAATTCTCAGAGACAACAAATTCAAGGACGGCAACAACAGGTTATGACTTCAGAGCCACAACAACAGACTCAGAACTCTCAGCAGTATCTTTATAACCAGCAGCAACATCTCAAGCAGAATTTTAAGCCAGGAAATATTCAGCAGCAACCCATCATGCAGTCTCAGATGCAGCAACCACAACAGCAGCATAACCTGTTGCAGCAGAATCAACTTCAACCCCCTCAACAGGCTGTCATGCAACCTTCTTTAAGGCAAACATCGGCTTCATCCACCCTTCAAAATCAGCAGACACCTCTTCAGCAGTCGACTCAATCTATGCTTCAGCAGCAATCGCAGTCCGTCCTCAGGCAACAACAACAACAACAACAACAACAACCGCAGCAGCCTTCTATCATGCATCAACAGCAAAATTCGATGCCTCAACATCCCATAATGCCCACACAGCAGCAACAGCAGCAACAACAACAGCAGCTTAGCGGGCAGCAGCCTAACAATGCAAACATACAACCGAACCAGCTGATTGGCCAACATAATAGTATTCTTGACGCACAGCAGCAGCAGCAGAGGATGATTTCTCAGCAGAACAATATGTCACACTTGCAACAGCAACAGGCAGTTGGTCAACAGAACAACCTTCAGGGAATGCATCAACAGCAGTCAACTGGGCAGCAGAACAACCTCCCGAATATGCACCAGCAGCAGTTAGGCACTCAAAGCCTCAACGGTTTTCAGCAGCAGCAAATGGTTGGAATGCAGCATGGTACGTCTAGCTTGCAAAGTAATCAGCAGCATGTCCATATGTTGCAACAACCTAAGGTTGGGGTACAACAACCAATGCAGTCGAACATGCTGCCTAACCAAGCTCAACAGCCGCAGTCACAATCGATGCAGCTGATGTCTCAGATCCAATCACAGCCAGGGCAACTGCAGCAGCAATTGGGTCTACAACAGCAGGCTAGCACAATACAAAGGGACATGCAACAGCGGATTCAAACAGCTGGGCCGTTGCATCAACAACAAACTACAATTGATCAGCAGAAGTCGTTGATGCAATCTCAAAGGGTCATCCCTGAGGTTCCGCTAAGTAAGTTTAGTTCGGTTGTCTCATTCCACTTCTCTGTAGAGTTGAGTCAGCTCTAATCGGCTGGTTGAATTTTCTGGTTCCACCTTGTGGAGTTTTACTGATTATTGTTCCATGCAATCGTATTCAAATTCACTAGTACGCACATGTGCGTTGCACAAATTAACAATATTAAAAATAATTTTGTTTGATTATGATGCGGGAAAGGAATACTAAAAATATTTTATAAAAATAGATATTTTATTAATATTTAAATTAATTTTATAAATTAATTATTGGGAACATGAAAATGTTTTACTCATTTGTGACATGTCATACAATTGAAGGATAGTTATATGAAAAACAAGAATTATGTTGGGAAATGTTTATTTGGGGGCGTTAGATAAATGTCAATTTGGGGTGGAAAAGTCAACTTTAGAATACATGAGTAGTATTTACTTTTTTCTGATCTTTTTTCCATTATTTGTAGTGATTTTAAATATTATTTACATTAAATGGTAATGAAATATTATATTATTTAAGTTAAATAAAACAAGTATATCTTATTTAAATTAAAAGATAGATATTATATTATTTCAATTAAATAAAGCAAACCATAAACATGATCAGATTTATAAAGAAAAAAATGAGTATGTTTACAATAGTATGTATGCATACCATTCTTAAAAATTTGTATAGTATGGTAATTTGTATATATTCTTCCAAACGTTAATAAAATAATTTAAATTAAGAACTCAAACTGATTTTTTTCTAGTATTTTCTATTTTTGAAAGAATACTTAATAAATTTTTTAATTATTAATTTGATTTTGACATAAAAAAATAAAAAAATCTATATGTTTATACAAATAACGTCTTCATAAACTGGAAACATAGTTTTTTCCCTCTTTTTGTCACATTACATGTGATTAATTTAAGGTGTACTGTGCCATGATATAACGCTGTCTTTTGTTTGTTGCACAATGGTATATTTGAATGCAATGCAAATATTAGATTGATATGTGTTACATATAAGGAACAAGTGCATAATAGACAATCATAAGACAAAACACGGAAATTTCGTGCGTATGATTTTAGGATGTAATGTGGTTTACACTTAGCTGTTCAATTTTATGAAGCTTGAAATATATGATTTCAGTTCATGTCAGTATTATGTGAAGTGATAAGTTTCCCCTGAAACTTGGCAGAGGATGTTTTAGTCATGTCTGAATTATGCACATTCCTTAGCATTTCAACTTGTTCTTTTGTAGTTGATTATTATTATTAATATTGTTATCGTTGTCGACATCATCATTATCACCATCATTATTATTATTTATTTATTATATATATAGGTAGTAGTATCAATACCCTGAGCTTTGGTAACTTAATCAGATTGGCGAATTTCACTTCTAGGGAGATTCTTGATTGTATTTGTTCTCCCATCTTATTTAGAATGAAGTTCACTGATCGGAAGATTCTTGATCATATTGTTCATCCATCAGATTATGCATGCTTCTATACTTTAATGCGATGATGAGATATATGTGTAGGCTTGTACAAATATTATTCCTATAGTCGTATTTTTAGAGTTCTCATATCATCTATTTGACATGTAAAATTTTCTGTGATTTTGGTTGTGGTTTGACTAGTGTTTTTTCTCTGGCATGTTTTACACTTCATATAATGTGCTGACCTTGTGCAGCTGCATTGAATGCTTATTGTAGCAATTATTCATCAAGCATTTCTTCTACTGTTTATTGTGCTAATTTGGATGTGGAACAATAGTAAATAGATGAAATTGTAAATCCTAGGTGACCACCGAACATATGATTTAATTTGGTTGTAATATGGGTGAGACTCATAAAAGTGAATTTTGAACTGTGGCAAGTTTTTAATTTCTCTCTGTTTCAAGCTTGGCCATTGTGTTTGCTATGGATTTCCCTTCTCAAAATATCTGTTGTAGGATGGAAATCTTTGCAGTGCACAGGGATGGGTTTCTCTAGCTTGTCATTGCCAAATAATGAACTTTTTCTATAATCTTTACTTATGAAATAACTTTATTCTATGTGAGATTAATATAGAGAATAATTGAATAACATGTGAATGAGATGTATTTCGGGGTGGACCAAGAGCTTGCCATAGGCTAACAAAATCCCAATTTTTGGGATGCATATTTTGACAAAATTATTGTTTCTTTTCTTCGTCGTGATAAATGAATGTATGAACGCTGGTGCCATACAATAATTTATAGTTCAATATCATTTTTCTTGATTCCATTCCCTTAGCTAACATATTGTGATTGTAGCAACAGTGGATTCATCACCACAAACAGGAAATGGCAGTGGAGGGGACTGGCAAGAGGAGGTATATCAAAAGGTACTATATCAAGCATCTTTTCTTTTTCCATCTAGACGAACTTGTTACAAAGTTAATTGATAACTATATTTACATCTGGCAATTGCATTTTTAAAAGAGGTTAGTTTTCCCATGCTTTTCTTCCTTCATTTTGTTTGGCTTCTAACTGTGTATTACTTCATGCAGATCAAAGCCATGAATGAGATGTATTTTCCTGAATTGAATGAAATGTACCAAAGAATGGCAACCAAGTTGCAGCAGGTATGCTAGCTCAGTATTATTACACCAATTATCATCTTGAGTTTACTGAAGATGATCATGTTAGCTATCATTTTTTGCCAACTGCGTATGTGGCTAAAAGTAACTGAAAACAGTAAATGAAGGTTTAAAATTTCCACAGTTTCTCTATCCCCTATCTCTTATATGGACCTCTCTAAGGCCTGAAGAGAATTGAAAAGATGTCTGATCAGCTAAATTCATTTTACTCATTGCAGCATGATTCCCTTCAACAACCTAAAAATGAGCAGCTTGAAAAACTCAGATTTCTCAAGATGATGCTGGAACGTTTTATAATATTTCTGCGGACCAATAAGAACGATATTCAGCTTCATCACAGAGACAAGATTGCTGGAGTGGAGAAGCAGATTGTTAATATTCTGAATTCAAACAGACCCCGCAAGCCAGTTTCTTCTTTGCAGCAAGGGCAGCTCACTCAGCCTTCAATGCATGCTATGCAGCAGTCTCAGCAGCAACAGTCCCAAATTACTCAAATGCACGTGAATGAAGGCCAAATGAATTCCCAGATGCAACCAATGTTGGCATCGCAGCAAAATAATCTACCAAACTTGCAGCAGAGTTCCTTGTCTTCTGTTTCTGGTGTTGCGAATTCTCGCCAGAATATGATGGATGCTCTGCATCCTGGTTCAAGTATTGATCCTGGACAAGGAAATGCTCTAAACCCTATGCAACAAGTATCTATGAGCTCTCTACAACAAAATCCAGGAGGTGGAGCACAACAGATGAACATCAACTCGATGTCGTCGCAAAATGTGTTGACGAATTTGCAGTCAAATGTTAATCTACAAGCAAATGGGAATATGCTTCAACCACATCAGATAAAACAGGAGCAACAAATGTTTGCATCTCAGCAACTAAAACAGCAATACCAGCAGCGTCAACAAATGCATAGGCAGCAGTTACTTCAGCAGCAACAGCAACAGCAACAGTCTAGTCTGCAGCAGTCAGTTCAGTTGCCTGGTCAGCAAATGATGCAGCTTAATCCGATTAATGATGCAAATGATATGAAGATGAGGCACCAGATTGGGGCAAAATCAGGAGTTCTCCAGCAGCATAGTTCCTCTGGCCAACGGCAATCATACATTCACCAACAAATGAAACCTGGAGCCCCATTCTCTATTTCCTCACAGCAGGGTCTACAGGCGACATCCCCGCAGATCAGTCACCAACCATCTCCTCAAATTGATCCGACATCGCACTCCAAAGGTGGAACTCCTTTGCATTCTGCAAACTCACCATTTATTGTCCCATCTCCTTCAACTTCAATGGCTCCATCCCCTATGCCGGGGGATTCTGAGAAAGTGAACTTCGGACCGTCTTTGTCAAATGCTGGACATCCTGTGCAACATGCGGCTACTGCAGCATCAGTACCAAACCAATCGGTTGATATTGCTACACCTGGGATATCAGCCTCGCCTTTGCTTGCAGAATTTACAAGTCCTGAAGGCACTCATGGTGTTGTTTCAACCATTGTGGCAGGAAACTCTAATGTTGTTGAACAGCCACTTGAACGGTTAATTAAAGTGGTAAGTTGCATTTCCTCATGATGTGGCACAATAAATAATTTTGTGCCTGATATTTATCTCGATAGACCTAACTGTGCTGATCTTAACTGTACTTGTCTCTCCCCTTTCGACAGATCAAATCTATGTCTCCTAAGGCATTGAGTGCCTCAGTTAGTGATATTAGCTCAGTTGTCAGCATGGTTGACAGAATTGCAGGATCTGCTCCAGGAAATGGTTCCCGTGCTGCAGTAGGTGAAGATTTGGTTGCTATGACTAAATGTCGTTTGCAGGCGAGAAATTTTTTCACTCAAGATGGGCCCACTGGTAGCAAGAAAATGAGACGTTATACTAGTGCAATGCCATCTAATGTTGTCTCGTCTACTGGAAGCGTGACTGATAGTCTTAGGCCTTTAACTGGTAATGAATCTGACGGAGAGTCCACTGGTGCATCAAGCGTCAAAAGGCCTCGAATTAAGGTACTTCTTGTGTTTAATCTACATTTTCTTCTAATGGAACAAAAGCTACTGAAGAGAGGCTGCTATTGTGGATGAAGGCAATTGAAAGTAGGATACATAGCATTTTCTCATGTGTATGCTCACGCAGATGACTGGTCATTTAATACAAAATTCTGTACATACATACATACATACATATGTGTGTATACTTCAACATGCTTCACGATTTTGTTTATTGATGTAACATGAACATAAACATACAGTAATGGTACAGGATCAACTAAAGTGAATGCTGCAAAAAAAGTACTAAGTTTCTCAAGCATGTAGTATTAGATAAAAAGCCTCGTTAAATGCTATTTCTGTTTGGCTGTACAGGATAAGGCTTATAACTTGATGAAACACCCTATAGTAAGATGGAAATTCTGGTGGACTTGTGCACTGTTTTTTATCCATTGGATGACCTCCTTAGCAAAACATACACTCATATGCGTGTATTATATATATATATATATATATA
>CACSLK010027752.1:17781276-17824310 GCA_902706635.1 Striga hermonthica | reverse complement strand
TATATGTATGTACGTATATTTATGCAAACTAGATGAGGAATATTGACCTATCAGATTACAGGCAACTTAGCCTAAAATGTTTCCATAAGGTAATTGTTTACAGAGTATTGAAATAGGAGATAGGTTCATTACTACAGGAAGTTAACCATAACCAATTTGGATCCAACATCTGTATTAGATGTAACTATTGTAGCTGGTTCGGTCTTCTGCAGAAGTTCAAAGGCACTTGGCTAATTCTTTCAGCTGTTGTAAGTAACCGATTTAATGTGAAAACTGGTTTGTTAAAGGACTTAGAATGGAGTTTCTAAACTAATGCAAAGTTCATTAACATAATCATGTTGTATTTGCATATTGTCATCAATGAATATAAAGTGAAAGAGACCTATGAGGATGGAAGAGATTGTAATGTGCTAGCGATATCAAATGTTGCTTGGGTTTTAAAATTCTTTACGTCTTTATCATCCTGTATTTTTCTAATGCAAAAGATATTAATTTGAGTGTGTGTTTAATAATTGGGTTAGTTAATTATCATTTAGAGAGCTCAAATGTTTAGTCCTTTATATTGAGGGGCCACAGTTTTCAGTTCTCGTATTGAGTAGTTAGTAATGTCAGTGCAAAGTGTTCAGTTCTCGTATTCATTCAGATCAGAATGCATAGTTACGAAAATGATGATAATTGGTAATTGTTTACAGGCAAACCATGCACTCGAAGAAGAATTGCGGGAAATTAATCAAAGACTTATAGACACTGTTGTATACATCAGTGAAGATGATGTTGATCCAACTGCAGTTGCTGCTGCTGGTGAGGATGGAGAAGGTACCATTGTAAAGTGCTCTTTCACGGCTGTCGGTCTTAGCCCAAATTTGAAATCACAGTATGCGTCAGCGCAAATGGTGAGATTTTAATCCCTTATGTTACTTGTGCCCTTTCTCTTTTTCCCCATATTCACTTCTTGTCTTTCACAAAATTGCAGTCTCCAATTCAACCTTTGAGATTGCTTATTCCCAACAATTATCCAAATTGCTCTCCTATACTTTTGGACAAGTTTCCAGTTGAAGTCAGGTGAGTGTGTTCTAGTGATTGATGCTCTACTTCACAAAATAATTTTTTTTTCTCCCCTATAATTCATACGGCACACAGTGGTGCACTGCACGACTAAATTATTGAAATTTGAAAATCATTATGATGAAATTCCAGGGCAAATAATGAGCTATGCTATATGAACAGAAGGGTAACACGCACATTGACATAATACATGTATGTCACAAACGTGTTGTTTTTCACATCACCTCACCATGAAAATGTACAATCACTAAACTTCCATTGTTACGCAATGTAAACTTTATGTCAAAGTTTTCTTTCAAATTAGCATTTTCAGACAAATAATGTGCAAATATTTTTTTGTCTTGCATGCTCAAGTCCATGTGTATCAAGTTTAGTGTTTCCTGTTAGTTGCACATGAGAGTTGGAATGAGTATCTTGTATGAAAAGAGTAACATTTTACTTTCTTTCAGTAGAAATTATTTGGTAATGTCGACCAAGTCTATGTTCTATATTAATCAGTGTGGATTTGCTTTTCTGCTTTCACTCGACATTCTGGCCTACGTATATGCTCTCTTCTGCCACCTGTGTTTTTCCTCAGTGGATTCAATTCTTCTTTTCTTTTTTCCCTCATCCTTACATGAGTGCTGATAAATAGTTGCACTATATTTTGAATCAACAGCAAGGAATATGAAGATCTGTCCATAAAGGCGAAATCAAGATTTTGCATTTCCCTTCGGTCCCTGGCCCAACCAATGTCACTTGGGGAGATAGCAAGGACTTGGGATAGTTGTGCCCGTGCAGTTATATCTGAATATGCACAGCAAAGTGGTGGTGGAAGTTTCAGCTCAAAATACGGAAAATGGGAGAGTTGCTTGAGTGCATCATAATTTATGACTTGTGTACGATCGTATCTGGGTATCTTGAAAGGAAAAGAGACGTGTTTATGCACATAGGCTGCTTGTGGTGTGACGATAAAGCTACGTGATAAATCACGCATGTAAGTGATTGCTTAACGAAATGCGGTTTTGCTTATGTAACTAATTGGCAGTTACAAAAAAATAAAAATGTGATGAATCTTGTGTTATTAGTTGTATATTATGTGCCTTCTTATATCGACCCGACTTCCTGTCTCGTGGATCTAATAGTCCTTTCGTGCAAGCAAACGAGTCATGCACCTCAGCATGAAGAATTTGGAGAGAGAAACCACTAGGTTTCTTTGCACTGTCATCAAACTTTTAAAATAAACAAGTATCCCTCCAAATTATCACACTCGATGAAATTCCAAAGCAAAAGAGTGGTGACTTACTTGTGTAGTTATGAATATACATGTTTGCAGTTTTACCTTTGTCAAAATCTAAGATATGAAAAACTGCGGGGTATAATGCAATGTGTGACCTAAGACACAACTTGGCTAAAGTTACAAAGCGTATAACATTGTTCTTGTTCTATTGATTACCAAAGCACATCAGAATGAAATAACTGCAACCTTGAGATACATATAACGACTGATGTTGCTTTAATACTACAGTCGATCAATGTTCGATTTGGGCATCCTCGTGTGAATTTTTATCGGTTACAACCCATCTTTTCGAGCAAATATATATATCTTCACTGCAAAGTCACACGTTTCAAATTAATCATTTGCTTTGTCTATATTTAGACATGGCCAAAATGACCCAGCCCGGGCTGTCGGGCTCGAAAACAATGATCAGAACCCGGCACGGACCTATACTCGTGCCGAGTCAATGCTCAGTTGACCGGGTTCGAGCCGGGTCGTTTTCGGGCAGAGTCCACCATTTTGTTTAAAAAAATAATAGAAAAAATTAAGAAAATAGAAAAAGCGGGCCATCGACCCAACCCGGCCCGGACCTGCCGGGCTGGGTCATGAAAAGGATGGCCCTTAAACGGCCCGTCGGAAATCCGGTCCGGGCCCAGAACCGTGCCGGGTCGGCGCTATCTATATTGTTAGGGGACTTGTTAAATTTGACATGATGTCAATAGAATGCTACCAAGAGCTTGATCCTCTCCCATTGAAACTGTCAAAAATGCTCTTCTGAGCTGCAAAATTGAACAGATTTTCAAGGCTTCAACATGCTTTATACTTGCCACAAAATTTATCTTCTTAATGGCAGTAAAGCGTAAACTCTGAATGGCAAACGATGAACAAATTTCTACTGACTTAATACATTTTGACAGCACGAAATACACAAACGCACGAGACCAGAAATCCCAGCTAAATATTTCCGAATGCGCTGATCCTACGTGGTTGCTTCTGGTACTTCGCAATCCTACTTGGCGAAGAATCATGTTTCGTAATTAGGTTTGGACAAATAATATTAACATATTAATAATTAATAATCTAGGTTCAGACATTCCATAAATATTATTTAACTAACTTAGGTATTTTAATATCACTTGTATTAATATAACCCTTTATTTTTTTGTAATTTTACATAGTGATGCACTAAGTGACTAATATATCACTGACTTTTGATTTGTTTCCTTCAATTAGCTACTGAATTGTAAATGTATTTTAAAAGTTGATAACTTTTGTGTTTCTTATCAGTTTTACATATATAATATATCAAATTTATCATTTTTTGATGATCTTCGATTTGACATCCATATTGTATATATGAAATAAACAAATTATATTTATCTTTATAATAATAAAAAATAATAATATTTATTAAAATTCATTAAAAAATAAAATTATTTCTTAATTGATATATTTATGTATAATGTACTTATATGTTGTAAGTTAAAAAAAGGCTAAATTGCATATAAAAGCACCACCTTTCATGTTTTTGCAATTTAATCACCACCTTTGCAATTTAGCAATTTAATACACCACTTTAGTTATTTTTTGCAATTCGAATCACAGGGCCCAATTTTGGGCCTGTTCTGGTGACGTAGAGGCCCATTCTACTGATATGGCATTTTTGTGATGACGTGGCATTTTTGGGCTGACATGGCGACCCATGTGTCAATTAAAAAAAAAATATGTTGCACGCTCTGAGATTCAATCCTGGGTTGAAGGGTAGCCTTAGCTACCACCACACCAGTCCAACTTAGTTGTTAAATGTGATAACCCTTTATATATATACACATTACATTACGTATGGAGAAATCAAATTAAATCTAAAAAAATAATTTAATTATATTAAATAAAATTATATAAAATTGAATTAAAAATAATATATTAAGATAATTAAAATATATTTTTTCGAATTCATATTTTTTGTTAGAGTGAATCATATTAATAATATTATATTTATTTAATATTATTATTTATTTATTTAAAATAAATTTATAATAAATATAATAACTTATTATTATATAATAAATTATTATTTCATTTAAGTTTTTTAATATTTTATTATTTTATATAAAATAACACATTTTGTTTTATTATTCATTACGATTATTTAACATTTTATTTACTTAAATTATATTTTTAATTTATTATATTTATTTGAGATTTTTATTTATTTTTATTTATTATTTCATAATAAGTTATATTTATTAAAATATAATAAAAATAATATAACATAAGTTGATAAAGTATAAAAAAGGTGAATTCAAATAAAATAAAATAATAAACAAAATAACTGATTATTAAATAATAAATAATGAAAATCTTATTTATTAAATATTATTAATATGGTTTACTCTAACACAAAATATGAATTAATAAAATTCTATATTTTAATTATCTTCATTTATTTTATTTTCATTTAATTTAATTTAATTTATTATAATTATATATTTAATTAATTTATTATAATTAATTTTATATTTTAATATAATTTATTCATACGTAATTCCTATATATATAAATTGTTATTGAATATGTTAACTAACATGGATAGGTGAGTTGGTAGCATAGTTATTTTTCTCCCATGGAGACCAGGGTTCAAACCCCCCTTTCTATAAAATATATATTTTTTTTTTCTTAATTGACATAGACTGCCACGTCAGCCCAAAGATGCCCCGTCATTGACACGTGGAAACGCCACGTCACCACAAAATGCCACGTCACCAGAATAGGCCCGAAATTGGGCCCTGTGATTCGAATTGCAAGAAATAAGTAAAGTTGTGTATTAAATTGCTAAATTACAAAGGTGGTGATTAAATTGCAAAAACATAAAAGGTGGTGCTTTTATATGCAATTTTGCCTTAAAAAAATTATTATAATATATAACACATGTAAGTCGCACAAATAAAAAGTATCATACTAAATATAATAATAAATATATTTTTATAAAAGATATTTAAATTTTAACTACTTTTTCTCATTAATTTTAAATTTTAAACAAAATTAGCAAACACCCTTGGAGTTGTACTAGTTTAAAAATGAATACAAAATTCCAACAGGAGGCACATCTATCATTTCTTTTTCCACAACCGTAGGCCACAGAGGTTTGATGCAGGAATTTGAAACACAAATACTCGAAACGTGTCAATATTTATACAAGCAACTATGAACTACATATACTGTACAACAACCGCAAACCCAACTATAACAAAGGCGCTGTTGCTAACACGTTATATCTATTCAAACCCAACCTACCCGGTCAGCAATCGATCAAAAATTTCAAAATCAAAATCTTCTCCTTTTTCCTCGGTCTTCTCAGCTTAGTAACAGAACACTGTTATTAAACCAGCCATCATCATATTCCATCTCTTAGACCCTGAAGGCACGCCTGTAAAGTCCTCTGCACACTATCAGCAACAACCCTCAGCCTTCCCTGATTGGTGTCCCCACCCGACGACCCATTCACCTCCACAGCCCGACCCACTCGCTGCTTGCACTTGTCCCAGTCCTCAACTCGCGGCCAGCAGGCGCGGGTCCCATGGCTTCCCTCCATCCCGATAAAGGACACAACAGGACTTTCACCGAACGAATACCTTAATCTAACCGACACACAATAAGGCAGCCATGCAGCACCGCCGGCTGCATTTACGTGGGGGATGTGGGCCGGGTCGAGAACCACAGTCAATGCAAAGTCAACCGAGTTGTGGGCCCTATCATAGTGGATGTTGCTCTTGGACACAACGGGCGGGCTCTCGGGCTTCCCTTCCCTGCTGAATCCCCCGTGGTTCTCGAGGCAAAGCTCGATACGGGATTTCTGCGTGGGGGCTGCATCGACTCCTTGACCATGGCCTAATCCTTTCTTCCACGCTATCAGTTTTAGAAATTCTCTTAGTACAGAAATCGGTAGGGTCAAAAGGGTAATAAAGGAAGCAACGCGGGAAGCATCGTAGGGCTCTGATGCGACGCGCCGACTAAAGTAATCGCAAATCTCCCCGATTTCTGATTGAGTTAATTCCTCTTGGGCAGTGCCTGAGTTTTGTTGCTGCTGTTGAGAATGGTGAAACCTTTTTACGCTGAGGACTTGGAGCAGAAGTTGGACTCTGTGGACGCTAACAGCAAACACATAGCCTCTGCAGAAGGATTTCACATTTGTCAAAAGCTGATAACATATTGTGGAATCTAAGGACATAAAGGTAGGACTACACAGATAATAACAGCTGCGGATGAAGGTGTGTCAGTTTTTCTGGTCTCTCCCTCTCTATGAGTTTGCGTATGGACACATAAAGGGCAAGAATGCGGCACATCACTTATTATCAATCCGACAGTGAAGCCAGGTCTTGAAATGACGAGATGAACAGCAAGAAACTCAATATTTTGGGAACTTGATTTGTGAATTAACTTTGCATAAAAAAATGGGAATATCTAAAATCACATTAACTGATCTGAAACTAGAATCCTTAAAATATACAGTAGCTTGCAGTAAAGTCGCAATATTTTCTGCAGATGAGCTTGTGGCAAACTAGACATGTCTGTTGGGAAAGTTAGACAAAAGATAATTATAATAAAAAACGGACAAGATAATTATAATAAGAAATGGAAATAATAATAATAATAAATGTATTCCCTAAAAAAATGAGCATCCCAATACAGAAATACGCTCGTGAGGGTTGTGATGATGAGACTGTATTACGCTCGTGAGGGTTGTGATGATGAGAAGAGGATAAAACCAATTCAGAGTTGTGCGAAAAATTCGCTCCAATGCTGCGCTACATTTACGCACTACTCTGAAGATATGAACAGTATCGTGCTACATGTAGTGCGACACTGTTCATCGAGCTACAATTTTTTTTCAACTTTTTTTTTCTTTTTAATTGATTTTATTTTATATATTATTTTGACAAAGTATACATTAATTAAATTTTATTATTTTGTTAAAAAGGTTTAAATTTTGATTGATTTTGATGTTGTCTTTATATTTTTTTTGTACTAATATCTTTCATGTAGAGTAGAATGTAGTGGAGATGAAAGTTAAATTTGGCAGTCTCTGCTCATGCTCCAGAGTAGAGTAGAGTAGAGTAGTAGGGCAGAGGAGAAGAGAGGAGAGGAGAGGAGAGGAGAGGAGAGGATTGGAGATGGTCTTAGAATTATTGCATACAGGTCATCCACATAATATATTCTAAGCTCTAGAAGATATGTCCTTTACAACCATGAATCTTTTTTACATGGTTCTCGTATTGGTAGTAACAAAAAGGTAATACGGATGTGGAAATGCGCAAAAGAATGTTAACTCATAGTCTTACCCAACAAAGAAGCGCAAGGCTGGTTGCTCTTGATCCAAATTCAATAATGCACCTTCGTTGTCCTTCAAAATTGATCCGAGGATCTCTTTCAAAAGATCAGGTAATTGTGCAAACAGCCAGAGCACTCCCAGATACTTCAGAATACCTCTAAGGACCTTCTTAAGAGCCACGAGTGGAACCCATCCACCACCATAGCCACCATCATCCCCAAGTCCAATTATAGCAGTATTAAGCTCTCCCCTAACATGGGCTGGGACCCCGGAACCCGGTGGTCTACGTAATGGGCTGACTACAGGCAAATTGGAGGAGCCCGGAAGAGCATTTCCCATGCGATTCAAAGGAGCTATTGCATTTCCTGGACGAGATATTGCACCAGTACTTGGGTTTGCTCTGTTTCCAGCAGCACCTGGTAGCTGTGGAGGAGTCGAACTGAGATGGGGGTTATTCGAGCTGGAGAAAGCTGGGAAATTAGAATCTATGCCATTCAGTTCTTGGGCAACATGCTCCATGATAAAAGGACGGAATTGTGGACATGGAAGTGAACCTCCAACCGGAGGGCCGACTTTTGGTGGCGTAGCTGGTTGCAACCAGACCTGATCCCCAGCAAAACACCGCATGTCCACTGCAAAGTTTTTGCGGTATATGATCCGAATCCAGTATGGGCCTCTAAGCACTACAGAAACATCAATAGGTAACAATGAACTGGGAACAATGCCCGGTCCCCCTCTACCAGCAGCTGCGGCAGCTGCTGCAGCTGCTGCTAACACGGCTGCTGTGTTGTGACTTCCAATGGGGCCTGATGGTGTCGGTGCGGTAGGATTTCCTCCAGGACCAGATGAAGCTTGAATATGATTTGTGTTGGAATTGCTTGTTAGGCTCTGTGTGGGCAAATTTCCATTCTGCTTTAGAGTAGAAGAAACAGCGGCTGGTATGCCGGGAACTCCAGAAACTGGAGCAGCTCGTGCAGGCCGGGTAGCAGCAGCAAGAGCGTGCAATGGCCCAGCAGTGAGTCGGATGCAATCCAAAAGCGATGCTACTTCACCTCCATTGATGAATTCTTCGAGAAACTGTTGACAAGGCAAAATGTTAATAGGTGTATATACTTTGTTTATGGAAACTTGGAGGTTAAAAGAATGTTATCTGCGAAAAATATTCGGACACAGAGCAAAAACCAACCACCGAAATGAACAAAGATTTTCAAGTGGAATAGATTTGCTTGGACCATGTGTTACATGAAATTCATTCCCGCTATACAGAGCACGATTCTACTCTCTCCACCACATGTTTAACATGTATATCTAATGTATCAGACAAGTCATTAATCATACTTCCCGTTTTATTTCATACAGTAATCCTGGGAGATCTAGAATATTACCATCTTTAAATGCATAAGCCACAGGTGAACAGAAAACTATTAGAAGAGTACTCGAACATTTGAAATTTTTAAGATCGAGACTCTTATTTCTGATGAAACACGAACCCGCTTCCCATTTAATGCTCTGGAGTCTAACATAATCATCAAAATGGGGATTCTATTAATATGAAGATAAATAAAACAGAGCATTACGTGTAATGCAAATATCTCCACAATTAGCTCTGCTCCAAAACAGTATGAGCCACACCTTTTATAGCTTAAATTATTTTGCAGTCAATTTTTCCATGTTTAAGCTTTTGTTATTAGAAATATAACAACAAAAGGAAGACTGCTGCTTTTATAATACAGTTTCAGTTTCCTCTGTTTTAGTAAAAATTTTCTCATTGAAACAAAAAAATGAAAGCAAAATTCATCTCATTTACTGTCCATCGCATTCTTTTATTTTAAATGATTAAATCCATTAACACAAATATAAAATAAAAATTCAACAAGACAATTTTTTGGTTTTCGGAAAGAACATAACCAATCGCAGCCCAAAATTAAAAGACACTTCATTTACGAGGAGTGGGGTGGTGAGGCAGGAAGCTGTTGAGATGCCAAAAGAAGATAAAATAAAACACACAACAGAAAGTAATAATGTGTACAAAAAGTTATAACTGACCTTAGTATGGGGCCAAAGTTGGTCAGGAGTAACATGCATTCTGCAGCCCTCTTTTCCAGACTCCCACTCAACAACAAAGCGAGCAAGAACCCCTGAACCAAAACTGAACCACAAACTCATCAAACCAACAGCTTCAATTCTAAAAGCTTTTCTCATCTGCCCAGAGAACTTTTCAGAGCCCTCCGCAACAGTTTTCAATCCAGCAGGAGATTTGCTCTCTAAGCAGGCATCACTCTCATCCGGCTTGTCATCAGTCCTTGGCCCAAGTAGTTTTCGCATTTTCAAGGCAAAAGTTCTGGCATTGGAAAGCCTTTGTATATCCGCAACCAACGTCTTAATACTGTCGGCCTCCACAGAATAGTAACTCAATACAACACCTTCAGAATCATAATGGATGTGAGAATCCACATCAGCTGTATTAGCTATTCGTACACCAGAACCCCAAGGTGTAGTATTGCACCCTTTTTGAAGTTCCCACAAGTCTTTATAGTGTGGGTCAATAATTTTCACATCCCAATATAAGCTTCCAGGTCTTCCCAGTCTCAAACATACATGTTGCCATGTGTCACCTCTTGATAAAGGCAAGCGGAACCACAAGTTTGAGGATGCACTTCTGAGACCCACTTCTTCAACAAAGGGGATGTCAAGTGCCTCCATCTGACTAATCAAGCGGGCATGTTTTATACATAGTGAACAATGTCTGACTATGTGAAGAAGAGTAGAAACATAAATACTTGGGGGTGCATTTCCCTTGTTTGCTTCAGCTATAAGATCGGCAAAATTGTACACTTCAGTTTTACTAGGATGGTCGCAAGAAACGAGAGACTGTGTAGGAGGACGCTGAGAATTTGGCACTCTCTGGATTTTCCTTCTCTTATTCGATGCATCATTAACTTCTAAACAATGAAGCGAAGGAAGTGATTTCATCATATCTGACACACTACGTTTTCGGGACGATCCGTCATTTTGAGGAACACTTTCTTGATTCGAGTTCTCAGGAACAGCAGAATCAAGTGTCAAAGCTAGCAAATAGGAGGCATGCAAATCAAAAACAAGATCAAGGGTAAATGAGCCTGTTAATGCAATTTAAAAACAAAGCAAGAAAAAATAACAAAGATTGGCTTCTTACATATGGGAGAAGCAACCCATTCGTTAAATTCATTACCATTTACACTCACTGTTGAAACCAGACGACCTGTGTGACGGGGTGGAGAGAAGAACCTAGCAGAGGAAACCCCAGATACAATTAGCTTATCCTTGTCCAATATACCACGAGAACCAAAGGCACTAGAATGAGGAGATTTGAGAGCTGACAAGTCCTGATCTGACTTTGAAGCTGTCAATTTTGGCACAGCTTGATTTTTCACCGAAGTCGTGACAAGTGAGCTGGTGGAACCAGATTTTGAGGATCTCTTGAAACTGCCCACAGCATTTTGTGATGTAGGTGCTCCTTCCCAGTCTGGGGATGATATTGAACGTTTGGTGTCATTATAATTCATAGTATCCAAGCCAAATTGAGACGCAGAGGGCAGGCCGGATATAGAAGAGATGCTCTGTACATTTGACCCTTTCTCAAGCTCAAATGCCTCATCTACGATAGATGAGAAACTTTTGGGTATATGAGAAGAAAGCATTGAACATTCGAAGCTGAACTTAGACGGAGGACCATGACCACAAATCTCATTAGCATTACCATCATTGAAACTAGATGACATCGTGCAGTCAAGAAGACTCATATTTATTTCATCTTGATACATGTGCATATGACTAATGTCCAAATCTTTAACTCGACTCGCTGTGCTCACGTCACCAAAAGGTTCAGCTTTTCCCGAGGAATCTACCTGGGCTTCTACTAACTTTGGACAAGGTCTGAATTCCTTGTCGAGCTGCATCAACAAGAAATAAGAGCTCCCACACTCTGGGAATCCCATGATCAATGAATTTGAATCATCTAAAATGTTCTTAGGCAGTTTCGCCGGCATAAATCCATGTTCGAATACCTACAAGAAAATGTTAACATGACTATTTAGTTGCAGTAGGTAACTAATACTTTGTCCACTGACCCACTGTTTGTCAAAAGTTAGAAGTAGCTTTTGCAGAAGTTTAGTCCAAATAGCAGCATCACAATAGTAGATGCCGTGCTGTTCATGAACTTACACCTTAGGGATCTAAAACAGGAATAGTGCATTTAGGCAACTATCTAGATCGTGTGTTTTATCTTGACAAATCCATGGAGACTAAACAATAGATAAAATCTTCAATTAACAGGCACCTCAAAATACAGAAAAACATAACTTACATAAAATTTACAGCCAAGGAACATAGTAATTGAAGCTGCAACATAAATCCCTAACTTCGGAACAAAAAGCTTATACATACCTCAAGACCCAAGAACCGTCCAATGCATGCGAATAAATGCAATATACTATTTCTCCTCAAGTTAACAAATGCCTTGGCTGCAGTTATGCTTCCCTGGTTCAGTGCTTCTTCACACTCAAGCAAAGCCTTTGATGATAAAATATTTTTGGAAGAGCGAAGAAGAAAACGACCATTCCTGCAAAGTAAAAAGGACATAGCCTTCAGTTCTAGTGACCACTAAAAACTCCCCTGAAACTGCTACAGTCAACACCAAGGTAAAAAAACATAGCCTTCAGTTCTAGTGACCACTAAAAGCTCCCCTGAAACTGCTACAGTCAACACCAATAGCAATATCGATCAATTCCTTCCAGCTATTTGCTTTAAGTATACTGTGAGATTTGCATCAACAAAACCTTCAATTTTTTATTTTTTATTTTTTAAAATAACATCTAATTATTCTGTAGTAAATTTGAATGTGTGCAACTATTACTTCTCTCACGGACACGTGATATACTAAATGGAAATAGTAAAAATTAATATGTTCCATAACCTCTGATTACTCTGCCATCATATGCTAGAAACCAAACACACATTCATACATATCTTTAAGCTGCCGTACAAGCTATAAACATATATATATATATATGAATTTTCAACAATTTACATGACAGGTATATCCATATAACTTCTGGTTCTACTAAAAACCGATTGGTTGGTAACAATTTGATTCTTCTGCCAATGCCTCCAGGCGTTAGAAAAATGATACAAACAAGTAGGCATAAGCCATAAGCGGCAAATGCTTAACCAGTAAAAGGCATAATTGCTTCCTAATAGTTAGTCATAGTGCAGGAAAATGAAAAAATAGGAAAACCCGTACTTGTTAAACTCCAATAAGACAAGAAATAGACAAACACATGCATACACGTGAAGGCACAGTAGTCTCCGAAATCCAAATAATCTCCTACTCCTATTAGGTGATTAACATCATGCAGAGAGTTCCAAATGGCAAATGGCACATCTAAACTTTATCAAAAACAAATAGTACAACCACAAAACAGTTTGACAAAACCTCCCATCATCTTTTCAAGAATTCTATTAATTGCAGAATTTTCCAGATCACAATAACATCCTGCGTGAAATTTACTGAAGCAGTTTTTGATCTGGAAAGGTTTCTTTATTTTTCCTCTATATTCCATTTCCATTCGACATTGAAGCAACCACCACTGCCCCTTTTTTCCACAAGGAAAGATCATGACTACAAAGAAACTTCACCCATGTCATATATTTCTTGAACAATGTCAGCATCTCCCTCCAGCAACTATCCCTACTCGTCCTAAAGATTTTATACAATGCTCATCCCACTCGCCCTACAGAGTTAATATAATACATTGCCCACTTCCATCTAGAGCAGAAGTCATATAACTACCTCCAGTATGCAATCCTCTGTCCATGATTAGGGGATCTGAGGCTTCAAACTGCCCAAAAACCTAATACTATAGCAGTCTTATCAAATGGCACCCATGGCGGTATGGCGTGGCAGGTTTCTGCCAAGCTGTACATGCTAGATTTGTGAAGGATGTCCAGTTATGGTGGTGCCGTAGGCCGCCATGGCAGCCACTATGGCGGGATTTTGACCTGCCGCCATTTACCGCCATCCGCCATTAATAACACTGTAATATAGCTACGAACTAGAAATTACCACATATTATGTTCATAAGAGAATTGCCCATGTTTACACATAAAAATAATCCATCATGTAACAGGCACTTGTTAAAGACTGGATACATAATAAACTACAGATGTACTTTCTAAATTACCAAAAGAAAAATAGAGCTTAAAAAAACCTTATGCCGATTCCAAGAGTGAAAAATGAAGAACCATAGGCACGCACGAGCAGGATTTCCTGGCCGCCATGCTTTTGTAAATCAGCTGCATTATCAATCTGTTTTTTCTTATAGGAAAAAAAGGAAAGGGAAAAAAAAAAGTAATGTCTCAGACGTCAATATATATTATATGACATGACATGAATTTTACACAGAAGGACAAAAAAACATAATATCAGTGTAAAAAGAAAATAGCTAACAGGAAATGTCTGCATAATTTTGATACCTTTTCGGAAGCATCCAAAAAAAATTGAAGTTGGACATCACCAGAAGTCCTATTGATCTGTCCATTCTTCTCGACTTCCTTGTAAATCTCAAGCAGGCGCGTGTATCGATTACAGCCAATGGCTCTGAGCAGTAACATCTCAACATCAATGCAACTTGGGTCCAAGTTAAACTCTGCTTCCTTGCCAGATTGCGGATCAATTACAAATGTGCTATGCAAACACTTAATCTGCAAATCCAGACCTGGCTCAAGCTTTAAGAATGGAGATGCTCCAACGTCAGTCGTTCCTGTGCTTTTTTCAAGATCTATCCAGTACATTACTTTCACTCCAGGAGTCCTTAGGCCAGTTGAATCAATTTCTACATCTTGAGTGCCATGGGTGGATGCAATGCTTGTTCCATGGCCAATAGTACCATCAGATATAAGTTCAAAACGAATTGCGTCTCTCCATCTACCCTGTCGGAGTGCTTGCACTTGTCTTATAACAGTATCCATAACAAGAGCAACACAGAGCTCATGAAGAATGGAATACATCGTCATGAATGGGTTATCTGAGGCAGCCATTCTACGTTCCAAATCATCTCCAAGAGCATGTCTTCGTGATTCTTCCAGCTTCACGGGCCCACTTCTCTCACCAACAAGCAACTCCAAATGTAAAATTCTCCACATCGACAAGTGACCTCGATAACCAAGTGTGACAAGAACTTTGAATTCCCCATCAACTCGGAGCAAAACAACACCATCAGAAACTTTTATTTCAGTAATTTCTTTTGGAAGTGCAATCTCAAGCAACTTTGATCTAACAAGTATCTCGAGTTTCTTCAATGCTGGACCTTGCTGATCCTCATTCAGCGTGCTCTGTGCACCAACATCTTCTATGCATTTAGGTAAACGCTGATAAGTTCCACCAAGAAGTACCTCAATGGCAGACGGGACATCATAAATAGGAGCACGAGCTTGTTGTAGCCCTTCGTGCATAAAAAACATGGAATCTGCAGCTTGAGTGAAGCAAGTGTCATGACTTGATAAAGTTGATGCAAGTTGTTGACAGTATTGTATCAAAGGAACCTGCACTTAAAGTAGGAAACATTATATATTAAAGGCACAAAATCTGTTCAACAAAGAAGAAATAGCACACATGACCCCAAAACCTTATTACCAGTAAGGATTCTTCTTATATGCAAAATGAAGAAATTTTTATATAACATCATACAAAAAGACTGCTATGATTTTTTTTCATGAAGCTGCAGTTTGAATGGAATAGTTAAAAAAAAAAAAAAAAAATGAGATCAAGCAACAAATAATTTTTTCTTAGTTACAACAAGAAAGTTGACGAACTCTTCTTTCAATATATGTTCAAGACTTCAAGTCGAGCAAGGTTATTTCAAAAAACTCCAATGTTCAAATGAAATTCTACAGAAAGTATAAAGTAAGGTCAAAAGTGCCTTAACATACATTTGAAAAGTCAAAAGGCGACAAGGATATAAAGTTATATGCAGAGAAAACAAAATGTTGTACCACCGCCAACAATCGTAGAAACTCTTTGCCAAAAGTACAGTGGCACAATAGTCAAGTTGATGCATTTGTCTCACACTTTTAAGAGATGGGACATAATGTGTGTGTGTTTGTGTGTGTATAGAGAGAGAGAGAGCGAGAGACAGACAGAGAGAGAGAGAGAGATAGAGAGAGACAGAGAGAGAGAGAGAGATGTGAAATCATAAATTATCCTTCCATTCCCATACTATCAAGGTGCGATTGGATTTGCAATCACTGAAGGAAAAAAAAAAACTCTAGAGTGCGTTTGGGAAAAACGGTGATTAAGGAATGATTTGGAAAGTTGATTGATGGTCTTGATTAAAATTGATGTAGTATAAAACTAATAGAATGAGGTGTGGTGATAGAAAGGCATGAGTGGATGAACAACAAATTGTATGGAGAAATGAGTAGTAAAGATTTAGTTTCACTTGAGGAGGGGATGAGACAAACGAGTGGTGTAGTTCTTTAGGAAAATAAAATAAAATAAATAAATAAATCTAAGCGCTACCTCAACTCGTTCTTTCTCATTTCAATCAGTTTTTTACGGTGAATATCATCAGGTAGCCTAGTTTATTTACACATCCCAGAAGGCCCAATCCCATGAACATGATGGATTTACATATCGTCCACTTATTACACCTTTCCATTTTCAACTGCCCAATTACCTACAATTATCAAATATAATCCAAATTTAAACATAATCTTCCCCGTCTGTCATGTAAAACAACAAAACATCTCTGCCTCTCTTCCTCTCTGCCTCATGTGTCTAAATGAACAGTTCCAAAATTGCACTTCAATTGATAAGATCACATCATTATCAACTAATTAATGTACAGTTGCTATCCGACTATGTCTGTTATCAGCTATTCCCAAACATTAACGAATTTCCTAAAACGCTCCACAAATCAAGCACACAACCCCTAATTTCAATCTCCCCATTCTAAAGTGAACAGATCAACTCCAAGAATACAGAAATTTCACAACTTGACCCGCACCAACAAAAGAATAAGACGTGAAAATCGCACCTGCTGGCACCACTTGGCCAGGACATTGAGGCGAAGCATCCGCTGCTGGGTCTTGACAATGTACTTCAAAATCATAATCTTCTTCTCCGAGTCCGATAACGACTCTGAGGATTTCGATTTCTCCACCAATTCCTTGAGCGAGACATAGGATTCCTCGGTAGCGCGCCCAACCAGCGCCGCGAAATCCATCATCTCTTGCCCGGCTTCCCCCATGATTCTCTTTCACCTCCAACTGAATCACTAAATCAGTGCTTGATTTCAAGAATCCGTTCCGGCTGAAGGATAAACCATTGGAGCAGGAGAAGTATGTTAGGGTTTCAGGTTAGGAAGGATTGTTCAGGTTTGTTTTTCTGGCCTGTTTTTATATGATTATATGATTTGACTTATTTTTCTTTTGACTGCTCTAGCATATTAAGACAACGTTTGCCATTTATTTTATTTTTCCATCACTATTTTCTTTTTTCTATTTCGAGTGAGTAGCCATGAATTGTATTTATTTTTCTTTTCTTTTTTTTTTTTACAAATAAATAAGCCAAAAGACCTAAGCTAGCACGCGTTGAGGGTACGACACCCCGACTTTGTCATGATCAAGCTAAGCACCGAGCCCCTCAGGTGGGGAATCCAAGCGATGTAAGCCCAGTGGGTAAGATTCCGTCATACTCGCCATATGATCTGCCGCAAAATTGCCTTCTTTATGTATGTGTTGGACGCTAACACACCATTCCCTATGAAGCAAATCTCAAATAGCTTGAACCATCGAAGTATGGGGCCCCAACTCTTCCTTAGGCTCGCACACCATGTTTTTCACGCAGAGACTATCAACCTCAGCCAC
This sequence comes from Striga hermonthica, assembly GCA_902706635.1. NCBI lineage: Eukaryota > Viridiplantae > Streptophyta > Magnoliopsida > Lamiales > Orobanchaceae > Striga > Striga hermonthica. The sequence continues at coordinate 17,806,752 of CACSLK010027752.1, read as the reverse complement.
AACATTCCAAAATCCCCTCTCCCATGCCAACAAGAGTCCTTGAAAAAGGCCCCACAACTCAGCCCTCGTGATAGTGCAGCAACATATGTTAAAGAGAAATCCTGCAACCCACCGCCCCGCCTCATCACAGATTAAGCCCCCCGCACAACTCACACCAGTCACATTATTAACGGCTCCATCAGTATTTATTTTAACACAGCCCAAGCCAGGAGGAACCCAACGAATCATTTTTGTTACACGAACTGCCGCACCCACCCGAACATGGTCCGCTACCGCACGCTCGTAGCTCTCTGTCACCCTCACCACTTCCGACCTCCTGGCTTCGACCCCAAGGCTTTTATTTTTAAAAATTCTGTCATTCTGCCATGACCACGAGCGTCATGCTGCCACAGCAAACATGCTGCTCCACCTCTCGTAATATCCCACCTTCGACGGCGCAAGGTTCGTAAGTAGCCATAAGCGTACTGGCAGCCAGAAAAAGCTCTGGTCCAGTCCTGGCGGTAGAAGACGACGCCAAAGTTCTCGGGTAGATGGACAGTCTCGAAGGACGTGGAGAACCGGTTCCAGCTCACCGCACAACTCGCAAGCCGCATATGCCGTTAAGTGTCATGTGAACGTTCAGCATTAGTGAGAAGGCGTTCCTTGGCGGCCAGCCAAAGAAAGGTACGCGCTCGCTGCAGGGCCGGTGCGCGCCAAACGGAATTTCAAAGGTGTCGTTTATTGTCACGTGTGGTCGAGGCTAGGGAATTATAAGCTGATTTTGTCGAAAACCGGCCATTATCATATAAGCCCCATATAAGACGATCATCTCAGCAGCCGCACGTGGTGGAAGCGTAACCGCGATACGGAGGACCACGGACGAGGGGAGAACTCCGTGGAAACAGCTCCAAGCCCACCCACTGGTAGAGTCCACAAGGTGTGCGACTATAGCATGAATATCAACCGAATGTAACTGAGGGTTAACAAACCTCACCAGCGGCCAGCCAAGAGTCGAGCCAAAAACGCGCCTTCTCGCCATTCCCCAAAATCCCCCGTATACCTTTAAGCACATGCAGTCATATTTTGCGAACACCACGCATTAGATTCAAAACCTGCCGCCTGTGGCCCAGTCAAGAGTGGTCGATAAATCCAAACCATACTTAGCCGAGATGACACGAACCCAAAGTGAATCCGTTTAGTTAATAAGCCCCAGCCAACCTTCATCAAGAGAGCATCATTCATGAGGTAGAGGTCCCGGAGGCCCAACCCGCCATCATTTTTATGCTTGCAAACATCGCTCCAGGCCACTAAGTGTATCTTTCGCCGATCATTTGTACCCCCCCCCACCCCAAATGAATGCTCTGTATTTCTTCTCAAGGCCATCCGTGGTTATCTTTGGTAGCATGGACGTTTGCATCAAGAAGAGAAGAAGCGAGCCCAATGTCGATTGCGTCAGGGTCACTCGCCCAGCCAACGAAAGAGACTTCATGCGCCATCCGGCCAATCGAGAGTTCGTTCTGTCCAAAATATGAGAGTAAGTGTCTTTAGTCACCCGTTCATGGAGGAGCGACACACCAAGATCCTTCCCCAAATTATCTGTTAGCTTGAAACTGAGAGTCGTCGAAAGCCGAAGCCGTTCGTGCACCGGCACATTATGGAAAAAGAAAATCTATGTTTTTTCTGGGCTAACTCTAAGTCCTGACCGAGAACAAAAAGCATCGAGTACCTGCCTCAGAGTAATCATCTGGTCATCCGAAGCGTCCAAAAAGAGAAGCAGATAATCAGCAAACATCAAAAGCGGCACGGTTACAGCATTTCGGCCGACAAATATAGGGCGCCACGATGAAGCCTTCATCGACTGCATATACTCTGAGCCAGTCGTTCCATGCAGAGGACAAATAAGTAGGGGGAGATGGGGTCTCCCTGTCTGACTCCTCTAGAGGGCTGAAACTCCTCGCCAATCATCCCATTCCATAGTAGATTCATCGAGGCGAAGGTGAGGCAGACCACAATTGCTCGAACAAGCTTCTCGGGATAGCCCGCGAGACGGAGGGTTTCTTCGATATAATCCCATCTTAAATAGTCATAAGCCTTTTCAAGGTCCACCTTAATGACCATGAAGCCCGTCGGCCCTCGTTTCCCACACATCGAGTGAATTAATTCTTGTGCGGTAATGATGTTATCCGTGATTTGACGTCCCGGGACAAAGCTAGCCTGTGTCGGGTGAATTAAAGCGGGTAAAGTGCACTTCAACCTGTTCTCCAACACCTTGGTGAAAAACTTATAAATCAAGTTCAACAGACTAATTGGGCGGAATTGTCGGATGGTGCGAGGATTGTCGACCTTAGGAATCAACACCAACAATGAATGAATATTGAATAATATAATAGTAATTTTATATACAAATATTAATTTATCTTTTCTTATATAAATTTATTTTATCTTAAATTTTAACTTATATAATAGTTTAATATATGATTTATAAGATTATTTCACCCCTTATAAAATAATTATCATTTCCGAGTTCTTGTTTAGAATAAGAACAGTGAAATTTAACATGTTCAAACATTATCCACAAACAATACTCACAAAAATATTGGTCTTACTAAAAATTTATAGAACAATTTTATAAATTAATTCATATGAATAAGATGTGTAGAAAATAGTACGGTATATTTTAAACTTTAATAGACTATAAATTATAAAAGGGAGCAAAATGTTGATTTTTTGCAGCTTAACTACTCTTTTTTTTTTTGGTACAACGAAGGAGGCCAGAGGCCTAAGCTAATACTCTACGAGGGTAAGACACCCCACGAACGTCATGATCAAGCCAGACACCTAGCCTTGCGGGGGTTAAGGGAGCCGATGTAAGCCCAGAGTGGCGGCAGCCGCGAGACCCGCCAAGTGATCCGCCGAATAGTTCGCCTCACGATGCACATGTATGATTCGAACGTGCCAGTCCCTTTTTATCAATTTCCTAATAGCGCGGACTAAGGCATCATGGACCCCGAAATTCTGCCCCGGTCCATTGACCATTTGGACCACCGCTTGACTATCACTTTCGGCTATAATCTTCCGGAATCCACGGTCCCATGCCAACTGTAGGCCTTGAAAAATACCCCAAATCTCGGCTCCCGTGATGGTGTTGAAGCCAATATTCATAGTGAACCCCTCTATCCACTTACCTAGCTCATCTCGAATTAAACCGCCCGCCCCACTCAGGCCTGTCATGCTATCAAAGGTTCCGTCGGTATTAACCTTAATCCATCCCGGATCGGGTGGTTTCCAGTGTATCATCCGAACCACATAGTTGTCCGCCCCGACCCGTCTGTAGGCTTCACAGGCTCGATCATACTTTTCCACGTTTCCCAACACCTCAAGCCGCTTATTCTCGCATGCCAAGGATCTCGAGTTGAAGATTCGGTCGTTCCTCCATTTCCACGAGCTCCATACAGTAAAAGCGAAGAGGCAGCTCCAATCTTTGTACTGACTAATTTGCACAGCCGATAGGTTACAAAGCAGCCAGCCCTGAAGAGATTGTTCGAAGAAGTCGGCGAGCTCGCCGACTGGAATCAAGAGGGACCACAATCGCTTAGTGTTCGGGCAATCCCGAAATACGTGGAGGGACGATTCCATCGCACCACATTCATCGCACATCGCCGAGGCTGAGATATGACGCCTAGTCCGTTCCATATTAGTCAGTAATCGATCCTTAGCTGCCAACCATAAAAAGGTTCGGACCCTCTGTGGGACTGAAGTACGCCAGACCAGTCTCCAAAGCACGTTGTTCGGGTCGCTCACCGGTGGCTTGAGGGACTGGTACGCCGTTCTTGTTGAAAATTTACTGTCATGTGAAGGGGCCCACAAGAGGCGATCCTCACCGGCCGTGGGTCGAGGCGGGAGAATACCAACAATGCGTAATATAATAGTCGATGGGAGTAGCCCATGGAATTCCGACCAATTCCAGTCTCCGCGCTCATCGACAAACGCTGCAACCGTGGAGTTCATGCTACTTTCAATCGGTTGGCGAGTCGCGTGATGTATAAGCAGGCCAGTCGTAACTAACCAGAGGTCGATCCAAAAATGAACTGTGGCTCCGTTTCCCAAACTCCAGCGAGCTCGTTTAACTATGGCTGGCCACACCTTACCCAAGGCTCGCATTAAGGCCGACCCTCGCTTACATCTGGGCGTGTTCAGGCCTTGCGAAACTGAGATGTTATATTTAGCTGTTAAGAGTCTCGACCATAAGGCTTCGGTATCCATTAATAGACCCCACCCAATTTTCATCAGGAGAGCGTAATTCATGCGTCGCATATCCTTAATGCCTAGGCCGCCTTCATCTTTTGGTTGACACACTTCACGCCAGGCGACCAAGGGGATCTTCCGAGACTCGTTCGTACCACCCCATACGAATGCCCGACTACGCCGCTCCAAGCCGTCCATGAGCGCCACCGGCAATAGCACAGATTGCATAGAAAAATATGGCAATGAGTTTAGCACTGACTGGGTGAGGGTCACCCGGCCGGCTAGCGAGAGAGTGCGCATGCGCCACCCGGCTAGGCGAGCTTCCACCTTGTCCACAATATGCGAATAGGTGGAGTAATTAACTCGGCCATGTAGGACCGGGACACCCAGATATTTCCCCAAATTATCTGTCCACTTATAGTTGAGGGCTGCCGCCAAACGATGTTGGGCATCAAGATGCACATTCTTAGAGAAAAAGACTTGGGTCTTTGTAGCGCTTACTTTGAGGCCCGAGATATTGCAAAAGAAATCAAGGGTTTGCCTAAGGACTCCCGCCTGTTCCTCGGAAGCCTCCACAAAGAGAAGCAGGTCGTCGGCGAACATTAAGAAAGGGACAGAGATGGCTCCCCGCCCAACGGATATCGGCTTCCAAACTTTGGCCTCAACCGCTTTATTAATGATCTGGGCTAGTCTCTCCATGCATAACACGAAGAGATAAGGGGAAATGGGATCGCCCTGTCGAACCCCTCTCGTAGGTTGAAATTCCTCCCCGATTGTGCCATTCCATAAGAGAGCCATCGACGCCGAGCGCACACAAGCCATGATAGCTGTGACCAAAATGGCAGGATAACCGACTAGTCGAAGGGTTTCTTCAATGAAGTCCCACCTCAGATAATCATAAGCTTTTTCAAGGTCAACTTTTATAACCATGTGGCTCGTCACCCCGGTGTTACGTCTCATAGAATGAATAAGTTCTTGAGCAACAACAATGTTGTCAATAATATTACGGCCCGGTACGAAACTAACCTGGGCCGGGTGGATGAGGCTTGGGAGGGTCTCTTTCATACGATTCACCAATATTTTAGTGAAGAGATTGTGTATTACGTTGAGCAGGCTGATAGGCCTGAAGTTCTTGATGGTGGTTGCATTCTCAATTTTGGGAATTAAGATTAGAAGTGTCTGGTTAACCTCTTTAGGGACTTGGCCTTGACACCACATGCGTCGGATGAAATCACGCACTGATGGTCCTACAACATCCTAATTATGTTTAAAAAATAGGGCGTTCAAGCCATCCATACCCGGTGCTTTTAGGGAGCCCATACCTTGAAGTGCAAGGAGGACCTCACTATCCGAGATATCCTCCTTCATAGCCTGGGTGCTAACCTCCGCGTTTTGAGGGAAGAAGTTTGGCAAGGACCCGGCTGCGCTGGGAGTTGGACCACCCATGTAAATGGCGCTGAAAAAATCTGTGGCAAGGGCTTGAAGGCCCGCTGGGTCGGATATAGTGTTCCCGTCATCATCCACTAGTTCCATACTTCGCCCCCGACGCCGTCTGGCTTTAAGTTGTTGATGATAATAAGAAGTATTCTGGTCGCCCAGGTGCATCCATTCTCTCGTGGATTTCTGAATGAGGAGCAGTTCCTCTTGCATGAGGACATCATCCAGTTCCGCCCGCAGCTGAGTTTCTAGGGTCATTAATTTCTTCGTGAAGTAAAACTGGCTACAGCGTTGTATTCCCCCTATTCGGGCCAGGAGCCTTTTCTTCCTCTGGAAAATATTTCCAAAGACATTTAAGTTCCAATTTTTCGCGGCTTGCGTGAAATTATTTGTTGCATCAAGAAAGCAAGAGGAGGGGGTCCATGAGTCTTGAAGCATATCAGAGAAACATGGGTGAGAAGCCCATGCCGCAAGGAAGCGAAAGGGCTTAGCTCCGTGTGGTATAAACTCCACACAACCAAAGGCCAGGAGAAGGGGTGAATGGTCAGACCGTATTCGCAGGAGGAGACAGACCCGGCTCGTTTCGTACTTGTCCATCCAGGCCATGTTGGCAACAAAACGATCTAGCTTCTCGGTAACTCGTCCGTGTTGCCCCTCACGGACCCACGTGAAGAGGTGACCATCGGTAGCCACCTCTTGAATATTATTCGTAAACATCCACTCCACGAACTCCTTGCTGACGTTGTAGTGGCTGGATGATCCTTCCATTTTTTTCGAGTGGTGTAGAAGGCAATTAAAGTCGCCTCTAAGAAGCCAAGGCTCCGAGATACCTGCAGCGAGCCTGTGAAGCGTGGCCCACAACTCCTTCGACCAACCGAGCTGGGGTTCGCATATATAAAAGATATCAGGCACACCTCTTCTTGCTTACGCGCCCGGACATGAATCAACTGTCTAGAGGAGCCTAGGACTTCAATATCCACCTCATCTTTCCAAAGGAGCCAAATGCCTCCAGAGAAACCCCGGGCTTCGACTCGGAAAGAGTTATCAAAATTACTGTATCTTACAAAGCTATCAGCGTTGGCCCCACTAATCTGGGGCTCAAACAAGGCGACCACATCTGGTTGGGACTGACGAATAAGAGTAGAGAAGGATCTCCGGAATCCGGCTGAGCCCGCTCCTTGTACGTTCCAAGTTATAATATTCATTGGATAGGATATAGCTTGATGTCGATCAGAATGACGCATTAGACAAAGCCTGGAGCTCGCGAGGGAGAAGCCTCCTCCATGGTCACGGGCTGGTTAGTATCGCCCGCTTCATCTAAAAATCGTTGCCGTGAGTGTGGGTCCTCCGGCCACGGTTCCTCTAAGTTAATATAATGCTCACCCTCCGACATGGCTGCATCGTTGGCTAGGTCTATAGCAGCAAACTGAGAAGGTCCGTCGTTTGGTGGAAAGGTATCATGTTCATCTTCGACAATAATAGCCCGGTGTTTGGACGGGTCAAGTCCTGCACCAACAGAGATATTGCCTGCATTGGTCGAAGTTTGGGCATTGTTAGAAGTCCTGCACCGGTCGAGATAACTGCTTTGGGGTCTTTTGGCCAAGTAGATTGAAAGTGGGCCTTGGTTACTTGTTTGTCCATTTGGGCCTTCGGCCCAACATGCGCCACAAGTTCATTGCTGCTACGGGTGGCCTGGGCCGTGGTCTTTTGTTGATTCTTAATTAGTCGCCAATTTTTCTCACTCGAGGATCTAAAGTTTTGTTTCTGTGGCGCCGCCGTATCTTTATTAGCCGCCATCGAAGAACTTCCAAATTCGAAATGGGGGGAATCCCAAAGATCTTCCTTTTCCAAAATTCCAAAACGGGATCCTGATTTTGTGGTCGTGTGCGGATTTTTCGTGGTCTGGCCCCTTTCTACCCCCTTATCACGCCGCGTATATGGTTGGCGCATTTTCTGTGGGACCTGCATCCACGGCCCAAAGCCCGTCTCGGGCCCGTTCCCTTTTAACTCCGCCTTGTCCTTGGAGAAAACATCATGAGTTTGGCCGTCGTTGTTACTAGCAGCCCGTCGGGTATCCGGGCTGGTGCCATGTTCCATAGACTGCGGTTGGTGGGGACATGCATGGCTTGAATGGCCCATACGGCCACATTGAAAGCAAATGTTGGGTAGGTTTTCGTAGACGATCCTCTGTTGACGCCCATTGATGGTGAAAATTGTGCGCAAAGGTTTCGTGACATCTATCAAAACCACGAGTCTCGTAAACTTCCCACGGGTAAGGGCAGCTGTTTGCTGATCAATTTTGACCACTTTTCCCACAATCCTACCTATGGACCGGAATATCTGTTTGTGGTAGAGGTGGGCTGGCAAACCGAGCAAACGAATCCACGCAACAGTAGATGTAATCTCTGCTTCGTAGGCGTCGAAATTCAGATTCCAAGGTTGGACATGTAAGTATCCTCCTCCAATCACGTACGGGCCGCCCGTCAGAACACGCTCCGCATCCTCACGATTCCCAAAGTGAATAAGGTAATAGCCATTCTCCAGATCCATCATGTATCACCCCGCCATGAATGGCCACATCTTGGTTAAGCGGTTGTACAAAGACGCCATAGTTATTGAGTCGTCGAAGGGCTTAATCACTACCACGTGCTGCCATTCCTTACAGATCTTGTCGAAGAATCGTTGGGCAATAGTGATTTCTGGTACCGAAGTTGAGAAGTCAACTGAAAAGTCTTGCTCACCCTCCGCATCAGCTTCCTCGTCCTCGGCGCTCAAATCCATATGAGACTTGTGCCGATTAGCCATGTCTCTGAAGGTCCAACGCATCGGCGGTGCACCTATAGGAGCCTGATGTTCATCATGTGTAGGTGAAAGCGGTGGGTTTTGGTGGTCCAAGAAATCCTCTAGCCTTTTACGGGTTCGAAGGCGTTTGGAAACAGGCTGAAGAGCCGACGTTAATAGTGGGAAAACTGTATCAGAGTCTTCAGACGGCGGCGGCGGCGGGTGAAAAACCCCTGGGTCGAAGTTCGTGGTCATTTCTTTTACTCTCAGTTTTGACAAATTGCAGCTTAACTACTCTGATTAAATTAAACTTCTCTTCGCAGCAATTAGTTAAGTCTCTTCTTAGCGTAGGGATGAAGCTACCCAACTCATAGACTTTGTCCAATCCACAACAAATCGTTTTCCACTTAATTTAATGCAAAATTTTATTTTATTATGCTTAAAATAATATATTTTTTAATAAATGTGTTATTTGTATATATATATATATATTGATTTTTCAATGTATGCATTATTAAAATCAAATAAATAAATAAAATAATCAATAATTATTCTTTCTAAAAAATAGACAATAATAAAAAAAGATACACTGCATTGAATTTATTTTTCTTTTAATTCGTATTATTTCATAATGTTTGGAAGATTGTATAAAAATTATCATATTATGTGTACTAGTTAGAGTGTAGATGGATTATGATATGGTCGTTAGTAGTGGCTCGTGAGGAACCGGTTGTGATCCGGTCATCATTGTCAATATGAAGGGGACCGGCTAAGCATTATGGTAGTCGGCGGTTGGGAGTGCTCGGCGTCGTACGGTGTTCGGCGCCCCTCAAGTGCTCGGCATTAGAGGTGGTCGGGATGAAGTGTCTGGCGCGGCATTGCCCGGTATGATGAGTGCCCGGCGTGGGGTGAATGTTCGGCGTATATAAAAAGGAGCCGGTTTATTCATTTTACACAACACACATTCACGAACTATCTCGTTACTCTGCCGTTTTCTCTCTAGACCATCACTGACTTGAGTGTCGGAGTGTTCGCGCCGGGACCACCCCGGCGTGCTTTGCAGGTACCGACGATCAAGGAGACGCAACCCGGTTCGAGAGGAGCGGTCCAACGGTTCGAGTATTTGTGATATAACAAATTGGCGCCGTCTGTGGGGAAAATCAGTCTTCTACCAGAGTTTCAAGGGCTGTTTTTTCTCACTAAAAAGGAAGAATAGGAGTTATGGCGGGAGATAATTCGAAGAAGAGCTTGACTAAGGAAATGGATGAGGAATGGGCATGGAGGGCCTTCGGGACAGGTCTCCCGCCAGGATGGTCACCATCGCCGGTCACCCCCAAAGAGACGCTGCTGGGCCCAAGCGAGATCCCTATACCACCATTAGAAGCTCAGAGGCGTGCGGCGAACTCGGGAGGGTCTGGTGGTATGGCGGATAAAGCGAAGGAGGCTGGTACCACGGTTGATGGAGGGGTGAATCAAGGAGTTTTGGGGTCCGGGGGTGCTGGTGATCAAAGTGGTGCCCTTGGTAGTAGGCAGTTGGTCGTGGTAGGAGCACAAAACCCTCCGGGGAATAATGTTTCTTCGGCACCACGGGAGGACCCGGTTATTCAGATGACCAGGTCAGAGTTGGATAAGATCATTCCGGAGGCGATAGGTCGAGCTCAAGAGGTGGATAAAAGAGCTCCTAATGAGACGTTTAAATAACCCCTGCCGCGGCAGCCGCTAACACCTCAACAACAGGCCCCCTTGCAGCAGCCGCAGCTCTTGGAGAGGGGCGATGAGGAGGATGCTAGATCGGTGACCTCCCGCCCGATGGCGACGGAGCAACCGTATAGGTTAACTTTGGAGAGGTTGGCAGCTCAAATGCGGGAACTCCAAGCTCGGGTGCAAGGTAAGAGACCTGTAGTCTCGCGAGGACACCCCTTTGCAGAGGATGTCTTAGGAGGGGATTTGCCTACCAACTTTAGGGAGTTGAGCTTGTCCTATGACGGATCGACGGATACAGCCAGGCACTTGAGATCTTCGACAACATAGCTGTGCTGCACAGGTATAGTGATGTTGTGTGTTGCCGAGCCTTCTTGACGACATTAAAAGGGTCGGCACAGGATTGGTTCCATCAGCTGCCAGCAGGATCTATTGATTGCTTTGAGAGGTTCAGATCGTTGTTTCTCAATCAGTTTGCAAGTGCCAGGAAGCACGAGAAGACATACCTCTCGTTGATTAATATGCAACAAAAGAAAGGGGAGACCTTGCGGCAATATGTAGCCTGATACACTAAGGAATGCATGGAGGTCCTTTCTGCCTCGGAAGAAGTCAAAGCTGGAGGCCTTACTCGAGGATTGAGGCCTGAAAAGTGTAGAGATTCATTGGCGAAGAGGCCGGCAAGGTCTTTTGATGAGCTTCTTGAAAGGTGTAGCAAATATGTGAACATGGAGGAATTGGAGGCGGACATCATCCGGAATGATAAAATAAAGGCTAAGCAGCCAGAGGAGAGGCCTCGACAGGGTGATCGGCGAGCTGCCCCTAAGGAGTCTCTGGTTGAGGACCGGTTCAGGGGGCCGAGGTACGAGCACTATAAACCACTTAATGCTCCACAACAGGAGATCTTGGAGATGAGAGAGAGGCGGGGGGAGGATAAGCTGCTCGCGCAGCCGAAGCCTTTACCTCCTCCACGAAAATTTTCGGCATTAAAGGACAGGTATTATCGGTACCATCGAGACTATGGTCACTCTACTAAATTTTGTCGAGAGTTGAAGGATGAGATTGAGCGGCTCATTAGAGCTGGTCATTTGAAGGAGTTCGTGATCAGGGATAGGGAGCGCCAAGAAGATGGCCGGGAAGGGCGCGAATCAGGGGACAAGCGGCGGAGGATTGATGAGCAGCCTGACAGACCGGTAAAGAAAGGTGTCATACACATGATCGCGGGAGGTCCTACCGATGGAGACTCACATAGAGAGAGAGAGAAAGAGGACCTATTGGAGCAAGAGTGTGGCTCATGAGGTGGCTGAGGTACAGGTGCAGAGGAGCTTGGCCACTTTGAAATTTGGAGTTGATGATGTGCAGGGGCTTGTCGTCCCACACAATGATGCCTTGGTCATCACTGCGGAGGTAGCCAGTTACGATGTGCAGAGGGTACTCATAGACACCGGGAGCTCGGCAGACATCATTTTTCTTAAGTGCTTGCAACAGATGGAGTTAGACATGAAGGTCGAGCCGGTCCACACTGCCCTCTATGGTTTCAGTGGTAGTGAGGTTCGTCCCGTTGGTGAAGTTAGTTTAACTGTAGCATTGGGAAGGTTGCCTTTGAGGAAGGTGAAGATGGTTCGTTTTTTGGTCGTGGATGCGAGTTCGGCCTATAACATCATACTGGGGCGGCCTAGCTTAAATTCATTCAAAGCAGCCATCTCTACTTATTGTATGAAGATCAAGTTCCCCGTGGGAGATGAGGTTGGGGAGGTGACTGGAGACCAACTGCAATCTCGGCGGTGCTATGAGGTCACGTTGAAAACGGCTGAGACGCATCATAAGAGGAAGAAGGACGACCTGCCGGAGTGCTCCCGTCGGGAGAAGAAGCAAGAGTTGAGAATTAGCTCCCAGGACGAACTGATGGAAGTTGAGCTGATAGAAGGTAATCCGGAGAAGATAACAAAGGTATGACGTCACTTGGCGGGTGACCTACAAGGCGTGTTGATTGCACTATTGAAGGAGTTTGTGGATGTCTTCGCCTTTTCAGCTGACGACCTCACAGGGAGCGATCCCGGGGTGGCGGAGCATAGGTTGAACATTGACCCAACTATGAGACCGGTGAACAGAAGAGGAGGCACTTTGGTGTCGAGTTAGACGTGGTTATTGAGGCTGAGGTAGAGAAGCTGTTGAAGGTAGGGCATGTACAACCTATTCAGTTCCCGGAGTGGTTATCCAACTCAGTTATGGTGCGCAAGGGGGAAGGAAAGTGGAGGATGTGTATAGACTTCGTGGACCTCAACAAAGCTTGCCCTAAAGATCATTACCCCTTACCACGTATCGATCAGCTCGTCGACTCTACTGCTGGGTGCGAGTTATTGAGCATGATGGACGCCTCTCAGGGGTACCACCAGATCCCTCTGGCCGTGGAGGACCAAAAGAGAGTTAGCTTTGTGACAACTAAGGGTACCTACTGCTACGTTGTCATGCCTTTTGGATTGAAGAATGCGGGAGCTACTTATCAGCGGTTGGTGGATCAGATGTTCAAAGGGCAAATAGGGCGGAACATAGAAGTTTATGTCGATGACATGCTAGTGAAGAGCAAGAAGGCGGACGATCATGTGGTGGACTTGCGCGAGACACTGAACACTTTGCAACGATATGGCATGAAGCTCAACCCGACCAAGTGTAAGTTCGGGGTGCGGTCGGGAAAATTCTTGGGCTATCTGGTGATGGAGAGGGGCATCGAAGTCAACCCAGAGAAGGTGCGGGCTGTCATCAAGATGCAGCCACCAAGGAACTTGAGAGAGGTGCAGATCTTGACTGGGCGCCTAGCAGGGTTGAGCAGGTTCATCGCTCAATCCGCCGAAAAGAGTTTTCCATTTTTTAGGGCATTGAAGAAGGGGTCGCGGTTCAAGTGGACGTCTCAGGCGCAGCATGCATTCGAAAGGTTGAAAGAGTTCTTGGCTGAGCTCCCCCTACTTACAAAGCCGGAGCCTGGCGACACTTTAGTCGTGTACTTATCAGTGGGGCACGAGGCCATCAGTTCTGTATTGATAAAGGAGGAGCATGGGCAGCAGAAACGAATATATTACGCAAGTCGGATATTGCAAGGGGCCGAGCGCCGATACTCAGATGTGGAAAAGGCCGCCTTGACACTCATCTCCACTGCTCGAAAGTTGCGCCCCTACTTCCTAGCGCATAAAGTCATGGTGCGAACCAACTACCCACTAAAAGATACTCTAGGTCGTCCTTCGGTCTCCAGAAGGATGGTGAAGTGGGCGGTTGAGCTAGGCGAGTACAATGTTGACTTCGAGGTCCGAAAAGCTATCAAGGCGCAAGCGTTAGCCGACTTCATACAAGAATGCACACTGGGAGATGCGAAGGGACCATGGATGCTGTATGTCGACAACTCGTCGGCCGTAGGAGCAGCAGGTCTCGGCATCTTGGTGGTCACGCCCGAGAAGGATCATTTGGAGTTCGCAGTGAAACTCTCGTTTAAGGTGTCAAACAATGAAGCAGAGTACGAAGCCCTTGTTAAGGGGATCCAACTCGTTTTGAAAAAAGGAGCCCGGCAAGTAATCATTCACTCGGACTCTCAGCTGGTGGTTGAACAAGTCAGAGGTGAGTATGAAGCTAAGGAGGAGCGCATGAAGAAGTACCTGATGGAGGTCCATGCGATGTTGAAAGGATTCGCGACTTGGGAGTTGATACAGATACCGCGGGGGGAAAATGGTAGGGCCGACCTACTCTCGAAGGTGGCCGCATCGCTTGTGGACTGTCGATCTCGGTCGGTGACATTGATGGATATGACTAGGAGTACCTTAGACCAGGTGCTAGAGGTTGAAGAGCAAAAGGATTGGAGGTCGCCCCTAATACCGTGGTTGCAAGAGCCGGAGGTTGGAAAGGATATTAGGGACGACCCGGTTGGAAGGAGAGCATTGAGGTTCTATCTGCAGAATGGGATCTTATATAAGCGGTCGTACATAGGGCCCCATGTAAGGTGCGTCTCAGAGCAGGACGGGGAGTACGTGCTGAGGGAGGTACATGAAGGATGCTGTGGTGATCACTTGAAGGCTAGGGCGTTGGTCGGGAAGGTACTCCGGGCTGGATACTTCTGGCCTAAGATGAGGACGATGGCGCAAGATCTCGTGCGCAAGTGTATGTCAGCAGCACGGTCCATTGATACATAAAGCGGCTAAGAACATGGTCCCGATCAGCTCGCCCCTACCTTTTACTCAGTGGGGGGTCGACATAGTCGGACCTTTGCCCCAGGCGACGGGCCAGCGAAAGTTCCTCATTGTGGCGGTGGACTACTTCTCCAAATGGATTGAGGCCGAGCCCTTGGCAACGATAACCGAAAAAAGGGTGATGAAGTTTCTTTTCAACAACATATGTTGTCGGTACGGCATCCCTCGAGTGCTTATATCTGATAATGGTACTCAGTTTAGAGGTCGGCGTACAATGAGTTGGTGTGAAGAGATGGGCATCAAACAACAGTTTGCCTCGGTCGCTCACCCTCAAGCGAATGGGCAGGCTGAGGTCGCGAATAGATCAATTCTAAATGGGTTGAAGTCGAGATTGGAGAAGGCTTCAGGTGCTTGGGTAGATGAACTTGATTCGGTGTTGTGGTCATATCGGACGACACCAAGGACTTCAACGAGGGAGACGCCGTTTAGTCTAGTGTATGGCATGGAGGCAGTCATCCCGGTGGAGATCGGCCTCAACTCAGAGCGGGTGAGCACTTACGCGGAAGAAGGGAATGTCGAGCTCCGTAGGGAGGCACTGGACCTGGTGGACAAGCTACGTGACCAGGCGAGTCTAAGGACGGTCGCTTATAAGCAGCGAATGAGGGCGGCCCATGACAAATCGGTTCGAGCTCGTCGATTCCAAGTGGGGGACCTGGTCTGGCGCCAGGCCAATGCCCTAAAGCATGTTGGGAAGCTGGAATCGAACTGGGAGGGGCCCTATACTGTTGAGAGGGTATTCGCGGGGGCGCCTATGAGCTTCGTGATGTTGAGAGGCGGCTGCTACCCCGACCGTGGAACATATCCCACTTGAAGAAGTATTATGCATGACTAGAGACATGTTATCTTTCTTTGCTTTCAGTTGTTATTTAATTATGTGTTCGTGAGACGAGTAATAAAGTTGCATTTGAAGTTTTTCAGCTTAACTCTCTTCTTGTGTGATGTGTTTAAGGTGATAACCTGGCAAGTCTCGCCTAAGCTTGCGGATCTAGGCGACAACCTCTTTAGGGCGAAAGCCTGGCAAGTCTCGCCTAATCTCGCGGAGCTAGGCGACGACCTCTTTAGGGCAAAAGCCTGGCAAGTCTCGCCTAAGCTCGCGGAGCTAGGCGACGACCTCTTTAGGGCGAAAGCCTGGCAAGTCTCGCCTAAGCTTGCGGAGCTAGGCGACGATCTCTTTAGGGCGAAAGCCTGGCAAGTCTCGCCTAAGCTCGCGGAGCTAGGCGACGACCTCTTTAGGGCGAAAGCCTGGCAAGTCTCGCCTAAGCTCACGGAGCTAGGCGACGACCTCTTTAGGCCGAAAGCCTGGCAAGTCTCGCCTAAGCTCGCGGAGCTAGCCGACGACCTCTTTAGGGCGAAAGCCTGGTAAGTCTCGCTTAAGCTCGTAGAGCTAGGCGGCGACCTCTGTGATTGACGAGGTCACCGCGTAAAATTGGAATGCGAGTCTTGAAAGACTTAGCAATAATTGTGCTAGGTGCAAAAGCCCGTGGTCACAATGTTAAGTGCTTTCAGGACTTGGTGAATGAAGAGGTGTGGTTACTTGTACAACGATAAGTTATAAGTACGAACAATTGAAACAAGCAAGCAACACAATAAAAGCAAAGTATCGAACGAGTTTACGGTTACATGCCCAAATAAAAAAGTTCGTGCAAGAATAAATGGTTCGTGGCTACGTGCCAGCATAACAAAGGAGATAATCTAGAGAGAGGTTTCATGCAACCGGGTCGATAGAGAAACAAAACGCCATGAACGAGTGGCACAGGTGGATCTAGGAGGGGAGTGCGTTGTCCTCCGACTCGAGGATCCCCTCCACCTCTAGGCCAACGGTGGTCGCGATGGCCTTCGCGGCGGTCTCCAGGGCCGACTCCCACCAAGGATGGGTTGGCGAGAGGGTCGGGTCGCCGTTCCACCCCGCGGGGTTAGGGAGGCCAGTCATCATCTCGAGCTCCTTCGCCTCATCCACGACGATAGTGGTCCCTGCCTCTTTCACCCTGGCTAGGGTTCGGTGGATCCCCTCGTGGAAGTACAGGCGGCAGGCTGTGCATATCCTCTCAAGGTAGGCCCTGGAGTCTTGGTACCTCGATAGCAGCTCGTGTCGCTACCGCTCGACGAAGTGACATCCGAGGTCGGATGCTAAGAAGGAAGTCAGTCCCTCGCCCGGGCGTGGGCAATGCGCTCATCCACTGACGAGCGTAGCTCCTCGAGCTCGGCATCCTTGGCCTTGAGTTTGGCATCCTTGTCCTCGAGTTCGGCCTCTTTGGCCTTAAGCTCAGTGTCCTTGGCCTTGAGTTTGCCTCGGAGCTTTTCCTTCTCGGCTTTTTGGAGGTCGAGAATCTCTTGAAGCTTGGAGAGCTTCTCTTCACCCTTCTTCACCTCTTCCTTGAGGGACTCCACCTCGGCGTCATCGCCCTCTAGCTGCTCCTCAAGGAGAGGGGCCATGCCCGCTAGAGCCTATTTGGAACAAAGGATGAGTTGTATATAAATTTTACAATACTCGTCTAATGAATAAGAGTGGAAGGTGGGGAACACGTACCAATCCGAGGTGGTAAGTAATAGCGTCGGCTCGGTCCACCTTGGTGGGCCATCTCGTGGTCTCGCCTCGCGGGAAGATGTCAACAAGGTAGGAGCTGGTCACGGAGGCGTCGTTGTTCCCGGCGACCTTGGTCGGTTGTTTCAGGGGTGCTTCGGGGCCCTCCGTAGATCTAAGTCTCTTGCGTTTGGCCGAGAAGGTTCTCCCCGGGCGGTCACGGGGGTAGGTGCGCGGAGGAGAGCGCAGAGGAGCACTGCCCTTGGGGGAGTCAACCACCGGTGTGGTTCGCCCCTTGGGGGGAGTCGACACCTTCTCTGAGGGCCCGGTGGGAGCTGTGGTCACGGTAGAGGGGGGTGCGGCCACGGTCTTAAGGAGCTCCTCTGCAAAACAAACCAAAGATACAACTATAAGTAAACGAGTTATATGCATATGATTAATGTGAAAAAGAAAGTAAGGGGTACGATAGCGGCGCGGGGTGCCCGGCCCTACCTATGTCATCTACAGGGTCGGTGGCACGTCTGGATAGCCCGAAGTGCCCCAGGAGCCGGTCGCTAGTGGTCAGCTTCATCATGAGAAGGGGACACTCATTCCACTTATCAATGAGGGCCTCGTATGTGGCGTTTCTCTTCGGGTTCTTGTCCTGTTTTGGGGCCATGGGCGGAAATTCGAAGGTATTGGGAGGGGGACGCACGAAGAAGTATTTATTTTTCCAATTGTGTGACTTCGATTGGGGCTGGTCTATGAAGCGGGTACGGGTACGGCGTATGAGGTACGGGGCGCTTTTCGAGTTCCTAAGGCAAATAAAATAAAAGCATAGTGTGGGGTCGAGATCGCCGAGGCGGGCTCGACACACCATGATGAAGCTAACAAGGAGACGGATCGAGTTGGGAGGTAGCTTGGTTTAGAGGCATCCCGTACAATTGGCTTAGACTAAGTAGGTCGGGGTGAAGGGGGAATCTCATCCCTGCGCTCACTTGGTCTAGGTAGAAGCTATGGTAACCGGATGGGGGGCTATCAAACGAATCCTCGAGTTTAGGGATTCTAAGTTTCCAACCTTTTGGTAATTCAATTTTCTTGGTAACAAGGGCTATTTGGATGTCCGTATATGGGGTTGGAAGGCATGGCTTGGGGTCAGACGGCATTCTCTTCGGCTTTGGTGATGGGAGGGGTCGTCGGGCCCGGGAGAGCTAAGGTGTTGGGAGATGGTTCTTTGGGAGAGGAGCGTGAAGGCGAATGGGAGGAAGAACTAGTGGTACCCGAAGAGGTAGAGCTAGTGGTGCCCGAAGAGGTAGAGCTAGTGGTGTGGCTCTTGGAGGAGGAGCTATGGGGAGGCGTAGAGATAGTTTTTTCTAAAATGTATGGAAGCGGGAAGGCGAGTACGAAAGCAAAGCAAAGAGTATGACAAATAAATGGAACAAATTACAAGAAATACAAGTACAATAAGAGGGTGCATTACAAAGGAAATTTCAACAAAACAAAATGTTTAAGAGAAGTAGACGTACCCATAAAGCTTGCCGATGCGGCCATGGTGTGCAATTTGGTGAGTGCTCGTCGGAAATGAGTGTTCGTCGAGCCCGAGTAGTGCTAGGAGGTCGTCGGTTGGTCGGTGTGTGGTCGTCGGGGCTTTGGCCGTCGGGTCCCGGAGGGTTCTAGGCGTGAGCTCGGCGTGTCCTGGGCGAGAGCTCGGCGTTCTCTTGACGCGATGTTGGCGTGGCGCAAGCTCGTCGGGATGGTGCGCGTCAGGTGAATGTGCTCGTTGGAGGTATGAGTGCTCTCTTTTTTAGAGAGAGAAATTATGTAGGAGAAACATTTTGAGAGAAAGTAATTGAATGAAGGTGAAGAAGAGAAGAAGTATTTATAGATGGGGAATTAGGGTTTGAGGTGTCTGGTACATCTTGGCCCTTGGTTCAAAATTTGATCAATGGTGGAGAGGAAAGCTTAAGGGAGAAGCCAATTGGTGTGTCCAAGGTGAGCATGTGATGAGGGTGACATATGATGGGTGGCTATACCTAGGTACATGTGATCCAATTCAAAAATCAAAGTAAAGGTAGATGGAACCATGTGGAGTGAGGCCGGTCCGCTTGGTTAGGTATGCCGCGGTTCGTAAGCTTGGCGTTGCGTCGGGTCCCGTTGGCGTGAGGGTGCTCCGCATAGCAGCGCTCGATAGTGGAGTGCCCGACGGTAGGCGTTGCAGGGATCGGCCACGAGTCCTCGGCAGAGAAGTGCCCGGCACCATCCACGTGCTCGGCACCATTCAAATGCTCGGCGTATGGGGGGGTCGTTGCGAGTGCTCGACAGCAGGTCCCACGAGTGCTCGGCAGATTGCCGCGTGGTGCTCGACTTCTTCGTGGGTTCGGCGTAATAGCTCGGCCTTAAGGAGTGCTCGGCGACGTAGGAGCTCGGCACTGAGAGGAGCTCGGAGGGTCGGCATCGACGTGTGAGTGCTCGGCAGATCGTGGTGTGCCCGGCATTGGCAGGTGTTCGGCAAGTCGCAGAGTGCCCGGCACAAGTGCTCGGAACCGCGGGTGGTTGGCGTCATGGAGTGCTCGGCCTCGGTGGCTATCGGCTCAAGTGCTCTGCAGTATGGAGTGCCCGGCCTCGCGTTGGAGTGCTCGGCACATGGAGTGCCCGACACGAGTCGGCACCGAGCGATGCTCGACAGAACGGCGTGGGGGGCACAGTGAGGTGCTCGGCGTTATGCGGCGCATGGTATCGCGGTGATCCTACGAGGTGTAAATTGACTTAAAAACACTGTACCGTACCGCGGGGGCTCTGCCCCCGCACCCCCGGTCCAATTAAGCGATCCAGCCTAACAAGGGCTGATGTCTGCCTCCTTCCTTTGTCAATATACAAGCCATACCAACACATTCCTTACAACAAGTTCAACTTGTCTAAGGAATGGGGGGGCTAGATGATATGGTCGTTAGTAGTGGCTCGTGAGGACCGGTTGTGATCCGGTCATCATTGTCAATATGATGGGGACCAGCTTAGCATTATGGTAGTCGGCAGTTGGGAGTGCTCGGCGTCGTACGGTGTTCGGCGCCCCTCAAGTGCTCGGCATTGGAGGTGGTCGGGATGAAGTGTCTGGCGCGGCATTGCCCGGTATGATGAGTGCCCGGCGTGGGGTGAATGTTCGGCGTAGGAGAGTGCTCGGCTAAGGGAGGTGCCCGGCGGCCCTCGTGTGTTCGGCGGCCCTCGTATGCCGTCGAAGGGGCTAGAACCTGAAGATGGCTTCGGGATCGAGTTACGAAGGAGTTGGTGGCGACAAGGACTCTTGCAATTCAGGATGTTCTTGACCTAATTGAGTAGTTCACACAAGAAAGACTTCTTATCCCACTGGGACTCTCCAAAATTATCCTATAAAAAGGAGCAGGTTCATTCATTTTACACAACACACATTCACGAACTATCTCGTTACTCTGCCGTTTTCTCTCTAGACCATCACTGACTTGAGCGTCGGAGTGTTCGCGCCGGGACCACCCCGGCGTGCTTTGCATGCTTTGCAGGTACCGACGATCAAGGAGACGCAACCCGGTTCGAGAGGAGCGGTCCAACGGTTCGAGTATTTGTGATATAACGGATTAGTACTAGTAAACATACTCACATTTTTTTATTAAATTGAATAATGTCTTTTGGTTTTTCTATTTAATTAAAATAATATAAATTCTAACTATGCTTTAATTTAAATAATATTTAAGTTAGATTTATTTAACGTCAATAATATAATTTTAATTAATATTTAATATAAATAATATTTAGAATTATTGTCAATATATCTGGTGTAATTATGAAAAAAATTTAGAAAAAATAGATACTACTCATTTTGCAATTCAACTTGTTGACTTACACCCCAAATTAAAATTTATTAACGCTCCTACATAAATATTTCCTATTTTATGTTTTTTTATATAAAATAAGTTGTTCAATTGTGTGACTTATCACAAACAACGATAAAAATGAGTAAACCATGTCACGTTGCCTAATATTTAGATTATAAAATTAATTAAAATGTTAACATAATATTCATTTTATAAAATTATTATTTATATTTCTTCCTCGCATCATAATCATAATAAATTATTCTAATGAAATTATTCTTAGTATTATTATCCAGTAAATCACACAAGTGCGTACTAGTTATGATTGGATAATAAAAATAAATAATTGTAAAAAGAAAATGTTATTACGATAATTTTGCATATATTGAATGACTAAAAAGAAAATTTAAAAAGAAGTTGATAATAAAGATTTAAAATTAAAAAAAAAGTTTAAAACATTTATTTAATTAATAAGTCAAACAATTTAATTAGAAAATCAATTTTGTAATTTTGATTTTTCCTACAACCTCTTTGGATATATATATTTAGAGCTTGAAAACTAATTTTTTGGAGCAAATGTGAATAGAAGTCCAAACCTCTCTTTTTAGCTCAAACATCTCTTCATCAACACAACTCAGCCTTGTTTGGGCCGCGACCCGCCTCGGCCCGGCCCGCCGGGTCGGCAGGCCTCAATATTATGAGTTAAAGTTAGAGATGTTAAACGGGCTAACCCTAGCGGTTTTGGTTGGACTTCGGGCTAAACGGTCTGGGCCTAAAAAGCCTGAATTTAAATGGGCTACCAATAAAAAGACCTAACCCTAACCCTAGCGGGCTTCGGGCTAAACGGGCTATGCGGGCTATAATAATAATAATAATAATAATAGTAATAATAATAATAATAATAATAATAATAATAATAATAATAATAATAATAATAATGTAACAAAAAATATCAATCATTAAATAAAAATAAACAATTTCAACACTAAGTCACAATGTTTTTAACAGTATTTAGTATTTACCGCTTTATATATACAGCTACACATCATATATGAATACACACTACAAACTCTTAAATAACATTTTTTTTTTCTAAAGAAAAAATATTCGAATTATTACTTACAATTACCATTTTACTATTTATTTTGTACGCTTTAGAAATTTTGCCGATATTATGTCATTATAAATTCTGTCAAATGTTTTATGTGTTAGGTCTTTGCCTCATGTGTTTCCTATTAGTCGTTATGATTGACTTAAACATTTTGGTGTGGAGTACAATAAGAATATTATTAATAATTATCTTTCAAAATCATTATAATCTATTACAGCTCATACTTACATGTGAAGTGAAATAACAAAATTGTAATATACAATGAATCTAAGAGCATATTACTTACTTGCTGCAAACATTTACGACGCTCAACTCAAGTTAAACGGGCCAGCCTAGCGGATTTCGGGCTAGCCCTGACGGGTTTCGGTTTAAATGGCTCGGCCTAAAAAGCCCTGATTTAAACGGACTACCAATAAAAAGCTCTAACCCTGTTTTTTTCCAGGCTAAACGGGCCGGCCCGTCAGGCCAATGACCGTTTAACTTCTATAATTATGACCCGTGACCGGCGCAAAACAACCTATGGGCCGGTTTATAGAATCGGCCCGGAACCATCGGTTCACCGACCGGCTGGTCTCGGACGAATCCAGGCCGATACGCCCTTAAAAAAAAGAGCAATGTGACCCGCAATGCGGCCCGGTCCGGCCCGACGGGTCAAAAATTAAAAGTTTATGAACTGGAACCGAACCCCAATCCTATGGTTCCGGTTCAAGGAACCGGCCCTTAGGAGGACGGTTGTTGGCCGGTTCGGGTCGGGTCGGGCCGGAACCGGCACAGGCCGGTTCGGCCCGTGGACACGTCTAAGTGGATTGCTTAGTTATTTTGACCAACTGATAGTGTTAGCGATTTGTAAAATGATGTTTGGTAAATTAGCTATTTTTTATTTGTTGTAACATATAAAATTATTTTTAAGGACGTCAACATACTTTATTATGATTATTTATGCTGAACTTATAATCATTTTAAAAGTATAATTTTTTCAATGTTTAATATTCAATCAAGGGTCTTCAATCAAAAAAATATTTTTATTTAGCTTATTGTTTTCATTTAAACCTCAATAAAAGTAGAAATATATGTAAATAAAAAAGTAAACAAAAAAGTAATTTAATGACCAACAAATTATATTGGTTACCTTCCACATCCAAGTTACAATGAGGAAATAAAAAGGTAAAACAAGGAATTCTTTGAACAAAGCTATTTTACAGTGCTGATAAATAAAAATAAAAAATATAACAAAACTTCTCATATTGTTTTCTTCACGAGCTTAAGTACAAACACTCCTTCAACCAGCGTTTTTGGTTTGGCGGTTTGAGAGCCAAATGCTTACTCATCAAATTCAAACGATGATATTTTCAGTGGATTGAAGAAGTCAAACAAGTCAAACGTTCAAAATGCTAATTTTTAGTCCAATCAGCTTTTTTATATTTTTTTTTATCGGATTCACAGGGGAACCGACTAAATCGGAATCGAGTCGGGTAGGACCACAAGCGCGGCAAAGCTCTCCCTCAAGAGTTTTAACACTGCTGCATTCTCAGGGCTCGAACGCGAGATCACTAATTAAGCTGGAAAAGACCCAAACCATCTCATCCAAGCGCTCTTAAATAGCCTTTTTATATTTGAAAACACCACTATTAGCATCGTTTTAGGATTATCTGTTTAGGCTTTTCTTTATCCTTTATCACTATTTATTTTTGAATATTACACAAGTACCTTATGTTGCTGATACATCTTATTTTATATTATTTATTTTATTTATAATTTAGTTCTAATAAGTACAAGAAAAAAAAAACTTAATTTAACATATTTAAAAATATGACATTTATTTTTTTTAACAAAAATATTTATGTAAATATAATTGATAATTATTACTTTATAATCATTTGTGCATAAAAATTAGCAAGTTAATATTACCAGTTATGATTTTTCAAATGAATCAGCTACTTCTGCCAAACATATCTTTCAAAACTACTAATACTGTCGGCTAGTAAAAAAATCGATACTCAACGGTTAGTTGTTAGCTGTTAGCTGATTGCATTAGCTGTTATGACCAGCGGATTGTATTAGTTGTTCTGACGGGCTGATTGTGTTAGCGGTTTGTAAAAAAATGTTTAGTAAAATTAGCTATTTCAATTAGCTGTTAACATGTAAAATTACTTATAAAGACATCATACTTTTTATCATTCTAATTTATGTTAAAATTATAATTATTTACGAAATAGAAATAGTTAATAATTTTAAATATTTAATAAAGTGATTTAAATATAGTTAAGATATAAATAATAATAAAATAAAAATATTTATTAATTGAGTAAATATTAATTAAGTGATTTAGGGAATTTGTTTTGGAAACCGGAAAGCAAAAAATGGAAGGATAAGAGAACTAGAGGGTGGGCAATTAAGGGGGTGATTGTTTATGAGTTGTACAGTAATTTTTTTTACTCAAATTCAAATTTAACTTAACTTTAACTCAACCCCACTATCTCCAATATTATTATATAATTAAATAACATCAACAAATCATTATTACATATCACATCAACTTTAATTCACTATTCATCTACTCACATAATTTTAACTAATTTTAACTAACTATCACTTCCAATCATTTTCTCTTACTTTTACATCAAATCAACTTTAACTATTATTTTAAATACTATTTTAATCAGTCCCGCTCACCTGCCCACGGTGGGCAGTGCCCACTAGTTTGTTTTATATGAAAAACGTATTCTGAGAATACGTTTTTCAATTAAATTTAATTGAAAACGTACTCTCAGAATACGTTTTTCATATAAAACAAACTAGTGGGCACTGCCCACCGTGGGCAGGGGAATATATTTACTATTTTAATATATCCACTAACAATTAACCATACTATTTTTTCTTAAACTTAACCATAATTAAAAAATTCTAGATTTTTTACTATTCAAAACATAAACAATCACCCCCTAAGGACTTTTTGCTTTTTTATTTGAATCAGCTAATCTCAAACAATGCAAAATGCAGCGTTTTTTATTTCAGCCGATGGACCAAAAAAGCTCTTTTAGAAGCAAAACGCCAATAAACAAATAGGGCCTAACAACTGGTCAAAACTATTACTTCAATCTGTTGACGCTAACTGCTAGTTACCAAACATGACCAAGAGTTATTTTATAAGTCTTACTATAAGGCAAATATAGGGCTGCAAACGAGTCAACCACTCGAGTCAAAGCTCGACTCAAGCTCGATTTGACCGAACTCGAGTCGAGCTCGAGCGGCTCGATCACGAACTCAAGTCGAGCTCGAGCCCATATTTTGCCTTGTCGAGCGGCTCGAGATACACGTATACTACTAAAATACCTCTTAGTATATATATTAGCATAGGTGTTTAACGGTAATTTTACCTTTCCACTTAAAAAATTTCTAGCCAAGCTCGAGCTTTTGATTTCGAGTCGAGCTCGAGCTTGTAATTTTTTATCGAGTCGAGCTCGGGCTCTTCGAACAGCTAAAAAAAATAACTCAATCCAGCTCGATAAGGCAATACTCGACTCGGCTCGACTCGTTTGCAGCTCTAGGCAAATCGACCCATCAAGAAAATATATATACTAAAAAAAATAACTCAATCCAGCTTGATAAGGCAATACTCGACTCGGCTCGATTCGTTTGCAGCCCTAGGCA